>BSBK01001881.1:1537500-1872500 GCA_027943335.1 Chamaecyparis obtusa | reverse complement strand
ATAATGCTTATTGGGTTGAAGGACTAAAACATAATATTCTAAGTGTAGCACAGCTAATCAACACTGGTTTCAAGGTTGAATTCATGAATAGTCAAGCAAGATTGCTGGATGGAAAAGGAAAACTCATTGGATCAGGCAAACAAACAAAAGGTAACTTATTTTATCTTGATCTCAGTGAATATTCATGTTTTATTGCTCAAATTGAAGAAAGTTGGCTATGGCACAAAAGGTTATGTCATGTAAATTTTGATAACATGATGAAAATAAGCAAATTCAAGAAGGTAAGAGGCATTCCTACTTTGAAGAAACCTGATACTGGTCTATGTAAGAATTGTTAGATTGGAAAAATGAGTAAGACTAGTTTTAAGAGTAAGAACTATCAGTCTAAAGAGATTTTGGAAATTGTGCATACTGATTTATGTGGACCTATTGGAATAGAAAGCTATACTGGAGATAAATTCTTTATTCTTTTTGTTGATGATTATTCTAGAATGATGACTGTTATGTATTTAAGAGAAAAGTCAGAAGCATTTGAAAAGTTCAAATGGTACTTGGCAAGAGTGGAAAAGGAAATAGGGAAAAGATTGAAATTCTTAAGATCAGATAGAGGTGGTGAATTCATCTCCCATGAATTTAACAACTTTTGCATTGAAAGAGGAATCAAAAGACAGGTATCAGCTCCTAGAACTCCTGAGCAGAATGGAATAGCTGAAAGAAGAAATAGATCTATTATGGATTGTGCAAGGACTCTAATGATAGAAAAGAACATCGCCATAAAGTACTGGAAGGAAGCTATCAGCACTGCAATTCATACCTTGAACCGAGTACAATTGAAGAAAGACACATTCAAAACTCCTTATGAGTTATGGTATGGCTATAAACCCAATGTAAGTTACATGAAAGTATTTGGTAGCAAGTGTTATATCTTAAAAGAATCCAGAAGAAATAAATTTGATGTGAAAGTGATGAAGGAATATTCCTAGGATATTCTAGCAAAAGCAAGGCATACAAATGTCTGAACTTGTCTACTCACAAAGTCATAGAAAGTATACATGTAAAATTTGATGAGTTTGCAGAAAAGACTGAAAAAGAAAGCAAAAGGAACCTGAAAACTACAGGAGATTCATTTACATTGAACCTGAAACATTGCCAGACACAACTATCAATGAGGAAACTATATCTACCAAGCCTAGCATAGTAACTGAGTCACAGGAAGAATTTCAAACCGAGTCACAGGAAGAAGTTCAAAACGAGTCACATGAAGAAATTCAAACTGAGTCTCAGCCTAAAGTTACCGAGCAAATATCTACCGAGCCAGAGAAACCCGAAGAAGAGATCCTAGAAGACAACAACATGACTCATTCAAAAAGCAAGGAACCTATACTAGCCAAATATGTCAGAAGGCATCATACACCAGATCAAATTATTGGAAACAAATTAGATGGTACTATGACAAGAAGTAAGCTAAAAGGTACATGTCTACTTACTGATTTTGAACCTAGAAATATCAAAGATGCATTGCAAAATGAAAGTTGGATTGAAGCAATGAATGAAGAATTAGAACAAATACAAAAGAACAAAACATGGACTCTTGTACCTAGACCTAAAGATAAGAATGTAATTGGAACAAAATGGGTATTCAGGAATAAGCTGAATGAAGACGGTCAAGTATCTAGAAACAAAGCTAGATTGGTATGTAAAGGTTATTCTCAAGAAGAAGGTATAGATTATGGTGAAACTTTTGCTCTTGTTGCAAGATTAGAAGGTGTAAGAACTCTACTTGCTTATGCAGCACATAAAGGATTTAAGGTATATTAGATGGATATAAAATTTGCATTTCTCAATGGAATTCTTGATGAAGAAGTCTACATTGAACAACCTGAAGGTTTTGTTGATCCAGATAAAAAGGACATGGTCTGCAAGTTACACAAAGCATTGTATGGTTTGAAACAAGCTCTTAGAGCATGGTATGAAAGACTCCATAACTATCTGATTCAGATTAATTTCAAAAGAGCCAATGATAATAGCAATCTGTATATTAAAGAAGGACCGGATGACAAAATTGTATTGGCAGAAATATTTGTAGATGATATTATATTTACAGGGAATGATGATCAGTGCAAAGAATTTTCAGAGCAAATGAACAAAGAATTTGAAATGTCTATGTTTGGTTTAATAAAAAATTTTGTTGGTCTTCAAATTCAGCAAAGCAAGAATGGTATATACATTACTCAATCTAAATACATTAAGGAAATACTTAAGAAGTTTGGTATGGAAGATTCAAAACTAGTTGGTACACCCATGTGTACTGGACTAAAAACTTACCAAAAATGATGATTCAAAAGAAGTAGATCAGACCTTATACTGATCTATGATTGGAAAATTGCAGTATGTAGTACATACAAGACCTGATATTGCCTTAGCAGTCGGTATAGTAGCTAGATTCTCAGCAAAACCTAAGGAAAATCATATGATGGCAATCAAAAGAATCTTAAGGTACTTAAGAGGAACTGAAGAATATGGTTTGTGGTATAAATTTGGAGGCAATCTAGACTTAAAAGTGTTTACTGATGTTGATTGGGCAAGGAACATTGATGATAGAAAAAGTACAAGTGGTGGAGCATTTTTTCTTGGAAAAAGACTGGTATCCTGGACCAATAAAAAGCAAAATTGCACATCTCAATCCACAGCTGAAGCAGAATATGTTGCTGCTGCAGTAAACTGTTCAAATATTGTTTGGTTTAAACAGTTATTACAAGGTATGAAGGTTGAAATCAAAGAACCAGTTGTTATATTTTGTGACAATACAAGTGCAATAAACATTTTGAAGAATCCAGTAATGCATTCCAAAACCAAGCACATTGCTATTAAATATCACTTTGTCAGAGAATTGGTGCAGGACAAGGAAATCAGATTAGAATATATTCATACAAAAGAGTAGATTGCAGACATTTTCACCAAACCATTACCCAAGGATGCATTTGTGTATCTAAGAGGTAAGTTAGGGGTCATTCCCCTATCCGAGGCTCACTAAATACAGTTTTAGTGATGCATCAACCAGAACATGATTGAAAATCAACAAGTTGATGCAGCATACTCAAGGAATCATTACATATGAATCAGTACTTGAGGTACATTAGTTTACACCGGTAATATGTGAATTGTCTTTGGCATGTGTTGTCAAAGAGGGAGTGTTTGCTATGTCTTTGCTATTACTTCAAGAAATTTTCAATAGTCAGAAGGAAGAGTTTTCAAGAAAAAAAAAAAAAAGGAAGTTTGCTGACAGAGGGAGATTTGAATCTGAACCGAGCTAATCCTTTCAAATTTCTTATGCTATGACATATTGTGTTGCCATCAATGCCAAAGAGGGAGATTGTTGGAAATAATTGTCTGAAGAAAATTGCTACTCAAATTATGTATTGTCTTTGATGTCACACAATGTTATAGTCTGCAACAATCAGTACCTACCGAGCTCAGTCGGTCTGCTTGGCATTAAAATTAGTGCTTACCCGAGTTCACTCGGTTATCAAAGAAAATCAGTGTTTACCGAGTTCACTCAGTTATCAAAGAAAATCAGCATTTACCGAGTTCACTTAGTTGTCAAAGAAAAGATAGTATCTATCGAGTTCAGTCGGTTATCGAGGAAAAAGGATTATCAGTGTTTACCGAGTTCCCTCGGTCTCCAAAAGATTGTAGAAGATTTCATTATGGTCACCGAGCACTGTCGGCCCTTGAAGGATCTTTGCAAATAAAGTTTGCTTAATTCAGCCGACTGTTATACTAAGTAATGCCGGTTCGACAAATCTAAAATCATATAAATAAAAGGTCAAATGTGAAAAATAAACAAGAGATATAGAAGAAGATATATAGAAGAAAGACAGGAAAGGTGTGTGCGAAATTGTGAAGGATGACCAGATATCCTTGAGGAGCAGCAGAGATATATTCGATCAGGAAGGATCACACTTATACAGAATAGAGATCTGTAATCAGCAAGGCAGTTGCATTATTATACAGGTCATTTTCATTGTTACCTTTTTATCATTGTAACAGTGAATTCTAAATCTCTTAACCGAGTTGGTTTAACAACCATATTGTAAATCCTCTAACAAAGTGACAATTCTATTGAATTGTTCTCAAGACCTCTTACTAGGCCACTCCTAGCAGGGTGATTAAATCCTCTAACAAGGTCACACCTAACAGTGTGTTTTGTAACCTTTTACCGGGTTAGTTTCTAACCGGGCATCACTTCAGAAAAGTGAAAATCAGTATCTAGATACATTGGTGGTTTTTCCCATATTGGGTTTCCATGTTAAATCTTGTGTCTCTTATGTTCTTAATAGTTATCTTAATCATATACAAGTGGTGATGAATATCTAAAAGATAATTTTACTAATACTTTCTGCATCTACCAAGTTACTGCAATCTATTTACCGAGTGTTAAATAGATAATATTCATTAAGATATCCTAAGGGATCTGGAAAGAAATAATAGTGAAGTGTTTTATGGTTGACTGATTCACCCCCCCCCCCCCCGCTCAGTCACTTCATCCATATTCCATCAATATATATATATATATATAGATATAGATATATACATATATATATATATATAGATATATAGATATATATATATATATAGATATTTACATATATATATATATATGTATGTATATATCTATATATGTGTGTGTGTGTGTGTATGTATATACATATATACATAGATACATACATATATATATACATATATACATATATACATATATATACATATATATATGTATATATATATATATGTATATATGTATATATGTATATATATATGTATATATGTATATATATATGTATATATATATGTATATATATATATATATATGTGTATATATATATATATGTATGTATGTATATATATGTATGTATATATATGTATGTATATATATATATATGTATATCTATATATGTATATCTATATATACATATATAGATATACATATATATATATACATATATAGATATATATACATATACATACATATATATATATATATACATATATACATATATATACATACATATATATATACATACATACACACACACATAGATATATATATATATATATATATATATATATATATATATATGCCTCCTTGTTGAAAATATTTGGTTTTTTTTTTTGAGGATTCTATTCTATATATACATTCAGGTTACACCACTAATTATGTATATTGGTATGCCCTGTTTAGAGGCATATTATCATAATTCACTATGTTTGGTTATAGACTCAGTCAGCTTCATTAAAATCTTAAATAGGGTCACTTGGTGACAAGATATGCTTTAGGTAGGGGGCTGTGATGAATAAATATATGCAATAACTCATATCACCTTTGTTGTTCTTTGATGTATTAGGGTATAACATTGAATAATGGGCTGATAGCCTTAGTATTCCCAATTATTTGTGCCCTTTGGGCTAGAGACTTTATGCTTTGGTGGAATTCTTAAATAAATACTGACATAATCTTACTATGGTATGAAATCATTTGCATTTCACTTCATATGTATGATTTAATCACTCTTATTTCTATAATTTTGACAACTTCAACTTCAGACCCTCTATGTTTACTTTAGCTCTGTGAAACAGGACAGGGAGAGTGAATCTCTATGAGTAAGGCGTAGTTTCATTCTCTTTGATTACTTTATGAATGCTATGCAAGTGGAACATACAATTTGTTGTGATTTTTTAAGGTTGTTAGAAAGTATGGGTGTCATATATAGAAGTTTGATATGTGGAATTCATATAGAAAACTATCAACGAAAGGATGCTACTAACCTTGGTGGTGCAAGATATAAGGTAAGCTAACTACTGTGTTTTAGCAGCTAGAATGGGTATGCAAGAAATTGAAGACTCTTTATAGCAATGGGGGCATAGTTGTACAAATCAGAGCTCGAATGAAAGATGAGATGATCTAACAAAGGGTTGAGTTATTGTGGGAGCCATATGGCTCATATCATAATCAAGAAATGAAATAAGTGGCTCAAAATGTTAACGCCATTCATGTAAATTATGCAATGTGTTTTAAATATGTAGCCCTACAAAGGATGAAGGCAAGATTATAATGTATATCTAACTTGTTTGTATATCAGGTGTCTGTTCCTCATTTGTAACTGACCAGCATAAATAAGTAGGATATGTAAATATTTATGAAAATGACTCTTCTAAGTCCTAGGCAATACCAGAGGTTTTTCTTTCTTTTGTTCTTTTCCTCCGGTGCCCACACTGAATGAAGGTGTAAAATATTATGATTTTAATAAAATATATTAAAAGGCCTCAATCGATTACTTATTAAAAAAAAGGAAAAAAATTAACAAAATGTAAAAAATAGTATTAAGAAAATATGGTGAGGGCCACCACTTCCCCGCCACCCCATGATCAACATTGTGGGTACCGCAGTGTCACCGTGGGTACACAACAATGATCTCACCGTAGGTACACCACAATGTTCACACTGCAGTGACCACAGTGTTCTCACTATGGGTACACCGTAGAGAATTGTGGTGGGTTAACAAGGGTGGGACCCTGCGGCCCACTTTTTTATGTGGAGGTTTTAAAAAAATAAAAATTTAAAAAGTAAAAATTTATTTAGATATATTATTAGTTAGTGTTTATATTATTAATTTTAGTTAATATTTTTTATTAATTTATAATAGGTTTTATTTATATTATTTTATTGATATTTATTATTATTAATTTAGAATACATTATATGTGTGTGTGCACATGTGTATTGTATATATATATAAATATTATATATATATATATGAGATGTTTTAAAATTATATTACTTTATTAATATATATGGGTATATATATTAATATACCTATTTTGTCCATGAAGTTATATTTTTAATATTATTAATTCAGTTATATGGATTTTATTTTTAAACCAACTTAACTAAATTTTCAATTAGTTGAATTATAAGTTGACTTATGAGATTGTTAGTAGAGGCTCGGGATTGTTTATTTTTGTATTTGTGTATATGTTGCATGGTCTATGTGATTCATTATCATCTCAATTTGTATTGTCTGACTTGGTTATCAATGTTAAGCTCATGTGTATTTGTAGTCATTTATGAGAATGGATACATGATGTTGTGATTATTTGAGAGCCATGGTGTTCCTTGTTGATTTATGGAACTAATGTGAAGGTTATTTTTACCTTTATGATATTACGTGATTTATAAGCTTAAGTAGGTTATCTAGGTGTATAGAGGGGGAGTGACTTGGAATGGGGGCTGGGGCAATGTGTGTAAAAAATGTGTCCTAAACTACAACACAATTTAATTAGTCATTGTATTGTTTGGCTAATTTAAATAAATAAATAAATAATAATCTAATCTAACAAGAACCAAGGTGACTCATTTCCTTCTAGTAGACTTGATTGTAGGTGTTCTCTCATATCATCGCAAAACCCAGTGACAACAACAAGACCTAAATGAAGGATTTGCAAATGCAAATTGTATGAGAATGTAGATTTATCCAATTAAGCTAAGGTGAATCCAATTATCAGAAATGAAGTGTTCCTACGTGATGTTTGATGCAAAAATGATAAACAAACTTAAGCTATACTATGCTATCAACAATGATTAAATTCTAAAGTTAATCCATATTTAAGAAAATTTGAAATGTTCCTATGATTGAATGCAATAAACTAACTTAAATCAACTAATGCAAAATAGCTCAATGAAAGATTGCCAAAAAAAAAACATTACTCTAGCAAAAATTAGGATCCTTTATGAAGAAATGAGGTTTGCTTATATAGAATCCATTCAGGAATGAATGGTTGAGATCGATTGGAGATGAACGGTGCAAATTTCTTCGAAGAATCAGTCATGGTGGCAACTTTCCAAATCAACTGGTAAGTTTACTAAATTGTTTATGGGAATTTCCAAAATAACTAATGAGTCAACTAGACTGGTTTTTTTAGTTAACTAGCTTGTTTCCAAAATGAGATTTGGTTAACTAGTTTATTTCCAAAATCATATTCAATTAACTGAGAATGATGACATAAATGCATTTTTAGGATTTATTAATCGATTTAATGCATTTTCTTCAACAATTGATGAAATAATTAATTTAAATTCCTTTTATGATTAATTGACAATTATTTTATTTATTTAATCAATATTTAGAATATTAATTAAATAAATGATATAGGATTGTTTTAATTGCCAATAATGTTTAAGGTTTAGGAATTAATTAATTAATCTTGATCAAGTGTAGTAATTGAATAGGGTATTTGATCATATTAAATTGATGAAATGGATTTCCTTAGGTTAGGACTTAGGGAATTAAATAGAAATTAGGATTTTATGATGAACAATTGAGATTAGGGGCTTATGGTTCAGGTGACCATTTTAAGGTGATTACATTTTCCCCTCTTTGAATCGATGTGAGATCAACACATTGATTCAAAGAACAATTAGCGTTAATACTTAGAATAGTTTGATGTGAAGCGATGAAACTATCCTCAAGTCAGTTGATTCAAAATATGTTGATTCTGAACTTGATTGGACAAGAACCGATAGGAAGACCAAAATGTTCAGTTTGATGTGATGCAATGAAAATGAACACCTGCTTGATTTGATGATGATGACTAACCAATTTTATGTGAAGCGATGAAATCGATTAATGCCAGAAAGACTCTTAAACCATTGGTTTGGTTTGAATGAATAACCAGTTTGATGTGAAGCAATAAAATCGATTATCATTAAGAGATTGATAGTGCCATTAACTTGATTTGATGTGATAAAGCCAATTGGATTAGTGAGGAAAATACCAACTTGATGTGAAGTGATGAAACTGATATGCCCCAAGAGAGTTGATGATAATGAAGAATCTCAACTTGATGTGATGCGATGAAGTTGAGATTCCCCTAGCAATGAGGTCTTTCTTTGATTTGATATTCTGATTTCTTTGATTATAGATTCTTGATTTTTGATGATGTAATCACTGAATTGTAAATGTTAGGGTTATGCCCCCTCGGAAGAAAAATTGAAATATGGCGAGGTGCCCTAGTGTTTAGAATTTATTTTGATTGATAAAATGATGCAATGAAAGGGTTAGATATGATTCGATAAGGTTTAAGTCACATTTTTCACTAATATGAGGTCTGGTTGACTAAGTTTGACCAAACTTTTAGTAAGGGTTGACCAAGATTTCAGCACATTGATGACATGAGAAGATAAAAATTGTCCTAATTTGAATAATATAGGATTGATTATGTAAGCGGTCAATTGCATAATAGGGTAAACATTCAAACTACAATTTTGATTAATTAAATGATGTCAGATTTCAATTTTGATCTTGAAAATGGAATTAGAGCAGTCAAATTAGCCAGGGGTGTTATTTTCATGTCAATCAGAGCAAGTTGAAAATAAGGTAAAAAACCTATATAAGGGCCAAAAGGGTCATTTTCAATGCATTTTAACCTCTTCAAGTTTTGAAATTCAAAAACCTCCTCTGAGTGAAAATGGTGGTTCCAGTAGCAACACATCGATTCAAACAACAATGGGTGCACAACCAACCGAGAAACTACGGACCAGCGGTAAGTCATCAAAAATCAGTCTTGTTTTATTGATTACTTTCAATTTTTAGGCACATTTTTATGTTTTAGAATTGAAAGTCTCATTTTCTCGTATGAGCTAGTAAGAAGGCTCGTACAAGTAAACAGCCAAAAATTTTCTCATATGGGTCTCTAGGAATACTCGTACCAGAGCTACCCTCAACTCATATGAGAAAACAACATGAAGCCCCTATACTCGTACAATATATTATGTTTTATCATACCAGAGAGTTCACTCGTACTAGTAAATGAGAATGCTTGTATGAGAAAACTTCACTATCTATGTTTACTCGTATTGAAAACAATGAGTGTTTTCGAGGGTCGAAAAGTCCAATTTTGATTTTGTCACTTGTCTATTTTTAATTATGAGCATTTTCTTCACCTTCTGGATATATTGCGCTGACAAGATACTGATGATTGCTTGTTTATTTCTTGAAGGAGGTGTTTTTGGACATTTAGTTCAGGATCACATATCCACTGACATCAAGATTACTTGCATACCTATTGGTAGATGAGCATGGTGTACTTGTTGAGTGTGGGTTTGTTTGGTTAGGTGGGATTCCAGATATCCGTGTTAATCATGGATTGTTGACTGCTTTTGTGGAGAAATTACACAATGAGAAAAATACATTTCACTTACCCACTAGTGAGATTACCGTCACACCAGAGGACATCTATCATACCCTTCATGTTCCTTTCTGTGGTCCCCTAGTAGAGTATGGTACATCACATTGCCCTGGGATGCTAGCTATCCGTAGGATATTCCAGGATGATGATTTCTTAGAGAGATGGGTAGGGTGGGATACCATATACGATGTCTAGATATAGCTAGGTTTCTCGCCTAGCATGTGTACTGATGGCTGGATACATAGGTTTATTTCTCATGCCAGATAGGGGCAACAAGGATTCTAGAGTGGATGGGGTCTCGTATTAGAGATCTTGGTGGCTAGCCCAACAAAGCTAGGGTGGGGATCATTCATTTTAGCACATATGTATCATGAGTTGCATGAGATTATCTACCGAGGAGTGAGGACCTTAGCTAAAAAGGTCTTGATACTAAATATTTTGGCTTAGGATCATCTCCCTATTTTCCAGACCATGTGTGATGATGCTAGGATTGCACAATTGCCCTATATTTACAAGTGTATAGGTTACATCGTGCAGCTCCACTTGGGCAAGACCGCCTATTGGAGGCGTCAGGTTGATGACACGATAGTGGTCACATGGAAACCATATTTGGGGATAGAGTCATGAGGGGACTGGTGAGTACAACAGAGGGAGATGTTTTTGACCCAACCACTGATCAGTCGTACATGTTGTTTCGGAGAGGTTTGTGCTATCTCGGTATCTATGTCAGTATGGCCGCTAGCAGGTTATGTCACAGGAGCTCACTGCATATGCTATATTTAAAAATGAGGTCAAATCTGGATGGGGACCGATGTTGGTGGTAGTGACCACTCTATAGGATTTGGGTTTGGTTAGAACAACAAGATGGGACTACCTATAGGTAGTAGAAGATGTAGGCATGTTGTGAGATTAAAAGAAGCATTTTTTCAGGCATCCCTTTCCACATTTTACTAATCTAATGGCTCCTATCCCACATATAGAGGATGATGGTGATGCACCTCCAACATCTCCACAACCACATGGTTAGAGAGATATGGGAAAAATACTGGAAGGGGGAGATGTAGGGGCTAGTTCTAGCAAATCGGTACCTCAGAAGATGAGGAGAGATAGTGGGGGTGTAGGGCCTAGTGTGAGATCAAATGTATAGGTTGGATAGGAGAAGAGAGATCCATTAGGTGGGGGAGGAGAGTGATAGGTTAGGCAGATAGCTATGAAGGATGTGGGGTTTGAGGAGGCATTCAAAGGCAGTAAGGAGGAGGCTCTAAGATTGAGGAATCCATAGGATGTGATCCACTCTCTTCGTGATCATGTACAAGATCTATAGCTTGAGATCGCTAAAAGAGAAAGATCAGTGGATAGCCATGCTTATAGTAGAGTGGGATCACCACCAATGAGTGGTGACACATTAGGTCAGTCAGGCTTCTTATTATGTGGCAGCGTATAGTGTGGTTGTTCTAGAAGCATAACAAGTCATTCCCTTCTTACAATTCATAGCTAGATCTGTGGGTGCAAAAATGCCATGTGTTGATGAGGTTGTACCTCCCCCACCACCACCTCTACAAGCTCCAGATGTTGAGTATATGGTAGAGAGCTAGCCTCTTGATTTTGATATTCCATTCTTGTACCCCATTTTTGGCTATTGTATACGATGACTTGCTCTAATGAATTTTATATATTTTGATGTAGCACATTGACATTTGATGATATAGAGATATATGATTCAATATCATTGTACTTGTGTAGCATTGGTTGTTATGAGATTTATTTATTTACATATGATTCTTTTATGGATGCATTTTATATTTATGTGTTTATGATGCTCATATATGGATGTAAACGTTTATTTGATGTTTATGTCATAGATATCTTAGATGAATATGTAATGATTATGTAGTTGATTTAATGTATTATGCAATGGATGTATTATGTATGAAATGGTTTCTAAATGGATGCATAATGGACTTAAATGAATATGCAAGTGGATACATGCCTATATTGGTATGAAAATTGATACATGCTTATATATGCAATGATTTCTAACATCACTTTGCAGGAAATCAGCTTTCTGATACACAGGTACTTGATCATATTTCTGATGACATAGTTGAACACTTGAGAAGAAAAGGATGAACATGATAGAAAGAATCACATTCCACATGGGAGGAAATGATGAGGAAGAGTAATTTTGTCCAAATGAAAAATTCAAAACTAACATGAATGCACCCTAGGACCCTGCCATTGAGCTTACTTTGAAAATTTTTCATCTTTGAGCATTTTGTGGGACATCATAGCTGATACAACTCTCATGGGTACCATTATAGACATGAGAATATGAATATTAACTCTATCAGAGAAATGTAGGAAACTGACACAAGCACCAAGGTATAAAAGCCAAGATGACCTGAGCATCATTTCCAGTTGATGTTGCAAGTAACCATAAGCATCAAGGCATAAGAGGTCAGGATAACCTAAATAATTCTTATGTAAAAAAATAGAATAACATACAAGGAGATAGCTCCAGCCTCACCTTAGTATCTTCATAAAAAGAGTCAAGGTATGTGTGGTGTTCTAATCAAGATGGAGGATCTTATCAAAAACACCTAATTTATTGGATAGTTCAGGATCATCAAAACCACACCGACAAGAAGAAAACAAAGAAAATGATTATGCCCCAGTCTATGTTTCTCTAGTCATTTTTAGACATTGTTGAGTTACATGTAAAGGGATAACCAATAAATCAAATAATAAAAAACAACATACCAATACAATTGACAATCTTCATTGCTTGTTTAGTTATTTAGACATTGTCAAGTGGCAACGGAGATGTGATCAACATCAATCTAGAAGGTTTTTGTTGTTGTTTGTGTTTTGGTGTGTGTTTTAGCTTGTTGAAGTCCGTAGTGTTAAGAAAAACTATTTGGTTTGTCAAGTCTATTTTTTTCTTGGATGAATGATTGGAGCATATCTGATAAGTGTTGAGAAACACTGTTGGTTAATATTGTCATATTGTGGGTGTTAAGAAACACCACTATGTGTCAGTGATTAACCTCTTAGTGGTTTTCTAAAAATTGACTCTAATTTATTTTAGATGAGCTCACTAACAATCATGATGAGAAATTTCCCCCTAGTTAGACTTGAATGTCCTAGGATAATTAAAGATACAGATTGATTCCAATCCATGGTAGTGTAGTGTGGAACACCTGATGTGTCATGGAAGTGACTGAAGGCTATGTGCAAATTCAAGATAGTAAAGGATTCAAAGAATCACGTTGATAGATGGAGCGTTGAATTACAAGAGGCGCCTATTTACCAGGTTTTCACCAAGGCACTTTTTCATATTTTCAACTTTTTTGCTCTTTTCAAAATTTTCAATTTTTTTGTATTTTTCATTTTTTTCTAATTTTTTTGATTGATGCATCAAAGTGCCCGTTTCCTAGGTTTTCACTACGATGATCATTTTTTAGGACTTTTTACAATTTTAAGAATTTTTTTTAGGACTTTTTATCTATGTACATGTTGCTAGATGCATAGAATGTTCATGTAAATTTTTTTTTTGGATGAAGCATGTTGATGGGCTCTCAGAGTTGTTCTTCTTATAGTGTAGAGATACAGTATGCACCAGAGCCAAATGTTGTAGTGATGATATAAGGGCCCTGAATAGTCTCACAATCGGTAGAGATAATCATGCCATTGTCTCTCTCTTAAGGGTAATATATCTATGCTACAAACTACCTATCCCCATCATGAAATGCATTTAGATTGTCAACCCAGGGACGCAGACTTGAAATGGGACAACACAGTTTGTGCACTAAGTTCCTTTAGGAGTCAAAAAACTTATGTTGCAGGAAGATAAAATGCATGAAAGGAATCTATGCTATTGTTGTAGGAAAGTAAACACTCTTGACTATTGAATGAAATTACTGCAAAAAACTTATGACAAAAATCTAAGTTTATGTAATACTCAAAACATTGACTATACTTGTCTCTGCAAATGCTTTAGGAACAAACACATATATAATGCTGTAGGAATAAATAGTAGCTCTATTTGAAAATAGGAAAAGTATAGAAATAAAATCTATTCTATCTTAATCTAATCCACCTCCCAATTGGGCCCCCTTGGTTGGCTTCTGCTAACTACTCAACATGAGAAAATAATCCAAAATCACTCTTCCATTAAAATCTTCTTAACTGGTTACATAACTGAATAACTCATGAAGAGAAGAAAACAAAGTAACTTCTATTATACTAAATACAACATTCTATCTTTCTCTATTACCTACTAAATCCATCAAAATCCCTTTATATCAAGGATTAACACTTATTGAAAACATAACAGAAAAGTATCATCAAGTCTCGCCACATGCAGAGGAGATAAAACAACCATAACATGATACAATTATTATTGTCAATAGAATAATAGTTATGAGGAAATGTAGCAAGACTAATTCCCTATATTTTCTGGAACATCAGCTACTTCAAATCTCGGCACCTCCATCAGAATCATGTTGAATTCTCTCACCATGGTTGGTCTTCTAACTCCCTCCTTCAATGTAGATGCACCACTCTTCATACCACTCCACGTTTACCTGAAAGGTTAGTACATTCAGTACACATATGCAAGTCAACGTTTCAACTCCTACTTAGATGTTAGAACACAATTTGAAATAATTATATGAAATACTACATTATATTTATAATAGTAGGCAAAACATATCATTCAAGCTACCCTTATATTTTGTGGCTTTGGCTATACTTGGCATAGGTTCAAATAAGCATAAGTAATAAAATGTCTTGGAAATGTTTGTCAAAGTATCAACAAAACATAAAGATCATAACAAAATTGAGTCAATAATTAGACTCATCATCTGCCCCCTACTAATAGAATGCTTGTCCTCAAGCATTATATCTCTTTGCAATTGTCCTAAAATCTCCAACAGTAGTCTTTCCTTTCTTTCCACTTCTGAAAGTGTAGTAGAACCCTCTTGTGTGCTCCAAGTGATTTCCTTGATGTTCCTCAACCAATGGATCCAACCTAGAAGTACCAATGTCATATAATGGCCAAAAGAGTGTAGGTGGCTGGAATGATAAGGGCATCCATAACTCCCTTCTAGGTTGTCATCCCAACTTTATGTAATTAGCCACTCTACTGACAACTACTTCATAATTAATGGGGCTATGTGGCTCTACTCTTCTAAAAGCATCTAGCATTCTGTTCCACCTATTTCTAACCCCTAAAAGAGCTCTTTGAGCAATAAAATTGGGCAGTGTCTGATAATCCTTGTAAAATTTATCCCTTAATGCAAACACTTTCTCCGTAATTTATGGCTTTTGTCTCCCATATGTCAAATTGAGCCAATCCCTCAGAAGAACATCTGGTTTATGTGACTCAACCCTTAATGGCAGAGGCTCAGATTTCTCTAGCTCCCTGTAGGTGCTCAATTGTTTGTCATAATTTGTCTCATTATGAATCCATGAAATTAAGGCCCTTAGGTGAATGTCCCCTATATAGAGCAGGGGATTCTACTATGTTTCATGCGGGATAACAAAATTGTGTAAATACAACTCACATAACAGATTTTTTTGCCATGTTGGCAAAGTCTGATACAAACCATAGAACTCTTGGGCCATTTTGAATTCACAATCAATTTCCTTCATTGTCATCATAAGTTGGAACAAAATAAATTGCTCCTTTAAGCAAATAGCATATATTCTAGGTGGTGGCCTACAAGCTATCACTTGGTCAGCTAGTTTCAAAGCCTTGTTCATTTTCTCTTTCTGTTTCCTTAACTATTCTTTGAGGGATTCAATTTCCTCATCCTTCTCAAATATTTCCATTTCCATTTGATTCCTTTCCTGCTTCCATCATGTTTTTTGAAAGGTAAAATGATTATACAGATGAAAGAGGACAGACTGAATTGTTGATGGAGGGAACTCTTGCATTTGGGATTTCTTTTTCTTCTCTTTAACAGTTTGCTAGAATAAATCAGAGAACCAAGATGATTGGTAAGGTACAATGGACACATCAAAATACACAAGATGCTGAGAAGTAGATTGAACATTCTCAGGAATGTTTTCTAGTATTACTTTAGGGTTTGGCTCAAGCACTCCATCATGCTAAGGCATGCTACTATTGGGTTCTTGCTCATTAGGAGTTTCCTCCATGTGTTGGGGTTCTGCTTGTAAAGGAGAATCATTATGAATAACTTCAATAGAGGGCTCTTTAGCTGGTGTTGGTGATGGAACATCTAGTTTTTGAGGAGAAGGTGGGGTCACTTGTCCTCTCATTTGAGGGCATCTACACATAGCTCCCTCTTCAACCACTGCAGTTTTAGGCTGGCGAGGCCTTTTTGCTTTATGTGTTGTAGGAATAGATGCTGTAGGTGTAGTTACTATAGGAATCAGCCATTTCCTTTTATTAACTTGGATTGTAGGGTTTGAAATTTCTCCTTCTAAGTTAGGGATTTCTTTCCTAACTTTATACTTTCCTTTTCTTGAGGAAGAAGTGGGTGCACTACTCTCTGGAGTAGGTTCAGGGGGTTGGTTTTTTGGTGGTAATTCTGGTTCTTTTTCTTTCACAACTAATTCTTCATTAGGTTTGGAGGATTCTATTGCATCATTTAGATGTTGGGCCATATGATTTTCTTGAGGTTGCAAAGTTTTAGTTTGAACAAATTCTGCCCATGACATTGGGGAAACATCCCTAAGAGATTTTTCTACTAAAAGCTTGATTAGGGCATGGTGACTAATAGAGTTTGCATTGCCTCTTTGAGTTTCCTCAGCATATTATAAAGAAAATTGGGAATATTAACCTGAAGATTATGTCTAATACAGCTAAGCAGCTTAAAATGGTGAGCATGTAGGTTTGAAAATCTCCCCTCATAGGTTAAATACCTGATGATGTGCATAGCTAGTCCTAGAAATGGCTAAGGAAGGGACAATCTATTGTACCCTTGCTTAGTAATTTCAAGCGAAGGGTCACCTAGCCTAGAAAACTGAGCACGAGATGACCTAGCGGCATGCTCATTTGGATAATGTTTTCCCACAAATGGTAATCCTGTAACTTCCGTAATTCTCTCTTCAATGGCCACAACTGTCAATCCCCACACTGTCACTTGCCCTTCTTCAAATGTACCCATGAATTCCATATCAATCTCCTCATTAAACTTTGTCAGCTACAGAAAATAACCAAGCCAACCACATGCATTGAACTTGCAGACTGCCTCAACATCCGACAACAAAATTCCATGAATGACTGGTTCATGTCTTTGTAAATGTCCACCCATCTTAATAGTGCCCAATTTCTAGCTTCTCATCTCTCCAACCCACTGCTAAACTTCCAATTCTTCTACAAATCCCCTCTCTTGAAATGCAATTGTGATTCTTTGAAAAATGCTGATATTTTTGCTTGCATTACCTTTATTTCACTTGACACGAACTATAATAATGTCATTGATTTCATAAGACATCAATACATTTAGTGCAAGTTGCCTCATAGATTAATTATGATCCTTTTGAAGTCATTTCAATTTCAGGAAATCAAAATTTGAAAGTATAGGGAAAATGTGCAAAGGATTTAAAAATTAATTGAATGTAGCCTAAGTACAACAATGATGTGATAGGGGTATGACAAGGATAGTCTAAGAATGACACTTGGAAGTTACTACACTTCCCTTGCCCCCTATGAAAGTTGAAAAAGTGCCCTCACTTGTTAATTTTGGCACGAGCTTGGGAAACTGACTTAGTTCTTATATCATACATTTAATGCAGTACTAGGTATAATTAATTTAACTTGTGCGCTAAAAATAAGTAAAGAGTTAGAAAGTTGTACCTAGTGATGAATTATTGTACATGAATGTCAGTTAATTAGAGTGTTGATTCCGGTGGCTACTTAAGATTATTGACATGGCATTTTATTGAAAGTTTTTGAAAAGAGAAATTGTGGGTGACGTGGAGTTTGGGTGGGTGGTAGATATAGAAATGAGATGAGTTGACGAGAAGAATATAGAAAAATGAATGAATGAATATACCTCATTAAATGAATTTTTATTATGAATGCTGACAAAAAGCATGTCATGGTGAGGTTGCAGGATGAAGGCTTTCACCTTCTGATGCAGGAACTATTTCCTAAGAGTCTTTTAAACTAGGCATG
This sequence comes from Chamaecyparis obtusa, assembly GCA_027943335.1. NCBI lineage: Eukaryota > Viridiplantae > Streptophyta > Pinopsida > Cupressales > Cupressaceae > Chamaecyparis > Chamaecyparis obtusa. The sequence goes on along the minus strand of BSBK01001881.1, from coordinate 1,854,107 downwards.
TTGAACTATTGTAAGAATTCTTCTTTGGTTTGAGGCTTATGTTAGAGGTGCAAGTAGTGTCCATTGACTAGCAGCTTAAATTGTACTGGATCAAGTTTTGTTAGCTGAACAAATCCATTATCAAAGACATGTTGAATTTCATAGGGTCCGAGCCATCTGGTTTGCAGCTTTCCCGGGTTCTCCTTGTATCTAGAATCATATAATAAAGTGCAATCTCCTACTTGAAAATGCTTATTCTTGATATGTGAATCATGTCATCTTTTCCTTTGGTTCTATATTAGTTTTGTTCTCTCTAATGCTGACTTGCACTTTTCATCCAAGGATTTAAGATGGAGGAGACATTCTTCTTATGTTGTAGGAAGATTGATGTTTAGCTCAAGTGTTGTGCACAATGTTTTCTGTTCAAATTTTATGGGCATCATTGTTGCTTTCCTATACATCAATTCAAATGGTGTGAACCTTTTTGTTGTCTTCCATGTGGTACGGTAAGCCCATAATACTTTTGGTAATCTACTACTCCAATCCTTGTGATGCAACTGTACTGTCTTTGTTAGTATTGCCTATATTTCTATATTTGTCACCTCTTCCTATCCATTGGCTTGTGGATGATAAGGACTAGATTTTTGATGCCTTATGCTATATTCCTTCATTAGCTCTGTGATCAGGTTTGATGTGAACTATGCTCCTTGGTCTGTGAAAAGATCTCTGGGTACTCCATATCTGGTAAATATATCTTCATACAAAAATTTAGCTACTTTTTCATCCCTTGCATTCCGCATAGCTTTCACTTCTACCCACTTTGTCAGATAGTCTATACAAACCAAGATGTAGGATTTTCCATTTGATGGTGGATCAATTGGGCCAATGAATTCCATACCCCACTTGTCAAAAGGTGTTATTACTACTTGTGGATTGAGTGGCATCTCATTTGATTTCGTTGGTCTTCCCATCCTCTGACATTTATCACATTTTTTTGTATAACTGGCTGCATCTTTATGTAATTGAGGCCAATAATATCCTGTGGTCAAGATTTTCAGGGCTGTCTGCTTTGCTGCAAAATGACCTCTACAAGGCTCATCTTGACAACCATGGAGTATATCATACACTTCATCTTCTCTCACACATCTTCTCATAATCTAATCTGGACCAGTGTAAAATAGATTATTATCTATCCATGAAAATTGAAAACTTTTCTCTGCGAGCTTTTTCTTGTCTTTCTGAGAAAAACGTGGGGGCATCTTATTTGCTACTAGATAGTTGGCTATGTCTACATACCATAGGTTCTTGATTTCTATATGGAATAGGTTTTCATCTGGAAATGTATCTTCAACCTGAGTAGTGTCTTCATCAGCATTTTGTAGTCTAGACAAGTAGTCAGCAACTACATTGGCCTTCCCTAGCTTATCAACAATTGTTATATCAAATTCTTGCAATAATAAGAGCCATCTTGCCAACCTGCATATTATAGCAGGTTTGTTCATCAAATATTCTATTGTAGAGTGATCAGTGTGAACAAAAATATGATATCCTGTGACATAATGTTGGAATTTTTTCAATGCATAAACTACAGCTAGGAGTTCCTTTTTAGTAACTATGTAGTTCAATTCAGGGCCATGGTGGCTTTTACTGATATAGTAAATTGCATTCTCAAGGTTAGTAGACTTTTGTCCTAGCACAACACCTATGGCATAATCAGATGCATTTGTATGGATGTGGAATGGAATAGACCAATTTGGTCCTTGGAGGCCTGGGGGAGTGGTTAGGAGTTTCTTAAGTTGTAGGAAGGACTCATCACATGCTTGTGTCCACTTAAATTCAGCTTCTTTGGTAAGTAGTGCATAGAGAGGGCTAGCAATTTGATTGAAATTTTGAATAAAGCATCTATAGTATCCAGCATGTCCTAGAAAAGATTTGACATATTTTTGTTTAGTAGGGGTAGGTAGTGTTAGTATTACCTCTACTTTAGTTGGGTCCACTTGAATTCCTGCTGCTAAAATGAAATGCCCAAGTACTACTCCATGCATCATCATAAAGCATTTCTCACTATTAAGGGATAAATTATGTTCTTTACATCTGATTAGTACCTTTTCAAGATTCTTCAAAGCTTCATCAAATGTTACCCCAAATGTTGTAAAGTCATCCATATAAATCTCCATATAGTCATGTGATATGTCAACAAAAATACTAGTTACAGTTCTTTGAAATGTTGCTAGAGCATTACACAATCCAAAAGGTAGAACTGAATATGCATATGTCCCCCATGGACATGTGAATGTAGTCTTCTCCTAGTCCTCTAGAGAAATAGTTATCTAGTTATAGGCACTATATCCAAAAAGAAAGGAAAACATACCTCTTAACAACCAAAGTATCAAGTACTTGGTCAATGAATGGTAGTGGGAAGTGATCTTTCTTAGTAGCTTTATTTAACTCCCTATAATCCACACAAATCCTCCATTTGCCTCCTTTTTTAGGTGCTATAACCAAAGGTGATACCCACTTATTGTTAGATATAGGATATATAAAGTCAACATCTAATAACTTTTGCAATTCTATTTTTACTATCTCCCTTAATGCTAGATCAATCCTTCTTTGAGGTTGACAAAGGGGCAGGCTTCCTTCATTGATATATATCCTATGAGTACAAAATGTTGGGCTCAATCCCTTCATGTCCCCATAATCCCATACAAAGGCTTTCTCATGTATTTGCAACAGTTTAGTGAGTTGTTCTAGTTGTTGTGGAGGCAACTTGTTATTCACATGGAGATTATGGCCTTTTGAAAGCTCAATAGTGGTTGTAAGGTCAAGCATGGATACTTCAAGTATAGGACTTGTGTTCACTTCACTTGGTAGCAACTGATGGATAATATTGGGTTCTGAAGGTAATACACAATCCTTAGGATTATCTTCATATGTTCTTAACTCTAAGACAAAACTTTCAGATACATCTTTGATCACAACACAGTCATTGTTAAGAATGCTCCAAATGACTTCATCCTCCTCTTGTAGCTTGAGAAAAGATTTCCTATGTAACTTCATGAGCTGAACCATAGAATTTAGTTCTTCTTCCCCATCTCCTAAGTTTGGCCATATAGGTGTACTCAAATCTGGCTACAGTTGAGCTGGAGGATACAATGCTAATTTCTTAGTGGCTTGCCCATCTGATATTGTCATGTTCCCTGATCTACAACTTATGTTTGCATCAACTGTTGCTAACCATGGACATCCTAGAATAACAGGGTAACCAGCAAGGTTGACTTTTGGTGAAAGGATCATGAAATTAGCAAGGTACTCCCAAGAATCTAAGGCAACTATTATATCTTCTATCATTCCATCAGGAGTAATAGTAAAGATATATACTAATTGTAATACTGTTGGAGTAGCTCTCAACCCTTCAATACTCAACTTATTCATAGTATCCTTAGTCATTACATTAATGGCTGCACCTAAGTCTATTAATGCATTTTTGATAGACTGGCCATTAATGATGATATTCACAACCGAACTCCCTAGATTTGAATATTTTGGTATCACCAGTTTTCCTAGCCTGTGTGTGTGTGAATTTTGTACCTGATCTGTAGACACAACACTTCAGTAAAACATTAGAGGTTAGCAAAATCAAAATCATGCAATAAATGAAAGCTAAACTAACCAAGCAATTTACTACCTTCTAATAGGTGTGAGTATGATGTTCTCAGATTGTTATCGAGATTAGTGACCTTGACGACACCTAAATGAAGGATTTAAATGCAAAATCTAGATATGAAATGAATGCAATTAATCTATTTTTTTGGATTTTTTGTGCAATTATGATAAAACTTGATATGAATTGAATCTAGAATGAACTGATATGAAATTGTTCCAATAATGATATGAAAATGAATCTAAATGAATGTAAAAACCAAATTGATCTCACAATAGCCTTGATTCGCAATAAGCTTTGATTCTCCAAATTCTAATTCTTCAAAATAGTTGTGCAATTCATAGACGATTTTGGCAGAGTAAGCTTGCAAAATTATGAGATGATTTGCGAAGAGCTGAGCTTTGATTTATAGAAATCTAGGGCTTTGGAGGTGCATGAAAGAAAGCCATAAATCACTCAAATAAATCAAGTTGATTTTTGAGTTATTTTTAAATAAAGGATATTTAACTCACAAAAACATGCAAAAGTAGAGTTTAACTCAAAATAGAGTTTAGATCTAATTTTAAAACTCAAAAATGATGTTGAGTTCTAAAAAGTCAATAACTTGCATTGATTTTCTGATTTGGAGTTTAACTGTTCTTTGATTGTGCACATGGATAATTATGAATTAATAAATAAATAAAGTGATTTATTCTCAACTTAACTAATTTTTGAAATAAAATAATTGATTTATGGGTTAATCAATAATTTAATCAAACTTTTATTCAAAAATAATATCGTCAAATATGACAACTTGCTTTAATTAATTAAATAAGAATTTAATCAATTAATGATAGGAATTTTGATTTATTGTCAAATTTAAATAATAATAATTTTAGAATAAATATAATTAACTTCAATTAAACAATTAAGTGGAAGAATTAAATCTAATTAATTAAATATTGAGAATATTCAATTAATCAAACTTTAGGATAAATTAGATTTATCACCAAATATTCATTAAATCAAAGATAATTATGATAATTAGGAATATTACTAGGAATATTCCCTGATGCAGAATTTAGGATAATCAATTAGGATTCGATAATGTTCAGATGTGCCTTTGGTTAGGACTTTGATGTCAATTTTATTCGATATGTCGATATAAGAGGTCAATGAACTTATAGCCCATTTTTGGGGTATTACATTTTGCCTCTCTTTGAATTGTTGTGTGAAGCTCAGTAGTTCAAAGATAGTCTGTGTATGATAAAGATATGAAACTGATACCAAAAGATATGATGATTGAAAGATTTGAAGACATGATGTTAGGTCCTGAATGACCAAAGATAATGTTCACTATAATAGTGATGAACCAATGATTATGAAAGAGTGTCAAAACACCTGATTCCGAACCTTATGATTATGAAGAAGTGAGTGACCAATTCCAGACCTGATTATCCTTAGAAGAATCACATTGGTATCACATCTGAACCCTTCAGTTACCGAAGAACCAAGGAAAATAACTCTAACGAATCGATGGTTGCAAAAAGCTGATACAGATTTACAAGATTAAGAGAATACTAGATTGATATGGATCTCGATGAATCTGATATGCCCTAAGTGATGATTGATTTGCCCCGAACGATGAGGTCTTTATGATGAATCAGCAACTAGACATGGTTGTTGTCTTGATTACTGAGGAAAGATTTGATTTCAAATTATATTACAGACTTTGAATGATATGCAATACCATGCCCCCTTCGGGATGAAAATCAAAATCTGACAAGAAAAGTCAGCGTTGTGGTTTAGAAGCATGTTAATTTATTTGAGAAGTGGTTAAAAACATTTGAGAATGCATTCTGCATCGTATAGAGGTCCTGGAGACCAAGTTTGACTAAGTTGGACCATGAGTTGACCATAGTTAACCAAGTTGAAATTTTGATAGTTTGATGTAAGATAATCAGTTAAGTTGAATTCTGGATTTCTTGTGATGATTGAAGGTCGATTATGCAAGTAGTTAATAATATGAATAATCTCAAATTTTGATTTTGATCCTGAAAAAGGATTCTACTTGTTGTTTCATTGGAGGAACCTTCATGTGAGATTCAACTCTTGTTAGATTTGAAGAGACAAGTGGAGAATTGTTTAAGCATTGAAGTTCATCCAATCATTGTGAGATCATGCAAACATGCAAAATGCAAAGAAATATGCAGAATGAAATGCAACCTAAGACCTAGGACCTAGTCATCGATCATATGTTGATTTTTTATCATCATTGAACTTTTAGGTAACCAAATAAATCAATACAATGCCCACTAGCTATGAAACTATAGAAATATGAATATCGATTTGTATGCGCAAGAATCAATACAACACCCATTGGTTAGGAAACCATGGATATATGAATATTGATTTTGTTTTTAGAATGTCGGATTAGATATAAGCACCAGGGCACAAATGCCAAGATGACCTAAATATCATGTCCAGTTTGATATAGCAATTTGTATAAGCATCAAAACATAAACATTGTGATGACCAGAATATGCCTTGCGGTACAAACACATCAAATAGTCAAGAGATCATTCTAAATCCAGTGTGAATTACCCATAGTGACCCTTTATCATTCACATCCTTAGGTAAGATCACATTTCACAGTAGGAGAAAGAAATCACTCAAAAAGATAGTAGTTAGATCAAACTTCCTTGAATTTGATGGGTATCAATGGTTGAGGTACGCATGGCCATCCAATTCAAGATAGAGGCTCTTACAGTCAGACATCATTTCAATCCAGAATTTCCAAAGTTGTTAGATTTTCACATACAAGAGAAAAAAAAGAAAAGATTATGCCCCCAGTCATCACTCTCTAAATCTTGTAAAGGACATCATCGAAGAGCTTGTGGGAAGACAATATGCAAAAATCTCAATGCGAATCAGTAAGCATACAAGGAGATAAAAGAACGTAAAAAGCACAGATTGTTTTCAATTTGATGTTTGATTGCGTTGTTGTAGATGCAAAATTCTTTCTGGAGAGGAGACTAACTAACAGACTCAAATGAAGCTTCAAAGGACTCTGACTAGATATGATACGTCGAAGATACATTGGAGGCCATAGGATATGACATTGATTGCCCCCAAGTTTTAACATTGATGGGATACAGATGCTTGAGCAGATTGGTGCACAGATCGACTTATTGAAAATAGGAATGCGAAAATAAACCAAGAGATATGTACAAACTAAAGCAAGACTGAAAGCTGGGAAAGACCAAGATTGCGCTGATAGATGGAGCATTTTGAAACAAGTGGCACCCATTTGCCAGGTTTTTAGCATCTTGGTAGAGATTCTATTTTTGCTACCAAGGCGCCTGTTTCCAGGTTTTCACCAAGGCACTTTTTCTTTTTCTCATTTTTTTGTATTTTTAATTATTTTAATTTTTTTGATATTTTTGATATTTTTTACTTTTTTTGTGAATCATCAAGGTGCCTATTGCTAGGTTTTCACCAAGATGTTCATTTTTTTCAAGACTTTTTCTAATTTTTAAGATTTTTTTAGGACATTTTACCATAGACTAAATGCCTTAGGCATAGAATTTCTTCAGATGGAGAACGTTGATTGGTTTTCAGAGCTGTTCTCCTTCAGTTGTTGAGAGTTGATAGGCACCAGAGCCAAAAGTAGCAGTGATAACAAAGGGACCTAGCCAGTTGGGTTCAAACTTCCCCTTGCGTTCTCGATGTGATCAATTTTTTGAATTCTCTCTCAAGACTAGATCACCAACCTGAAATTCTCTGTGTCTGACTTTCTTGTTGTAACTGTGTGTGAAAATTGTACTTGATCTGTAGACACAACACTTCAGTAAAACATTTGAGGTTAGTTGAAATTGAAATCATGCAAAATTAAAATCTAATCTAACCAAGTGATTTACTGCCTTCTAGTAGGTGCAAGATTGATGTTCTCAGATTGTTATCGAGATCAGTGACCTAGACGACACCTAAATGAAGGATTTGAATGAAAAATTGATGTGAAATATGAATGCAATTAATCTATTTTTTTGATATTTTCTATGCAATAAGATGAAAAATGATATGAATCTGTGCTAACATGGAAATTGATCTATGATATGCTAAATGATCTAACAATGATATGAAAATGAATCTAAATGAATGTAAAAAAAATAAAAAATAAATTGATCTCACAATAGCCTTGATTCGTAATAAGCTTTGATTCTCCAGCATAAGTTTGCACAATTATGAGATGATTTGAGATGAGCTGAAGCCTTAATTTATAGAAATCTAGGGCTTTGGAGGTGCATGAAAAAAAAGCCATAAATCACTCAAATAACTCACGTTGATTTTTGGGTTATTTTTAAATAAAAGATAGTTAACTCACAAAAACATGTAAAAGCTAAGTTTTAACTCAAAATAGAGTTTAGCTTTAATTGATAATTGATAGTTGTCTACTTTTATGATTGTGCATGTTTTATTTATGAATTAATTTAATAAATAAAGTGATTTATGCTCAACTTAACTGATTTTTAAAAATAAAACAATTGATTTATGGGTTAATCAATTATTTTTTCAAACTTTTATTCTAAAAATAATAATATTAAAAATTGACAACTTGTTTTAATTAATTAAATAAGAATTTAATCAATTAATGATAGGAATTTTGATTTATTGTCAAATTTAAATAATAATATTTAGGAATAAATATAATTAAATTCAATTAAATAATTAAGTGGCTGAATTAATCTAATTAATTAAATATTGAGAATATTCAATTAATCAAACTTTAGGATAAATGTGATTTATCGCCAAATAATCATTAAATTAAAGATAATTAGATAAATTAGGAATATTACTAGGAATATTTCCCAATGCAGAATTTAAGATAATCAATTAGGATTCGATGATGTTCAGATGTGCCTTAGGTTAGGACTTTGATGTCGATTTTGTTCGATATGTTGATATAGGAAATTAATGAACTTATAGCCCATTTTTGGGGTATTACATTCTGCCCCTCTTTGAATTACTGTGCAAAGCGCAGTGGTTCAAAGACAGTATGTGTTTGATAGAGATATAAAATGGATTTGAAAGATATGATGATTGAAAGATTTGAAGATATCAGGTCCTGAATGACCAAAGATAATGTTCATTGTAGCAGCAATGAACCGAGGATTGTGAAAAAAAGTGTCAAAACGCCTGATTCTGAACCTTATGATTGCAAAGAAGTGAGTGACCAGTTCTAGACTTGATTGTCTTAGCAGAACCACGACGTAGGTATCACATCTAACCCCTTCAGTTATCGAAGAACCAAGGAAATAACACTAATGAACCGATGGTTGCAAAAAGCCGATACAGATTACAAGATTAGGAGGATACCAGATTGATATGGATCGACGAATCTGATATGCCCCAAGTGATGATAGATTTGCCCCAAGCGATGAGGACTTTTGATGAATCAGCAACTAGATGTGGTTGTTGTCTTGATCACTGATGAATGATAACAGATTCCAGATAAAATTAGATTTACAGACTTGAATGATGTGCAATACCATGCCCCCTTCGGGATTGAAATTGAAATCTGACAAGAAAAGTCAGCGTTGATAGTTTAGAAGCATGTTAATTGATTTGAGAAGTGGTTAAACATGTCCAAGAATGTATTCTGCATCGTTTAGAGGTCCAAACAACCAAGTTTGACTAGGTTTGACCATGAGTTGACTATGGTTGACCAAGTTGAAATTTTGATAGTTTGATGTAAGATAATCAGTTAAGTTGAAAAATAAATTTCTACGATGATGGAAGGTCAATTATGCAAGTAGTTAATAATATGAATGATCTCAGATTTTGATTTTGACCTGAAAAAGGATTCTACTTGCTGTTTCATTGGAGGAACCTTCATGTGGGATTCAACTCTTGTTAGTTTGGAAGAGGTGATTGCAGAATCTTTTAAGTGTTCAAGCAATTTGTGAGATCATGCAAAGTGCAAAAATGCAAAGAAACATGCAGGATGATAATGCAACCCTAGGACCTAGGACCTACTCACTGATCATGTGTCGATTTGTTATCATCATTGAACTTTTAGGTAACCAAATAAATCAATACAATGCCCACTAGCCATGAAACCATAGACATATGAATATTGATTTGTCACACTCAAGAACCAATACAACACCCACTGGTCAAACAACCATGGACATATGAATATTGGTTTTATTTTTGGAATGTCAAATTAGATACAAGCACCAAGGCACAAGTGCCAAGATGACCTGAGTATCATGTCCATTTTGATATAGCAATTTTCATTTAACATACACATCAAACAGTCAAGAGATCATTCTAAATCTAGTGTGAATTACCCGTAGTGACCCTTTATCGTTCACATCCTTAGGTAAGATCGCGTTTCACAGTAGGAGAAAGAACTTACTCAAAAAGACAATAGTGAGATCAAACTTCCTTAAATTTTTTGGGTATTAATGGTCGAGGTACGCATGGCCATCCAATTCGAGATAGAGGCTCTTACAGTCGGACACCATTTCAATCCAAAATTTTCAAAATTGTTAGATTTTCACATACAAGAAGAAAACAAAGAAAAGATTATGCCCCCAATCATCACTCTCTAAATCCTATAAAGGACATCATCGAAGAGCTCAAAGGGACACAATATGCAAAAATATCAATGCGAATCAGTAAGCATATAAGGAGATAAAAGCATGAAAAGCACAGATTGTTTTTAGTTTGTGTTTGATTGTTTCTATAGATGCAAAATCCTTTCTGGAGACGAGACAGACTTGACTGACTCAAATGAAGCTTCAAAGGACTCTGACTGGATATGATACGTCTAAGATATACTAGAGGCCATAGGATATAACATTGATTACCCCCAAGTGTTAAGCATTGATAGGATATAGACACTTGAGCTGAGTCATGTACAAACTGACTTATTGAAAACTAGAAATGCAGAAACAAACCGGGAGATATGTACAAATTAAAGCAAGACTGAAAGCTAGGAAAGACCAAGATTATGCTGATAGATGGAGCGTGTTGAAACAAGTGGAACCCATTTGCTGGGTTTTCACCATCTTGGTAGAGATTCTATTTTTGCTACCAAGGTGCCTATTTCTAGGTTTTCACCAAGGCACTTTTTCTTTTTTTTTCATTTTTTTTGTATTTTTCATTTTTCCAATTTTTTTGATATTTTTGATATTTTCAATTTTTTTTTGTACTTTTGATATTTTTTACTTTTTTTTTGTGAATCATCAAGGCGCCTATTGCTAGGTTTTCACCAAGATGTTCATTTTTTCAAAACATTTTCTAATTTTAAAGATTTTTTCAGGATATTTTACCATAGACTTAATGCCTTAGGCGTAGAATTTCTTCAGATGGAGAACGTTGATTGGTTCTCAGAGCTATTCTCCTTCAGTCATTGAGAGTTGATAGGCACCAAAGCCAAAAGTAGCAGTGATTACAAAAGGACCTAGCCAATTGGGTTCAAACTTCCCCTTGTATTCTCGATGTGATTGATTTTTAGGATTCTCTCTCAAGACTAGATCACAAACCTGAAATTCTTTGTGTCTAACTTTCTTGTTGTAGCCTCTAGACATTCTCTTCTGATATACTCTAAGATGATCATACGCTACTTGTCTGCACTCATCTAGTAGTTCAAGTTCTTGCAACCTAGACACTCTATAGTCATCATTAGTTACTAGACCATGCATTCTGATTCTTAGTGATGAGATTTCAACCTCAATAGGCAGTATGCTTCAGACCCATAAACTAAAGTGAAAGGTGTAGCCCTAGTAGGTGTTTTGATACTTGATCTGATACTTGTTCTGATACTGGTTCTAATACTTGGTATACTTGATAGCATATTTTTTAATTGCAAACTCCCAAGCAAGATCATATCATGCAATCCCAATGTCTAGCAAGTTGGAGAACAAGAGGGATTAGCAAGTTGGTGGAAGAGATGGAAGATAAGATAATGAAGGAGAATGCAGGGAAGAAATCCTCAAGGAAAAACTCTTCAAGAATACCCAAGCTAGAGAAAAATTGTCATGTAAAAGCATTTTTGGACAAGCAATGAAAGGCTAGCATAGGATAAGTCACAAAAGCTCAATGCCAAAGAAGGATATGATGTAGTCCAAAGGAGTAGACATGTCAAGAGGCTTCATAGCATCGTGTTTCACTCTTTCTTTCTTTTTTTATTAGATCAAGACCAAAGGGGAAATGATAGTGAAAGACTAGAATGAATGGAGGAAAATAAATATGAAGGCTAAACAAGAAGGGAATGAAAACAAGATCACCGTAAGATAGCTCACAAAATAGCCAAATGTTCGTGTATAAATCAACATTGTCAAGATCAAAAAGAGAAGATGAAATGGATGAAATATGTAGAAGAACTACGCATGATGCTTGATTGCCAGGTTTTCATCATGGTACTTATCCAAGGTGCCACAACGGAGTGGTTTTCACCATAGGACAAATTTATTTCTCTTTACTTTTGCTACCAAGGCACCTGTTTCCAAGTTTTCACCAAGGCACATTTTTAATTTTTTAATTTTTTATTTTTGGAAGAAGGCAAGCTTTTTAGATAATGCTCCTTGAAAGGATAAACCATGATATGCCAAGGATTCAAAATGATACGCTCAAAGATGCTGATAGGGAAAGGGAGATGGAAGATAAAATGGAGGATAAAGTTTTATGTAAAATGAGTGAGGTTGGAAGATAGGAGGAATAGGCAAATGAGAAAAAATGATAGAAGGTAGAAGGATAATGAATGGAAGGATTGTGAAAGGGTAGATGGAAAGGAAGGCAAGATCAACATCAACACACACCTTGAAGGGTGGCAAGAGGATGGAGGAAATGGGAATGAAGGAATACGTGAAGGAATATAATGAATGGATAGCAGAGGTTGAGGTTTAGGTGCATGGAATGGAAGAATATTTTTGGAAGAAGATGAAGTGGAAGTCTTTGGAAGCTTGAATGTCAACTTCACTTTTTGCTCAACACCAGACTCTTTCAAGAGAGACTTTGGAATCCATATAGCCGTAGGATTTTCATTTCTTTTTGATAATCTAGAGAGAATATCTTCAATGATGGATTTTGGAACCCATACTTGTCTTGTAGTTTTTTTTTTAGATATCTCTTTTGACTTTATGTTTCCATGTCTATTAGAGGAGACATGGTGATCTGTTTTTGATGAATTCTTATATTGCTTATTTTTCTTGTATTGAACATTCAAGTTACTTCCAAAAGACTTGGAACTTGTGGAAGAGGGAGGATATGACTGGTTTAGATGGGTGGATGGATGAAAAGGATTCAAGGGTATGCATCTATGTTGATATTGAGGAAAGATGGGAGATGGAGGGATGTAAGGACCCAAGATGGATGGAAAATTAGGAGAGTTAGGAGGGGAAAGTGAAGGGACATAAGGACCCAAGATGGAAGGAAGGTGTGAAGCCCTTAGTAGTGGTGGAAGAGGTCCAAGGATGAAAGTGGAAGACGCAAAAGGATAATCAACAAGTTCATCAACATTTATATGACAACCAAGGACATCAACATCTTTAGAGTGAGCATTAAGATTTTCAATAGAATCATGGACATCTTGAATATGAGCACCTTCTTTGATAGGATTGTTCAAATCTTGCAAAGACTTAGGAAGAGTAGAAAGTGGAAACGAACATGGAATGGTAGAATAAGAAGATGGAAGACTTTGATCTTGACAAGGATCTTTGGATAGCATAAGCACATAATTTTTTTCTTCATTTTCAATAGGCTTAACATTGGAAGTAACAACACCATTTTTACCAACCTTAATGGAAGTATCATCTTTGAAAAGTGCAAGTGTAGTAAGGTTATTTTGATTGTCAATAAGCTCAACAGTGTAAGTAGTAACTTGATTTTGCTTAGGAGAAGACTTAAGATATGGTGGAATGTATGAAAAAGGGTGTGTAAGATCAAAAGAACCATGGAATGGATAAGAGACATCATGAAAAGGAGTGGATGACATGGAAGTTTCTCGATCTTGATCTTTCTTTATGTTCTTTTCTTTATCATTTCTGGAGTCCTCTTGACATGGAGCCACTTTTAAAGAGAAGGAAGCATGTTGGGATTGTATGGAAGACTTTGAAAGAGATGGTGGAGGACTAGCTGAAGTAGAGATTATAGCATATGAAGGTTTAGGCTCTTTAGGTTTATCATTATTGAAAGTATTTGCAGCCAAGTGAAGGTTAGCTTAAGTTTCTTTAAGAGGTAGCCCTGGAGGATAACTATAGGGAACCACATGAAAAGTATCAAGGCTTGTGTCAGATGAAGGTTCTGTGAAAGATTTGAAAGACTCAGAAGCTTTAGGAAATGTATGGGTATTGGAGGAAGTAGGGGATGGAAGGGAACCATTACTAGATAAAGGTTCAACATTAACATGATCTTGCTTGAGAGTGCAATCTTTATTTTCACCTGAGAGTTCTTAGAAGAGAGATCCTTATAGTATTGACGTTTCAAATCAGCATGATACATTTTATATTCCTCAATAGAAGTAGATGTATCATCTAGATATTGTCCACAAAAGCCATCAAAGTCTCTTTCAAAATCAGAATCATATGGATCACCATCATGATCTATCCAATGTGATAGCCCATTTGTAGTAAGTAGGAACACACGACGAGGAGGACTCTTAGGAACATAGGTGTCATAGGTATCATTACATTGTCTATCATCATAGTCATCATAGTCATCATAGTCTCCAAAGATAGATGTGTCACTCTCTGTGGAAGAGGTATCATAGGGATTGTCATGTTGCTCACATTTTGTCCGGGGGCATGGTGACATGTACAAGTCTTTATCAAATGGAAAAGGGCATAGAGCTTCAATGGAGAACTTTTTAGGTTCCTTTTCTTTCTTAAGATTGTTAAGTTCAACTTGCATAGCATGCATCTATTTCATCATAGCAGTGATTAAAATTTCTTCCTCATGTGTACTAATTCTTTGAGACATGTGTACTGATTCTCAATGGCTACCACTCTATTCTTGACACAGTGATTTGTATGACAGGTTCTAGAAATAGGTTGTAAAAGCTGAAGTATTGGGCAATTCTGACAATTTTCTGACAACTTTTCAAAATTTTCCCAAGGGACTTTTTGCAGACTCATACGACAGTGGGTATGCTATGAAATGACAGTTGCAAAACTTGTACGACAGAGGGTGACCAATGAAATGACAGTTGAAAATCTCATACGACAGTTGCAAGATTTTGACTTTGAGAATTTGCTGGCATGAAAACTTGTACGACACTAGGTACTCAATCATACGACAGATGGGCTATAATGAAATGACACTTTGAGAAAACTCGTATGAATTTTTGACCTCCTGAGATGAATTTTGACTCTAGAAAAGGATTTTACTTCAGATTTTGCAAATTTTGAGTTTTCAGATTTGAATTGTTTGCAAATTTCAATGTCCAGATTTGAGAATTGTAACAGATTTGTTCATTTTCAGTAACCAAATAGATAAGCAAGCACACAAAATAGCAAGCAAGTGATTTCAAGCATGTCTTAAAATAATGAACAAGGGAAAAAGCAACCTTACGCATGAACAATCAAGTGACTTATTTTTTCTAATCCTATGAAGAGCTAATTATGTATGTTCCAAAAATGTTTTGCAATAATGCACATATACCCTATAAAATGAAAATTTGGCCTCGCTAGGGTTTTTAGTAATGGTTTGACTCTACAAATTTTATGATCCAAAGGGGTGAACTCCAATCCTGGCACACCAGGGTTTTGACACAGTCCGAGAACTTAATCTTCAGGAGCTGCTAGGAAGATCTGACAACCCAACAATGAACCATACCTGTGGAGATTTCTTCCACAAGGACATTTATATAGCAGCTGTCACTACTACGGTGAAAATGGCTATTACCGCTTGAGGTTCTGTCAACACAGTTTATCCTGTGAAGGGAGTGTCTGCTATGGTTAACCCTCTCTAAATATGACTCACAGTATTGTACCACAAGGGGACTTGGCTCCAGATCCAAGGTTTTGACACCTTTTCACTTTTAACCCAAACAAAGCAGGTAGATAAATCTGACATGCTAAGACAGAGTTTTTCTTCACCAAGGTCTATGATGTCAACTCCACGTGATCTATCAACCTCTCCAGGGAGAGAATGTATTGATCAATAAGAGAAGGCACACTAACCAATTTTGATTCACCAAAGCTCGTGATGTCAACCCCACATGATCTATCAACTTTTCCTGGGAGAGAATGTATCGATCAATAAGAGAAGACACACTAACCAAGTTGAATGTGAAATGCACTAAGTATCTTCCCTACCTACAAGGATTCTATCGTCAAGAAAGATTTCACTGGGAATCCAATCTCTCAAGAATCATGAATAGTGTTCATAGGGCCTAATTACTATGTGAGCATAGATTTATGTTTCTAAAAAGCAAATCTACCAAAAGTACTGAAAAAGTAGAAAGAGGAACACTTAACGCTTAAAGAAAATATGAGATGAGTCCACAAGGTGGAACACTTAACACCTCACACAAGCTGAAAATGAGTCCCCAACTTAGAAAACAAGTGAGTTCCTAAAAGCATAAATGAGTTGCCAAGTGGAACACTTAACACTTATGTCCTGTTGACCTCTCCCCTTTAATGTGGCGCTGACCTTGCAACCACGGGGTGGAACAAGGGGTCAGTGAATTAGCGAGTCCAATAACTCAAGATAGCAATCAAGATCAGTCACAAGTATCTAAGACTACTTAATGAATTTTTAAGGGGTCACAACCTAGTATCAATTATGCAAGTGTGTAGAAATAGACAAAAGCATGAAAAGATGCACACAAGCCAGACACATAAGAGATTTATTTTAAGTCCAAATTGAAATGTTATTAGATGAAGGAGAATACCTGAGATCCTCACAATGAGCTTAGTAGATTTTACCTAATTTTTAGCAATTCTTGTTGAGCTTTTCCATGCAAGCAAGTGACGAACTCTCCACCAAACAAACAAGCAAACAAGATATGTAACATATATTCAACTTATGAAAACCATAGGGTTAACTCTAAAAATTAATTATTATCAGAAATAATAACTATAAATTAACCCAAATGACAACTCATATCATTCATTGAACCATGTAAAAAAAATAAGTGCATACCTATCACAAAACTTCTTTTTTTTTGCTGCATTTGACCTAGTCAACAAGATCTGATTTTTTTTTTATGATTTTGTCCACAAAAAAAAAATTCAAAATAGAGACCCCTACTAAAAAATAGAGAGCTTTCCAAAAATGTAAAAATTTTAGAAAAATCTCTTCATTTGTGCCCCAGAGACCCATTTTATCAAAATAGACTAGTTTTTATAAATTGACTATTTGAGCTATTATATTGCGTCCAAATTTAAAACACAAAGAATGGACTCTCTATATAATTTAAAGAGATTTCCAAAAATATAAAAATTTCTAAAAAATATGCTAATTTGCATTAGATATTAATTTTTTCCATAATTTCAAGAAAAAATTATTAAAAATTCAAAACATCTCAAAAAATTTTGAATTTTTTACTATAGCTTCTCTAATATGTGTAAAACTTGCAAAAAAAATTTCAGAGCAAAAGTTCAAGCTGTTTGAGAGATAAAATTAAATCTTTGAAACTTTAGAGTTTTAGCTCCCCAAAAAAATCAAAACTAGCATGTAAAGGTGGGTTGCCCCATGGTGGGCGCCAGAAATGTGTGTGTGAAAATTGTACCTAATCTATAGACACAACACTTCAGTAAAATATTAGAGGTTAGTTGAAATCGAAATCATGCAAAATTAAAATCTAATCTAACTAAGCGATTTACTGCCTTCTAGTAGGTGGGAGATTGATGTTCTCAGATTGTTATCGAGATCACTGACCTAGACGACACCTAAATGAAGGATTTGAATGCAAAATTGATGTGAAATATGAATGCAATTAATATATTTTTTTTGTATTTTCTATGCAATAAAATGAAAAATGATATGAATCTGTGCTAATATGAAAATTAATCTATGATATGCTAAATGATCTAACAATGATATGAAAATGAATTTAAATGAATGTAAAAAAAAACAAAAATAAATTGATCTCACAATAGCCTTGATTCGTAATAAGCTTTGATTCTCCAGATGTCGATTCTCTAGCATAAGTTTGCACAATTATGAGATGATTTGAAATGAGCTGAAGCCTTGATTTATAGAAATCCAGGGCTTTGGAGGTGCATGGAAAAAAAACCATAAATCACTCAAATAACTCAGGTTGATTTTTGGGTTATTTTTAAATAAAAGATAGTTAACTCACAAAAACATGCAAAAGCTAAGTTTTAACTCAAAATAGAGTTTAGTTTTAATTGATAATTGATAGTTGTCTGCTTTTATGATTGTGCATGTTTTATTTATGAATTAATTTAATAAATAAAGTGATTTATGCTCAACTTAACTGATTTTTAAAAATAAAACAATTGATTTATGGGTTAATCAATTATTTTTTCAAACTTTTATTCCAAAAATAATAATATTAAAAATTGACAACTTGTTTTAATTAATTAAATAAGAATTTAATCAATTAATGATAGGAATTTTGATTTATTGTCAAATTTAAATAATAATATTTATGAATAAATATAATTAAATTCAATTAAATAATTAAGTGGCTGAATTAAATCTAATTAATTAAATATTGAGAATATTCAATTAATCAAACTTTAGGATAAATGTGATTTACCGCCAAATAATCATTAAATTAAAGATAATTAGATAAATTAAGAATATTACTAGGAATATTCCCCGATGTAGAATTTAAGATAATCAATTAGGATTTGATGATGTTCAGATGTGCCTTAGGTTAGGACTTTGATGTCAATTTCGTTCGATATGTTGATATAGGAAATTAATGAACTTATAGCCCATTTTTGGAGTATTACAGTAACCTCTAGACATTCTCTTATGATATACTCTGAGATGATCATATGCTGCTTGTCTGTGCTCATCTAGTAGTTCAAGTTCTTGCAACCTAGACACTTTGTAGTCATCATCAGTTACTAGACCATGCATTCTGATTCTTAGTGATGGGATTTCAACCTTAATAGGCAGTACCACTTCAGACCCATAAACTAAAGCGAAAGGTGTAGCTCCAATAGGTGTTCTGATACTTGTTATGATACTGAATCTGATACTTGTTTTGATATTAGTTTTGATACTGATTCTGATACTTGTTCTGATACTGGTTCTGATACTTGGTATACTTGATAGCATCTTTTTCCATTGCAAACTCCCAAGCAAGATCATATCGTGCAGTCCCAATGTCTAGCAAGGTGGAGAACAAGAAGGATTGGCAAGTTGGTGGAAGAGATGGAAGACAAGAGAATGAAGGAGAATGAAGGGAAGAAATCCTCAAGGGAAAACTCCTCAAGAATATCCAAGCTAGGAAAAAATTGTCATGTAAAGCACATTTAGATAAGCAATGAAAGACCAGCATAAGATAAGTCGCAAAAGCGTAATGCCAAAGAAGGAAAGGATGTAGTCCAAAGGAGTAGACATGTCAAGAGACTTCACAACACCGTGTTTTACTCTTTTTTTATTAGATCAAGACCAAAGGGGAAAAAGATAGCGAAAGGCTAGAATGAATGGAGAAAAATGGATATGAAGGCTAAACATGGAAGGAATGAGATCAAGATCATCGTAAGATAGCTCACAAAATAGCCAAATGTTCGTGTATAGATCAACATTGTCAAGATCAAAGAGAGAAGATGGAATGGATGAAATATGTAGAAGAACTACACATGATGCCTGATTGCAAGGTTTTCATCATGGTACTTATCCAAGGTGCCACAAGGGATTAGTTTTCACCATAGGATGAATTTATTTTTCTTTACTTTGGCTACCAAGGTGCTTGTTTCCAGGTTTTTACCAAGACACATTTTCAAATTTTATTTTATTTTATTTTTTGAAGAAGGCAAGCTTTTTATATAATGCTCCTCGAAAGGATAAACCATGATATGCCAAGGATTCAAAATGATATGCTCAAAGATGTTGATAAGGAAAGGAAGATGGAAGACAAAATGAAAGATAAGGTTTTATGTAAAGCGAGTGAGGTTGGAAGATAGGAGGAATAGGCAAGTGAGGAAAAAGGATAGGAGGTAGAAGGATAATGAATGGAAGGACTGTGAAAGGGTAGATGGAAAGGAAGGCAAGATCAACATCAACACACACCTTGAAGGGTGGTGAGAGGATGGAGGAAATGTGAATGAAAAAATACGTGAAAGAATATGGTGAATGGATAGTAGAGGTTGTGGTTTAGGTGCATGGAATGGAAGAATATTTTTGGAGGGAGATGAAGTGGAAGCCTTTGGAAGCTTGAATGTCAATTTCACTTTTTGCTCAACACCAGACTCTTTTAAGAGAGACTTCAAAATCCATATAGTAGTAGGTTTTTTATTTCTTTTTGATGATTTAGAGAGAATATCTTCAATGATTAATTTTAGAACCCATACTTGTTTTGTAATTTTTTTCTTAGATATCTCTTTTGACTTTATGCTTCCATGTCGATTGGAGGAGACATGGTGATATTTTTTTTTATGGATTCTTGTATTTCTTCTTTTTCTTGTATTTAACATTCAAGTTACTTCCAAAGAACTTGGGACTTGTGGAAGGAGAAGGAGGATATGACTGGTTTAGATGGGTGGGTGGATGAAAAGGATTCAAGGGTGTGCATCTATGTTGATCTTGAGGAAAGATGGGAGATGGAGGGATGTAGGGACCCAAGATGGATGGTGAATTAGGAGAGCTAGGAGGGGAAAGTGAAGGGACATAAGGACCCAAGATGGAAGGCAGATGTGAAGCCCTTTGTAGTGGTGGAGGAGGTCCAAGGATGGACGTAGAAAATGCAAAAGGATAATCAATAAGTTCATCATCATCTATATGACAACCAAGGACATCAGCATCTTTAGGGTGAGCATTAGGATTTTCAATAGAATCATGGACATCTTGAATATGAGCATCTTCTTTGATAAGATTGTTCAAAGCTAGCAAAGACTTAGGAAGAGTAGAAAGTGGAAATGAACATGGAGTGGTAGAATAAGAAGATGAAAGACTTTGATCTTCACAAGGATCTTTGGATAGCATAAGCTCATAATTTTTCTCTTGATTTTTAATAGGCTTAACATTGGAAGTAACAACACCATTTTTACCAACCTTAATGGAAGTATCATCTTTGGAAAGAGCAAGTGTAGTAAGGTTATTTTGATTGTCAATAAGCTCAATAGTGTAAGTAGTAGCTTGATCTTGCTTAGGAAAAGACTTAAGACATGGTGGAATGCATGAAAAAGGGTGTGTAGGATCAAAAGAACCTTAGAACGGATAAGAGACATCATGAAAAGGATTGGATGACATGGAGGTTTCTTGATCTTGATCTTTCTTTATGTTCTTTTCTTTATCATTTTTAGAGTCCTCTTGACATGGAGCCACTTCTAAGGACAAGGTATCATGCTGCAATTGTATGGAAGACTTTGGAAGAGATGGTGAAGGACTAGCTGAAGTAGGAATTATAGCATGTAAAGGCTTAGGCTCTTTAGGTTTAGCATTATTGAAAGTATTTGCAGCTAAGTGAAGGTTAGCTTGAGTTTTTTTAAGAGGTATCCCTTGAGGATAACTATAGGGAATCGTATGAAAAGTATCAAGGCTTGTGTCGGATGAAGGTTCTGTGAAAGATTTGATAGGTTTGGAAGATTTAGGTAATGTATGGGTATTGGAGGAATTAGGGGATTGAAGGGAACCATCACAAGACAAAGGTTCAACATTAACATGATCTTTCTTGAGAGTGTAATCTTTACTTTCAGCATGAGAGTTCTTAGAGGAGAAATCCTTGTAGTATGCACATTTATAATCAACGCAGTAAGCTTTCTCTTCCTCAATAGAAGTAGATGTATCATCTAGGTATTGTTCACAAAAATCATCAAAGTCTCTTTCAAAATCAAAATCATATGGATCACCCTCACGATCTATCCAATGTGATGGCCCATTTGTAGTAAGTAGGAACACATGCCGAGGAGGATTCTTAGGAACATAGGTTTCATAGGTATCATTATATTGTCTGTCATCATAGTCATCATAGTCTTCAAAGATGGGTGTGTCACTCTTCATGGAAGAGGTATCATAAGGATTGTCACGTTGCTCACATTTTGTTCAAGGGCATGGTGACATGTACAAGTCTTTATCAGATGGAAAAGGGCATAGAGCTTCCATGGAGAACTCTTTAGGTTCCTTTTCTTTCTCAAGTTTGTTAAGTTTGACTTGCATGGCATGCATCTGTTTCATCATAGCTGTGATTAGAATTTTTTCCTCATGTGTATTGATTCTTTGAGACATGTTAGGATTTTTAGGACTCCCTGGAATAGATTGATGTAGATTTTGTTGATTACCTCCGTGAGTTCATGAAGGAGGAATCTAACTAGATTTCAATCGAAAGTTGCCAAGACCGTTGTCTTCGTAAAGACCAGAATCGCAGAGTTGCTCAAAAGTTGGACCTATGTGAGTCAAAGGTAAAGTATGAGATATTTCCCTAGATTTCTTGTGAGAGGAAGCTCTAGTTTCCACCATTAACCTTGGGTGAAGCAAAAGAATAAGATGAAGACAACTAAAGAATGAATTCAATCAAGATGATCAGATGATGCAACCTTGTCAAGGTTTGATTGATTGAAGTATAGATATGACTTAGATGAGGGATACTATGCCCTAGATGTATGGGTAGATGCCCAAAAGATAGCGGACAAGATATCACAACACTTAGTCATTTTTGAAGATTGATTGAAGATTGATAGTTATGACAAGGTTTTGACATAAGATGATAAAGACTCAAATTTATTAAACAGAAGGCTAGATCAAATTCAAAAGACCACTCTGGGATAATGATAGGATTCTCAATAGCTACTACTCTATTCCTGAAATAGTGATTTGTTCGATAGATTCTAGAAATAGGCTGGAAAAGCTAAGTATTTGGCAATTCTGACAATTTTCTAACAACTTTTCAAAATTTTCCCAAATGACACTTTGCACACTCATACGACAGTGGGTATCCTATGAAATGACAGTTGAAAATCTTGTATGAAAGTTGCAAAAACTCACACGACAGTTGCTAGCAGGATTTGACTTTTTGAATTTGACTGGCAGGAAGACTCGTACGACACTGGGTTCTTTATCATATGACAGTTGGGCAATAATGAAATGACATTTGATAGAAACTCATATGACTTTTTGACCTCCTGAGATGACTTTTGACTCCAGAAAGGAATTTCACTTGAAATTTTGCAGATTTAGGGTTTTCAATTTTAGATTGTTTGCAAATTTCAATGTCCAGATTTGAGGATTGTAACAGATTTGTGCATTCTCAGTAACCAGATGGATAAGCAACCACGCAAAATAGCAAGCAAGTGATTTGAAGCATCTCTGAAAATAATGAACAAGGGAAAAAGCAACCTTGCGCATGAACAATCAAGTGACTTATTTGTGCTAATCCTTGACAGTTCTAATTGTGTATGTTCAAAAAAGTTTTGCAATAACACACATATTTCTAAAAATGAAAATTTGGCCTCTCTATGGTTTTTAGTAATGGTCTGACTTTGCAACTTTTATGATCCAAAGGGGTGAACTCCAATCCCGGTGCACCAGGGTTTTGACACAGTCTAAGAATTTAATCAATCAGGAGCTACTAGGGAGATCTAACAACCCAACAATGAACCACACCTATGAAAATTTCTTCCACAAGGACATTTATATAGCGACTGTCACTACCATGGTGAAAATGGCTATTACGGCTTGAGGTTCCATCAACATGGTTGACCCAATTAAGAGAATGTCCACTATGGTTAACCCTCTCTAAAGGTGACTCACAAGATATACCACATGGAGACTAGTTCCAGATTCAAGGATTTGGGATCTTGGTACTATCCAAAAAGGAAGTAGAGCATAATCCCCTAGCCTTTTCACTTTTAACCCAAACAAAGCAGACAAATTAATCTGACACACTAAGACCAAGATTATCTCACAAAGATCTATGATGTCAACCCCTTATGATCTATCAACCTCTTTGGAGAGAGAATGCCTCGATCAAAAGTTGAAGACACACGGATCTAGTGGAATGTGAGACTCCCTCAGTATCCTCCCCACCTACAAGGGATCCTTTATTGAGAAGAGTTTCACTGGAAACCAACTCTCTCATGATCCACAAATAGTGTTCATGGGGCCTAATTACTGTGTGTAACAAAGATGTTGAAAGCAAACTATGTTCATTTTTATAGCCCAAATGAAGTCTGTGATAGGAAAACAATAAAAGTCACTCAAGCTAGACACATGAGATGTTTGTTTTAGATCCAAAATCAAAGTTTTATCAGATGAGAAGATTACCTGAATTCCTCACAATGCGCTTAGTATATTTTTACCTATTTTTAGCAATTCTTGCACTTTTTCCAATCAAAACCAGCAGGAGTCAATAAAAAATAGAGAATTTCAATTGTTAAGATTAGCCGTTAGTCGAAATCTGAAAACCAAATATGACAAACTACCCTGAAAAATGAAATGACAGTTGAAATTTAATGCCAAAACTCATACGATAGTGGGTCTGTTACCAGATGATAGTCTCAAACTTGTACAATAGTGGGTATGCTCCCAGATGACAGTCCAAAAACTCGTACGACACTAGGTGTTATGTGAAACGATAGTCAAGATTCCAAATGACACTTTGATCCTGCTGGTATGATTCTCAAATAAATAAACTATCATAAGATAGTGGGTTACCTCCCAAATGAAAATCTAGAAACTCGTACGACACTCAGTTACCTCCCAGACGACAGTCTAGAAACTCGTACGACACTAGGTATCAGATCATATGACAATCGAGCTTTCAAATGATAATGTTTTTCAGATGGTATGAGCCTCGATCAAATCAACTATCATATGACAATGGGTATCTCCTGATATGAGTTTTTGACAAAAATCGTATGACAACTGTATGGATAGTTTTGATAGAAAAAGTGCCAAAAAATAACGTCATGCAGAGTATACCAGAACCCTTGAAACCCTTAACCTCAAAAGATAGAAAATTGATAGAAATGAAGGGAAACCCATTTCAGGGCCCTACGGTGGGTGCTAGAAATGTGTGTGTGAATTTTATACCTGATTTGTAGACAAAACACTTTAGTTAAACATTAGAGGTTAGCAAAATCAAAATCATGCAATAAATGAAAGCTAAACTAACCAGGCAATTTACTGCCTTCTAATAGGTGCGAGTATGATGTTCTCAGATTGTTATCAAGATTAGTGACCTTGATGACACCTAAATGAAATATTTAAATGCAAAATCTAGATATAAAATGAATGCAATTAATCTATTTTTTTGGATTTTTTGTGCAATTATGATAAAACTTGATATGAATCGAATCTAGAATGAACTGATATGAAATTGATCCAACAATGATATGAAAATGAATCTAAATGAATGTAAAAACCAAATTGATCTCACAATAGCCTTGATTCACAATAAGCTTTGATTCGCCAAATTCCAATTCTTCAAAATAGTTGTGCAATTCGTAGACGATTTTGGCAGAGTAAGCTTGCAAAATTATGAGATGACTTATGAAGACCTGAGCCTTGATTTATAGAAATCTAGGGCTTTGGAGGTGCATGAAAGAAAGCCATAAATCACTCAAATAACTCAGGTTGATTTTTGAGTTATTTTAAAATAAAGGATATTTAACTCACAAAAACATGCAAAAGCAGAGTTTAACTCAAAATAGAGTTTAGATCTAATTTTAAAACTCAAAAATGATGTTGAGTTCCAAAAAGTCAATAACTTGCATTGATTTTCTGATTTGGAGTTTAACTGCTCTTTGATTGTGCACATGGATAATTATGAATTAATAAATAAATAAAGTGATTTATTCTCAACTTAACTGATTTTTGAAATAAAATAATTGATTTATGGGTTAATCAATCTTTTAATCAAATTTTTATTCAAAAATAATATCATCAAATATGACAACTTGCTTTAATTAATTAAATAAGAATTTAATCAATTAATGATAGGAATTTTGATTTATTGTCAATTAAACAATTAAGTGGCGGAATTAAATCTAATTAATTAAATATTGAGAATATTCAATTAATCAAACTTTAGGATAAATTGGATTTATTGCCAAATAATCATTAAATCAAAGATAATTATGATAATTAAGAATATTACTAGGAATATTCCCTTATGCAGAATTTAGGATAATCAATTAGGATTCGATAATGTTCAGATGTGCCTTTGGTTAGGACTTTGATGTTGATTTCATTCGATATGTCGATATAAGAGGTCAATGAACTTATAGCCCATTTTTGGGGTATTACAGCATGATATCAGCCAATTGTCCTATAACATGAACTGTTGTAGGATCCTTCTTCTTTCTCTCAGGCTTCTTAAGACAAGCTTCTTTTATTGCTTTTCCATTTACTATAACATCTTTTATTTCTTGAAACGGAGGAATCTGGACATGCATGTTCTTGAGTTGGTCAATGATATCAAATGGCTGATCTTCTTCTTTTGGTATGGGTTTCTCCATGTTGAGCCTTTGAGGAAAAGGTGGTTTAACTATTGTTTGAACATTAGCTGAGTTGGAAACATTTTTTGCTGCAATAGTATTTGGCAAATCATTCTCTAGAATCAGTACTGTTGCTGTAGGAAGGTCTGGCACTTCAGTGATAAGGGGTGGTTCAGGTGCTAGCAAGGTAGTGCCTAATATTAAGTGTATATCAACTATATCAAGTGCATAGGTAGGGTACTGCTGAGCATTAGTAGCATACATTTTCTATTGTGGTTGTTGACTGTTTGGATTTGGTTGAGGTTGAGTAGGTAATTGCATCTACTTTTGGGGTCTTGCATTTGGAGGTAGTGGCATTATTGCAGGGATATTTGTTGGAGGTGGTAGAGGTGGATATCCAGGATTTGGGTTAGGCCATTGCTCAGGTCCTCTCTAGTGGTTAGTGGGTTTCCAATTTCCTTATGGTTGTTGCCATTGGTTTAGAAATTGTGACTATTGGGGTTGTTGTGGAGGATACCATTAATTTTGTTGATTATTTGTCCAAGCATTATTCCAAGTTGTTTGATTCTACTGTGGAGGACTTTGGACATTCCAATTTTTCCATTGATTATTATATGGACTTGAAGTTTGTAATGGGTCTTGAGGCATTCCTTGTCTCGGGGCCCATGGTCAGCATTGAGCAACGAAGAATACTTGCTCGTCCTCTCCTTCTATCTTCAAGTACTCGGTTGGAAGATGCTGGTTGTCCAGGTTTGTGATAAATTTTCACTGACAATCCTTCTTTTGTTTGTGGCAATGAGGACAGTACTCTGCCAACTGCACCTCTGCATCTGCATGTTTCTTCTTGGCGTTCATAGTGTCCAGGTGTGTAGCAACATCATTTATGATGTCTTGCTTGAAGTCTAACAATAGATTTGAAATCTCCATCTTTGAAATACCAGAGCCACTCCCTTTTGTTAGTGCTAAATGAAATCCTCTTCCTTTCTTGACCATTGCTCTAGAATAGTTCATACAAATCTTCTTAAGGTCATCCCAAGAGGACTGAGATATATCACCTCTAACTATGAGGTCGAGAGCTTCAAGACAGTTTTCATTCACTCCTCTTAGAAAAATTAGCTTCTATGAATCCTCCTGCAATGCATGTTGTGGGTTCTTTTGTAGACTGAATAAGAAGCATGATATGTAATCTTCTAATGTCTCATCTTCCCTTTATGACATACGGAAGATATCATCTCCTTTTGAATCACTTCCCTTGTAGTAGTCTTTATACTTCTTTTAGAAACAAATCTCTCATTCCATCCCAATCGGCTATTGCATTTGCTCCTAAGCCCATGAACCACCTGAGGGCTGACTCCTTTAGTGTTGCTAGGAACAACTTAAGCTTATGACTATTAGTATTGTAGTCAAAACTTTGACATAGTATGTCAAACTCAAGCAAAAAGGTGTCAGGATCTTCCGTTACAAGTCCATAGAACTTTGTAAGTGTTGTGGCAGGTATGTTTTTGAGGTTTGGATTTGTAATAAGACTTGGAATTGGAATTGGAAATGTAGGAGCTACCATTACTGGAGGTGTTGGATATTGAAACTATGGCGGGAAAGTATTGTTGACTGGAGGGTTTTGAGAAACAGATGGTCCTAGAGTGAGATTATTATTATGAAAACTAGCCAATATTTCTGCAAAATGATGGAGGTCTAATGTTTCTTGGGTTTATTCTTCTTCTGTTGAAGATGATGCAACAAACTTGGGATTGGTGTCAAGAAATGGTAATTCAATCTCTTCAAATTCTTCTTTTAGTTTAACAGGCTCCTTTGGAAGAAATCTACCATGAGCATCTTGCCTTCTTCGATGCATGCAAGTAAGTTGATGGCTTGTGAAGCAAGTTTACAACTTCTTGGTATTAACTAAAAAATAGAAACTAATCTAAAAATAAATGACTCTTTTGAGGTTCCTAGTTTGACACCATCCCTGGCAATGCACCAAAAATGAACAGTCTCACAATAGGTAGAGATAATCATGCCATTGTCTCTCTCTTAAGGGTAATATATCTATGCTATGGACTATCTATCCCCATCATGAAATGCATTTAGATTGTCAACCCAGGGACGTAGACTTGAAATGGGACAACACAGTTTGTGCACTAAGTTCCTTTAGGAGTCAAAACACTTATGTTGCAGGAAGATAAAATGCATGAAAGGAATCTATTCTATTGCTGCAGGAAAGTAAACACACTTGACTATTGAATGGAATTACTATAGAAAACTTATGAAAGAAATCTAAGTTTATGTAATACTCAAAACATTCACTATACTTGTCTCTGCAAATGTTGCAGGAACAAACACAGATATAATGCTGTAGGAATAAACAGTAGCTCTATTTGAAAATAGGAAAAGTACAGAAAGAAAATCTATTCTATGTTAATCTAATCCACCTCCCAATTGGGCCCCCTTGGTTGGCTTCTGCTAACTACTCAACACAAGAAAATAATCCAAAATCACTCTTCCATTAAAATCTTCTTAACTAGTTACATAACTGAATAACTCATGAAGAGAAGAAAATAGAGTAACTTCTATTATACTGAATACAACATTCTATCTTTCTCCATTACCTACTAAATTTGTCAAAATCCCTTTATATCAAGGATCGACACTTATTGAAAACATAACAGAAAAGTCTCATCAAG
Organism: Chamaecyparis obtusa; assembly: GCA_027943335.1. Taxonomy (NCBI): domain Eukaryota; kingdom Viridiplantae; phylum Streptophyta; class Pinopsida; order Cupressales; family Cupressaceae; genus Chamaecyparis; species Chamaecyparis obtusa. The sequence goes on along the minus strand of BSBK01001881.1, from coordinate 1,825,221 downwards.
TCTCACCACATGCGGAGGAGATAAAACAACCATAACATGATACAATTACTGTTGTCAATAGAATAATAGTTATGAGGAAATGTAGCAAGACTAATTCCCTATATTTTCTAGAACAACAACTCCTTCAAAGCTCAACACATCTATTAGAATCGTGTTGAATTCTCTTGCCATGGTTGGTCTTCTAACTCCCCCCTTCAATGCAGATGTGCCACTCTTCATACCACTCCGCATTTACCTGAAAGGTTAGTACATTTGGTACACATATGAAAGTCAATGTTTCAACTCCTACTTAGATGTTATAACACATCTTGAAATAATTATATGAAATACTACATTATAATTATAATAGTAGGCAAAACATATCATTTAGGCTACCCTTAGATTTTGTGGCTTTGGCTATACTTGGCATAGGTTCACATAAGCATAAGTAATAAAATGTCTTGGAAATATTTGTCAAAGTATCAACAAAACATAAAGATCATAACAAAATTGAGTCAATAATTAGACTCATCAGGCCCAACCAATTAGGCTCAAATTTCCCCTTTTATTCTCTATGTGACTAGTTGCGGGGATTCTCTCTCAACACAAGGTCGCTCACCTGAATTTCTCATGGGTTAACCTTTTTGTTATATTCTCTTGACATTATCTTTTGATATTCTCTAATATGATTGAATGCCACTTTCTGACATTCATCTAGCATTTCTAACTCTTATAGTATAGATATTATGTAATCCTCATCAGGGATTACTCAATGTAAGGAAACTCTTAGAGATAGGAGTTCCACTTCAATGGGTAAAACCACTTCTATGCCATAGACAAGAGAAAAAGTTATTGCCCCTATAGGTGTTCTAATATTGGTACGGTAAGCCCATAATGTTGGATTGAGTTACAGGTGCCAATCTCTTCTCAACTTGCTGACAGTACAATGCAAGATTTTAAGTAGAATTTTGTTTGAGGCTTTGGCATGGTCATTGCCTTGTGGATAGTAAATTGAAGAACAATGTTGTGAAATTTTGAATTTCATGTAGAGGTTTGAGATATCACTATTCTTGAACTGTCCTCCATTTTCAATAATGATGGAGGATGGGATACCATAACGGTAGATGATGTAATTTAGAATAATCATGACCACCTATTTTCCTATTTCTTTAATGAGTGGGATTGCTTCAACCCACTTGGTAAAATATTATGTGGCTGTTATAATAAATTTGTGTCCATTTAAGGAGGATGGGTATATCTGTCCGATGAGATCAAATTCCCATTGTTGGAAGGGCTAGTGTGTTATGAAAGGAATAAGCTCCTTTGCGGAAGCTTGTATGAGATTTCCATGTTGCTAGCATTTCTTGCAAGCTCTTGCATATCTTTTTGCCTCCTTTTCCATGTCTGGCCAATAGAAACCTTCTCTTAGGAGTTTACGAGCCAAGGTCAAATTGTTAGAATGAGATCCACCTATGCCAGTGTGAATTTCAGCTAACACACATTTTGACTCCTCTTTTTCTAAATGCCTAAGTAAAGTTCCATCTAAACCCCTCCTATATAGACCATTTTCAATTATGACATAACATGAGGAGTTTCAGATAAGGTGTCTGCATTCATTTTTTGTTAGGTTATCTAGGATTACTTGGTCTCAGAGGTAGGAGTAAATATGGCTATAATGGGAAGAGTTTGGGCTTATGATGGTGGAGATCATCTAGGATTTAGGGGAGTTGTAGGTAGGGTCATGAAGCTCTTCCACTAGGAACTCGTAGAGAAAATCCTCTTCCTACTGAGGTAAGGAACCCAAGGTAGCAATGGTGTCAACAACTTTATTATCTATCCTTGGGATCTGTTGAAATGTGATGAAAGTGAAATATTTACTAAAGTCATCAACCATGAAATTGTAGGATATGATCTTATCATCCCTTGTTTGGTAGACATCATTAATTTGGTTGATCACAAGCTAGGAGTCACCATGGATATGTAACTCAGAGATATTCCATTCCAGAGCCAATTTCATCCCATTTACTAAGGCTTTATATTCAACAATATTATTTTTACTGGGAAAACAAAGCCTGTACATCTTAGGGATAGAGTAACTTTGAGGAGTAATGAACAACACACTCTCTCCTGAACCTTGTTGAGTAAATGAGCCATCAAAGAACATTTTCCAAGAGCAGTGAGTGATATGCATGATAGAGACATCTGGAAACTACACATTGATAGGTTATTCTCCTTGTAGTGGTGCATCAGCCAACTGATCCACAATTGCCTATCCTTTAATAGCCTTCTGCTCAAAATATTCAATGTCAAACTCACTCAAGATCATAACCCACTTAGCCAACCTTCCAATCAAGATGGCTTTACTAAACAGATATTTGAGTGGGTCTATTTTTTCTACTAGCTATACATGATGTGCCAACATATAATGCTTGAGTTTTTGGGATGCAAATACCACTACTAGGAAATATTTCTCAATGATACAATAATTAATTTCATAGGAGACTAGAGTTCAACTGATGTATTAAATAGCTCACTCTTTCTTGTGCTCATCCTGTTGTGTAAGGAGTTCCCCCAGTGATGTATTAGTAGTAGAGATATACAAAATGAGTGGCTTACATTGGATTGGGGATATCAAAACTGGTGGGCTCACCAAATACTCCTTGATTTGGCTAAAGTGTTGACAACATACTTCATCCCATTGGTATTGTACTCCTTTATGAAGAGGATTTGTAAATGGTTGAGCTTTGTCTGCTAGCTAAGAGATGAACCTCTTGATGGATCGAGTTATTCCTTGAAAGGTTCTCATTTGACTAATATTCTTGGATGGTGGCATTTCAATAATAGCTTGCACTTTTTTTGGATCCACCTCAATTATTTTGGCCGAGATGATATATCCCAGTAGCATTCCAAATGTTATGCCAAATGCACACTTTTTAGATGTGTGAGAATCTTTCTTGTTTTAACAATGGTATCATATACATAATCTTACATATTTTTGTGGATCATATCATGGAAGATGGTGGTAACTACTCATTGGTAGGTTGCCCCAACATTCTTTAAATTGAATGGCATGATGTTCCAGCAAGATGTCCCCTAGAAACAAGTAAACATTGTCTTCTCTTGGTCTTCTGGGGTGATTTTGATTTGATTATAACTAGAAAATCCATCCATTAGAGAATACATCTCATATCTAGCTATCATATCTACAATCATGTCAATATTGGGTAAAGGAAAGTTATCCTTAGGATAGGCATAATTGAGATCTCTAAAGTCCGTACATGTTCTGATGGACTTATCTATTTTAGTTACTGACACAATGTTGGAGATCCATTCAGTGTATGTAATATCTTTGATGAACCCTGTTTTAAGTAATTTTTCTAGCTCAACTTTTACTAAAAGAGCCAAATGAGGGTGCATCTTATGAAGCTTCAATTTGATAGGATTAACCCCTAGTGCAATTGAAAGGTGATGGATTATCAAATCTAGGTCCAATCTTGGCATGTCTGAGTAGGTCCATGCAAAGTTAATCCTTTTCTCTTTGAATAACTGAGTGAATGTTGTGAGTTCTTCAGCTGACAATGACTATGCTAGATGGATTACTTGTGGTTGTTCACTAGTTCTAATGTTTAATGCCTATGTGGGTTCTATGAGAATTGATGGTCACTCCTAAAAGTGACTGGACAAGATATCAAGCATCCCATCTTCCAGAACCTCAAAGAGGTTTTCATCGTTAGATGCATCTTTTATTTTTACTATTTTATGTTCTAAGACCGCCACAACATGGTTTTCTCCCTTAGAACCTTTGTTTATTTTAATTTTGTGATAGAGGTACTTCATATCTACCTCAATCATGTTCACCCAAGGTTCACTAGTGGAAGAAGTCTTAGGTTTGATAGCATTGAGATAACAAGCCAAGTGGTTCATTCTATTGTGTCTAGTCAATGACTTCAAGATGTATGAGGCATAAGTCATTGGTTGGTTCTAGGGAATTCATGATATGTTCATTGTATCTTGCAATCAACAAGTCAAGATCTAAAGCGTCACTTTATAATAGTGTGTTTAGACCAAAAGGAATATCCTCATTATTATCAAAATTCATGTTGGATATCTGCAAATCTAACTTGTTTGATATAACCTTAGGACATGGACTCCTCTCTCATCTTGTTCTAGTGTCTATTGCACCTTCTTGCTGAAGCCATGTTTTGATAAGGACTAATTCAATCTTGGACCTCCTTGAAAGAAATCTATTGATGTCAACATTTATGTGGTTTGAATTTTTGTTGGCAGACACTCTTTTTAGGTTCTGCTAGAATTTCTTGGTTGTTCAACTCTATCTGATTTGGATCCTAAATTTTTAGGTTAATGAACTACTACATCATTTGTACTAAAGAGTTTGAAGCATTACCACCCTCTCCAAATTCTAGTTTTCTATAGCTCTTGTATGCGATCTTTATTGTTGTTCAACAATCTCACTCCTACACCTCCCTAGATTCCATGTAGCCATCATAGGATGAGGTCTAATGTATCTATGATTTGTATGATCAGCTGAAGTGTTATGTTGATTGTATGAAGATGGCCTAGGGGCCATGGGGATGATTTCTAGGGGAGGATTGGAGGGGTCTTCATCATTTATTTTTTCTTGAGAGTTTTAACTCTCTTCCCTTTCAATAATTGTGACACTAGCATACTTGTGTATCACATCCACTTTAATATCCACTATAGCAACTGAGAGTATGTCCCATTCATACTCATGTGAATCAGTTTAGTTGTCATTAGACTAGCCTAAGTATTGTACAATGGTCATGGGAGGTGCTGGGATATTTTCTAGGTTTTCTGAGAAGTGTCATTTTAACATTTGAGTAGTGCTCGTGTCTCCTTTACTTCATGTGTCTGTGAAATTTTTATAGGGGGTCTGAGTCACGAGATATTAATGTGCCAAGAAAATGTCTACATTTCTTTACCCTAGGTCTTGTTTACCTTACGTAGGGTTTTATTTTTGAAAAGTTCTTAGTCATGCCCTAGATCTTATGTTTTGAAGTTACCTTTTTTGAGCACTTAAGTCCTCATTATGCACATGGATTTTATCTTTTCTCTTTGAGTCTCTTAATCTCGCAAAGAAAGTGTTAAGTCATATTTGAATCAGATAATGGGAGACAAGGTTAAGAGATTAACATGTTTTGAGGTTATCTCTTAATCTCCAAGTGCCAGGTAGTTAGTTGCTTTCATCTGGCGATTCGGTGACAAATCTTTCTGCAAGTCTCAAGACTATTTGTAGTTAAGTCTTTACATTCAGAGATCTGGCATGGTGGTTATCTCTTAATATCTTAATGTTGTGGTTCAAGCTCAAATGATCTAGAGATCTGCCGATAAGGTTAAAGGCTTAGCAATGTGCAGTTATCTCCTAATCTCATGAATTCACAGAAAAGTAATGAAGGATTCGATGATTCAGCAAAGGAAGGTTATCTCTGAATCTCATAAAGGTTAATGCTAGGTCTGACGGATGTAAGAAAAGATAAATCTGATAAAAGTGTTATATCTTTTGGGCCTAGTCAGTAAGTATTGCAAAACTTGACGACCGATGGATACTTTAGCAAAAAAGGGATCAAGGCAAGTGGGACTAGTATGTCAGGCAGACCTAGTTGGTAGGTAGTGCAAGATTTGACTTCCATTTGTAGAAAGATCAGACAAAGGGCGTGAAGCATCAATGAAGAGATGCAAGATGTTTAGCCTTCACGAGATCACACTTTGATGATATGTGTCTCGATTAGTAAGTGCATCCATAGGTTTGTAAAGCAATAAGGAACCATAGATGAAGATCAAGATTGACGGCTGTCGCTGAGTCTCAAGAAAAGGCTTGGGTTAAGCCAAACATCCAGCGATCATGAGATATGTGTTAATCACTCATTCTTGTAATCAAACTATGGTTAAAGAAAAGATTTAGAGATTGAGAGATATGCTTTATTTATTGAATCTCATGATCAGACTCAGGTTAAGTAAAGCTTTCAGCGACCCTGAGGAAGCCTATTATCATGTGATCTCTAGAAGAGGAGTGGTTAAAGACTTGCCACGGTTAAAGTGATAAAGAGCCGATAGTTTTCAAGTGATCATGCGGTAGGTGTGAAGCCTCAATGAAAAGATGCAGGAGGTTTACTAATAAAAAATCACACCCTTCCACCATGTATCTAGCTCGATAAAGATTTTAAAGCAATAGGTCCTCTATTCTAGGTGTTGTAGATGTGCCCATTTTTTATTGGTTGCCATGTTGGGTGATGTGGCTGGTTATTTTCAAAGCCCGGTAGACCATTATGCTTATTTTTGAGAGCCACACAATGTGCCGAGAAAGAGAAGGATCAACGGTTGAGTTTTAAACTTTGTTGATTAACCATTGTGGTCAGAATTCTTAAATTGTTTAAAAGGTTACTTTTCAACAGGATTGAAGCCAGTTCAAAAATATTTTGGATGATATCTTTAAAATAGAAAATGATTGCACTAGGTTTGTATCTGATGCTAAGGCCATAACAGACTCCAGGTGGGATAGGTAGATGAAGAAGCATGAAGCTCGAGAAGAAGAAGCTAGTACCCATTGATTTGGAAGCAATGGAAGATGATTGAGTCACACATGGCACCTGATCCTTGAGTATAGGGAGGGTAATTATCAGAAAGAGAATAATGTAAGTTATCTGATAGGTGGTTATTATTCATGTAACAACTTTGAACAGTTACCTTGAAATATCTACAAACAAAGGTGCCACCTGTGAGGATTCATAATGATTTGAAATAGATTTTATGGCTTTTCTTCCCTTTCTTGTCAATGATGTAATTTTTGTTTTGTCTTTTATACATGTCACTATCCTAGCCATTCGAAGCTTGTTGCATCCTTCTCTTGAGGATTCCAAGATGGCTAGTGATATATATAGCAAGATTTTATATTGTTTGAGGGTGAAATTCATTTAGTAAGGAGATTTTTTGCATCTGTGTTTTGGTTCTAAGAATTTTTGTCTTTGAATGTACTAATACATAAAAATATCAATGAAAATATATTGAGACTCCTTTGCATATTTTGTTGTATTTTTGTGTGGATCTTGATTTTTTCATGTATTAAATCTTTCATCCATTTTCAATACATCATTTACAAGGTAAATAGTGTGGTTAAGCTTAAGTTTATTTCAAGGGAAGGGTGAATCTTAAGGGATATCTCTGAGAATTCATGATTTATGTAATAATTTGATGACAATATGTGTGAATGAGAGGGTGATTTGTAAGGCATCTCATATTGGTTTTGGGTATATTAGATTTGAGGGATTTATATGGATGTATGTTCTTTGACTCTTTGCCATAGGATTTGGCATTGGTCTTGGCTCAGTTTACATTTCTCACCATCAACACAATTAAATTACACTTTATCTTAAATGTATGTTGAAAGAATAAGATGTTCATATATGTGTCAAGGACATAGATAACTATTATGATTATTTATAGAATTGAATCTATTAGGTACACCCGCCTGAGCTTAAAGCTCAAAGTGAAGAAGGATAAAAACCCTTAGCACCTTACTATTTAATGTTGTTAGATGCATCGATTGGGTTCATAAGAGTTATGTATCATAATTTTTGATTTGTATTCATCATCTACAATCATTTTAAGCACTAAAAAAGTTGGTGAATCTACTGGGGAATTAATATTTTAAAATAGGCTTGTTACAATTCTCTGTTAACCATATATTGTTCTATTCGAAGACCAGTTTACAAAATTTTATCTCCACGTGTTATGTGGGTGGTGACTTTGAAATCTGTGTTTACCAGTTACTAGTTTAGCATATAGAAATTTGTGTAAGTATCTTGTTATAAATACCATGAGTCAACAAAGATATACTAGGTCATGTGTGCTACAAAAGTGTCACACTTCTGTGAATCATTACATTCAAGATCACTCAAGAATGAGGTCTCAAATAGTGATTCACGGCTCTCTATTCATGGAGTGCGGGGGTTTGTATTAGAGGCCCTTAGATTGACCTAGTTATGCCCATGCAAGTACACCAAGAAATGAGAGATTCAAAGATGAATAGCAAGCATGCTAATCTCCATGATCATCAAGTTATTGCATGCAAATGAAACTAGTCTAGATGATAACAATGCAAGAAAGTAAACTATTCTATTGAAATGAAAATATTACAAATCCTTGCTAATTATGCTATGTAGATTAAGCTAGAACAATGAAAGGAAACATGAATCTAAACTATTATGTAAATGTAATACTAATATAAATTATGGATTGCCATGAGGCATGAGAGAAGAAGACAAGAAGAAAGAAGTCTCAAATATCCAAGCTCCAAATGCTCAAAAAGCTTCTTCCAAGATTTCTCTCCAAACCTACAGCATAACAATAGTATGAAAATTCTGGGATCCGAAATGAGAAGGAGAGGGCTCCTTATATAAGAAAATGTGGAAGAGAATGCATGTCCAAGAGCAATGTGGGATAAATCCAAAAAAAAAAGCAAAAAGAGGAAAGAATCAGGAAAAGGATTTTTGTTTTATTTTTTATTTGATTTATTTCCATTTCCATCACAGATTTTGCTTGAAGTGGGGATTTTATTTATTTAAAAGAGGAATTATCTTTTAATTAAATAAGATAAGTTTATTTAATAAAAAGAGGAATATTTAATTAAATAAGATAAAATCATTCAATTAAAAGAGATTTTAATTAAATAAAATTATTTTATTTAAGATATTTCTTTTAATTAAATAAGCCTATTTTATTTATTTAAAAGAGGAATTATCTTTTAATTAAATAAGATAACTTTATTTAATAAAAAGAGGAATATTTAATTAAATAAGATAAAATTATTCAATTAAAAGGGATTTTAATTAAATAAGATTATTTTATTTAAGATATTTCTTTTAATTAAATAAGCCTATTTTATTTATTTAAAAGAGGAATATTTGTTTTAATTAAACAAAATTATTGATGAAATGATCAAACCTTAGAAATATTTGAATTATTTATTTAATTATGATTTGATCAAGGAATTGGTTTGAAAATTGTAAAGGATTGATTCAGGAAATTGATAAATTAATAAATGGGGCCCAAAGTCTAGGCGACCATTTTAGGGTGCATACATTTGCCCCTCTTTGACTAATGTGAGATTGATTTGGGATCACCTGTAGACAAAGAATGGAATTGAAATGTGAGATTGATTTGGGATCACAAAACAACCTAGATGTGTGTTCAACGGATGGGAACAAATCAGGACAAGGATAAGCTGATTGAAAAAGACAAGGCCAACACCCCTGTAAATAGGTAATTGTCAAGTCTCAGATAAGAGATAAGAATCTCAAACAAGGTTTAACTGATAGGTTTGATAAAGCTAAATCAAGGATTGAAGTTTGATAGGTACTGCCCCCTCGTGATCGAAATTGAAATGAGATAGAGGAGAAACAGTAAATTGACAAATTTGATCAAATCAAACTAAAGGTAAGGTTCTTGATGTAAGATGAAAAATATAAAGATCACAGAACCAAGGTAGATCATGCAGAAAGATTATGCCCTAAGGTTGAATTAGAAGAAACGAAGTGGGGTGAAAGCGAATGGAAGATAGAAGTTTGGAAGAAATGGAAAAAAATGGAGAGAAAAAAGAGAATTTGCCTTAAGAAAGAGGATGCCCCAAAATCAATCAACTATTTAAGATAGAGAATTTCGATTGAGATCATGAAAGAAGATAAGGAAATGAAGATCAAAACATGATCATAGTTGATTAAAAGTCCAAAAGAAAGATGAAGGAAAACCCTCTCAAACTCCTAATGCAGCCTAAAAATGCAAATTAACATGAAGTCTAACAATGCAAGCTACATGAAAATGCAAAGGTGTACTTGCAATAAAGCAATTGTAACATAGGATTTTGTGTTCATCATTCATTAGAGAATGTTAAGGAACTTATTTTCATCATTGGGCCATTATTAACGGACATCAAAAAATCACACAATCATCACTAGTCACAAACACAACTATGAAGATATGAATATGATTTATATCGGATTGGAATGTGGAAAGATTCTAACATGAGCATCAAAGACATAAGATTCAAGATGAATTCAATGTTATCTTACCCAATTTAATGTAGCAAAACCATTCTCACATCAAGGCATAGATGCCAGGATGACCATAAGAATGGTTGTGCAAAAATAGTCAAGGATGATGCCTCGAATCTCCTAAGTGTGTCAAGGGAACAGAAAGAGACACTCAAGAGCTTCAAGACCACACCCACAAGTAGAAAGAAATTAAAAAAATACCCCATATCAAGCCCTCTAGCTATGCATCATGGAGAGACTTATTAGACAAGGACACTCAACGAAAATCAATAACAGTCAGCACACAAAGAAAAGATCATGACATAGCTCAAGCATTAAGTGTTGTGTTTAAAAATTTAAGTGTGTTCACTGATACTAAGTTTCGAGGATAAGGACCAAATGCTTGCAAGTAGGTAAAATCACTTGACAAAACTGGATAAGACCAAATTGATAAGTGTTGAAAAAAACTCAATGTCAGGTGTTGTGTTGATAAACACAATTCGGGTGGTGTTGAAAAACACTGTTTGTGAGGTGTCCTAAAGACTGACGCATCCAAGAGGCCAAAGCTAACACAGTTCTGACCCCTAAACAAAGACAAAGACCAATTCCAAACCAAGGCAACAAGGACAAGGCATGATGGAGAAATGCTAAGTGTCGAGTATGCATGCTAAGAAATAGGGGTGCAAAGGCCTCAAGTAGCACCCATTTCCAAGTTTTCACCACTTTGATTTTATTGCAATTTTTTCAGGACTTTATATATATATATATATATATATTTTTTTTTTTTTATTTTATTTTTTTTTTGCTACCAAGGCATCTGTTTCCAGGTTTTCACCAAGGCACTTTTTCTACTTTTTCTATTTTTTTAAATTTTTTGAATTTTTTTTTTTTTTTTGGTATTTTCGGAATATATAATTTTTTTTGGAGATACATCAAAGCGTTATTGCTAGGTTTTCGCTAAGATGATCATTTTTTAGGACATTTTCTAGTTTTTAGAATTTTTTAACTATACCATTTTTTTGGATTTTTTCAGGATCAATAAGTATGTACAAAGGATGCCCCCAGACAAAATGGACATCAAACTCCCAAGCAAGATCACATCGTGTAGTACCAATGTCTAGTAAGGTGGATAACAAGAGGGATTAGCAAGCTAGTGGAAGAGATGGAAGACAAGAGAATGAAGGAGAATGAAGGGAAGAAATCCTCAAGAGCAAACTCCTCAAGAGTACCCAAGCTAGGGAAAAATTGTCATGTAAAGCACATTTGGACAAGTAATGAAAGGCCAGCATAGGATAAGTCACAAAAGCATAATGCAAAAGAAGGAAAGGATGTAGTCCAAAGGAGTAGACATGTCAAGAGGCTTCATAGCATCGTGTTTTACTCTTTTTTAATAGATCAAGACCAAAGGGGAAAAGGATAGTGAAAGGTGAGAATGAATGAAGGAAAATAAATATGAAGGCTAAACATGAATGGAATGAAAGCAAGATCATCGTAAGATAGCTCACAAGATAGCCAAATGTTCGTGTATAGGTCAACATTGTCAAGATCAAAGAGAGAAGATGGAATGGATGAAATATGTAGAAGAACTACGCATGATGCCTGATTGCTAGGTTTTCATCATGATACTTATCCAAGGTGCCACAAGGGAGTGGTTTTCACCATAGGATGAATTTATTTCTCTTTACTTTTGCTACCAAGGCGCCTATTTCTAGGTTTCCACCAAGGCACATTTCCAATTTTTTCTTTCTTTTTGTTTTTGAATTTTTCTATTTTTTGAATTTTTTTGGAAGAAGACAAGCTTTTTAGATAATGCTCCTTGAAAGAATAAACCAAGAGATGAAAAGGATTCAATATAATATGCTCAAAGATGATGATAGGGAAAGGAAGATGGAGGAGAAAATGGAGGATAAGGTTTTATGTAAAGCGAGTGAGGCTGGAAGATAGTAGGAATAGGAAAATGAGGAAGAAGGATAGCAGGTAGAAGGATAATGAATGGAAGGATTGTGAAAGAGCAGCTGGAGAGGAAGGCAAGATCAACGTCAACACACACCTTGAAGGGTGGTGAGAGGATGGAGGAAACTTGAATGAAGGAATCCGTGAAGGAACATGGTGAATGGATAGTAGAGGTTGTGGTTTAGGTGTGTGGAATGAAAGAATGCTTTTGGAAGAAGATGAAGTGGAAGCCTTTGGAAGCTTGAATGTCAATTTAACTTTTTGTTCAACATTAGACTCTTTCAAGAGAGACTTTGGAATCCATATAGCCTTAGGCTTTTCATTTCTTGTTGATGATTTAGAGAGAATATCTTTGATGATGGATTTTGGAACCCATACTTGTCTTGTTGTTTTCTTCTTAGATATCTCTTTTGACTTTATGCCTCCATGTTGATTAGGTGAGACATGGTGATCTTTTTTTTTTATGGATTCTTGTATTGCTTATTTTTCTTGTATTGAACATTCAAGTTACTTCCAAAAGACTCGGGACTTGTGGAAGGAAAATGGGGATATGACTGGTTTAGATGGGTGAATGGATGAAAAGGATTCAAGGGTATGCATCTATGTTGATCTTGAAGAAAGATAGGAGATGGAGGGATGTAAGGATCCAAGATGGATGATGAATTAGGAGAGTTAGGAGGGGAAAGTAAAGGTACATAAGGGCCCAAGATGGAAGGAAGACGTGAAGCCCTTAGTATTGGTGGAGGAGGTCCAAGGATGGATGTGGAAAATGCAAAAGGATAATCAATAAGTTCATCATCATCTATATGACAACCAATGATATCAGCATCTTTAGAGTGAGCATTAGGATTTGCAATAGGCTCATTAACATCTTGAATAGGAGCAACTTCTTTGATAGAATTTTTCAAAGCTTGCAAAGACTTAAGAAGAGTAGAAAGTGGAAGTGAACATGGAATGGTAGAACAAGAAGATGAAAGACTTTGATCTTGACAAGGAGCTTTGGATAGCATAAGCACATCATTTTTCTCTTGATTTTCAATAGGCTTAACATTGGAAATAACAACACCTTTTTCAATAACCTCAATGGAAGTAAGGTCATCTTGATTGTCAATAAGCTCAATGGTGTGAGGAGTAGCTTGATATTGCTTAGGAGAAGACTTAAGACATGGTGGAATAAATGAGGAAGGGTGTAGAGGATCAAAAGAACCATGAAGTGGAGGAGAGACATCATGAAAAGAATTAGATGACGTGGAGGGTTCTTGATCTTGATCTTTCTTTATATTTTTTTCTTTATCATTTTTAGAGTCCTCTTGACATGGAGCCACTTCTAAGGACCAGGAAGCATGTTGGAATTGTATGGAAGACTTTGGAAAAGATGGTGAAGAATTAGCCAAGGTAGGAATTATAGCACATAAAGGCTTAGGCTCTTTAGGTTTAGCATTATTGAAATTATTTGCAGCCAAGTGAAGTTTAGCTTGAGTTTCTTTAAGAGGTAGCCCTTGAGGATAACTATAGGGAACTATATGAAAAGTATTAGGATCTTTGTTGGATGAAGGCTTTGTGAAAGATTTGAAAGACTCGGAAGCTTTAGGAAATGCATGGGTATTGGAGGAAGTAGAAGCTGGAAGTGAATCATCACAAGACAAAGGTTCAGCATTAACATGATCTTGCTTGAGAGTGTCATCTTTATTTTCTACATGAGAGTCCTTAGAGGAGAGATTCTTATAGTATTTACGTTTTAAATCAGTGCAGAAAGCTTTCTCTTCCTTAGGTGAAGTAGATGTATCATCTAGGTATTGTTCACAAAAATCATCAAAGTCTCTTTCAAAATCAGAATCATATGGATCACCATCACGATCTATCCAATGTGATGACCCATTTCCAGTAAGCACAAGCACATGACTAGGAGGAATCTTAGAAATAGAGGTGTCATAGGTATCACTACATTGTCCATCATCATAGTCATCAAAGATGGGCGTATCACTCTTTGTGGAAGAGGTATCACAAGGATTGTCACGTTGCTCATATTGAGGAGTAAGACTCTTGGGAGAAGTAGAAGAGGAATGAAATCATGAAGAAGAGGAAAGTGAAGACCTAGTGGAGGAAAAATTATTGGATAATGAGGAATGCGAATAATGTGTAGAAGAGTCATGATGAGACTTAGAAGATGAAGAATGTTCAGAAGAAGAAGGTCATGACATGATCATGTCAATGATCCTAGTGAAGGCATCTGATTCATTCAAATTTTCTTTTATTTTTGTCTTAATTTTATCACCTTTTCCATATCTAGAAGGACTATTCGAAGAATAAAACTCTTCGAATTGAGCAATAAGTTCTAGATCATCTATTGTCAAGAGAGGTTCCATAACAAGATAGTTGGAATTCATGGTTCTGGAAGAGGAGGAATCAAGAATGGAAGTGAAATAAGAGGTGAATAGAAGAAGGTAGACTAGATAGTAAGAGGAAAAGAAGCAAGAAGACATGAAGAGTTTAGGAAGAAGAGGAAGAATGAACATGGAAGACTAGGAAGACATGGGAGATGTGGAAGAAAGAAAACCAAGAGTCACTTTGTGCAAATTGATACTATTGAAATACATTTGAATGTTCGAGCAATATGTCATAGCACCTAAGATCCATCTCAGACTGACCAAGGAAGACTGAAAGTGACAAAAATCAAGATAGCAAAAAGACTCTGTGCGACAGTTTTCAGAGTATTGGGGCGATACAATCTTCCTAGGCGATACTTCTAACAGAGGTTATGCGATAGTTTCCAGGCTACTGGTGTGATAAAATCCAAGCAAGATGTACAATGCAAAAATAGTAGTAAAGTATTGCATGATAAAATTTAGAATAGTGTGCGATGAGTTTTTAGTTTCGTACGATGGTTTGGCCAGCAAGCGTGTAAAACTTAGGAACTCAATTTCTTGATTGTTTTAAAAAATTAACCAGGCATATTAACAGATTTCTAGCATTTATCAAGCACATAGAACAACAACCATGGAGTTTTAGCAAGAAAACATCTTCAAACAATGACCAAGGGACAAAGCAACCTTTCTCATGAACATGAATATTGACTTAGTATGCTATTCCTTAAAGATACTACTTGTGTATGTTCTCCAAAATATTTTCCCAATCACACACATAGTCCTAAAAAGAAAAAAATTGGTTGCACTATGGTGTTTAATAATGGATCGACTCTGCAACTTTTACAATTTCAAGAAGGTGAAATCCAATCCAAGCGCACTAGGGTTTTGACACATTTTGAGAAATTAATCAATTGGAGATGCTGAAGAGATCTGACAACCCATCAAGAAACTATACCCGTGGAGATTTCTTCCACAAGGACATTTGTATAGCGTTTGTCACTACCACAACAAAAGTGGCTATTACCGCTTGAGGTTCCATTAACATGGTTTTCCCAATGAAGGGAATGTCCACTATGGTTAACCCTCTCTAAAAGGTGACTCACAACAAGGACCACATGGGGACTTGGTTTAGATCCAAGGGTCTGAGTTTATGGTACTACCCAAAAAGGGAGTAGAGCATAATCCTCTATCCTTTTCTCTTCACCCAAACATAGAAGACAGATTCATTTCGACATGCTAAGACTAAAAATATCTTGCCAAGATTCATAATGTCAATAACGCATGATCTATCAACCTCTCCAGAGAGAGAATGCATCAATCGAAAAGTCAAAGACTACAAATCTAGTAGAGTACAAAGATAGTTCTAATAACCTCCCTACCTACAAGGGTTCTCTCATTGAGAAGATTTTTACTAGAAACCCACTCTCTCAAGAACCATGAATAGTGTTAATAGGGCCTACTTATCTATGTGAAACACATATGCCAGAAATGAATCTATATTCTTTTTAAAGTCCCAAAATTGAAATGTGGTTTATGAAAGCGATAAATCACCCAAGCCAAACACACGAGAGATTAATTTTATGCCCAAAATATAAGTGTTATAGAGATTGAACAAAATACCTCAAGTCCAATGCAATGCGCTTAGTAGATTTTTGTTGAGCTTTTGTTTGTTCAAGCAAGCCACGAACTCTCCAACAAGCAAACAAGCAAACAAGATATGCAATGCATATCCAACTTATGCAAACCCTAGGGTTAGATCTGAAAATCAATTGTTATGAGAAATAACAGCCAGAAAATAATCCAAACGACAACTCATATCATGCATTGAACAATGAAAAATAAGTGCATACTCATCACAAAATTTTATTTTTTTGCATTTGACCTAGTCAACAAGATCTGATTTTTTTGATATGATTTTGGCTTAAAAAATGGAAATGAAAAATAGAGACCCCTACTAAAAAATAGAGAGCTTTCCAAAAATGTAAAAATTTTAGAAAAATATCTTCATTTGTGCCCTAGAGACCCATTTTACCAAAATATACCAATTTTTGTAAATCAATTATTTGAGCTATGATATTGCATCCAAATTCAAAACATAAAGAATGGACCCCCTGTATAATTTGAAGATATTTTTGAAAATGTAAAAATATGTAAGAAATATGCTAATTTGCACTGAAAATTAATTTTTTTATGAAAAATCAAGAAAAAATTATAAAAAATCAAAACTACTTTAGAAAATTCTAAATTTTTTATTAGAGCTTCTTTGATATGTCATAAACTTGAAAAAAAAAAATTAGACCAAAAAACCAAGCCATTTGGGAGATATGATCAAATCTATGAAAATATAGGGTTTTAGTCTCCAAGCAAATCTGCAAAAGGGGGTTAGCTCTAAAAATAATAAAAAATAGCATGTAAAAGTGGGTTTCCCCATGGTGGGTGCCAAAAATGTGTGCTATAAAAGTGTCACACTTCTATGAATCATTATATTCAAGATCACTCAAGAATGAGGTCTCAAATAGCGATTCATAGCTCTTTATTCATGGAGTGCAGGGGTTTGTATTAGAGGACCTCAGATTGACCTAGTTATGCCCATGCAAGTACACTAAGAAATGAGAGATTCAAAGATGAATAGAAAGCATGCTAATCTCCATGATCATCAAGTTATTGCATGCAACTAAAACTAGTCTAGATGATAACAATGCAAGAAAGTAAACTATTCTATTGAAATGAAAATATTACAAATCTTTGCTAATTATGCTATGTGGATTAAGCTAGAACAATGAAAGGAAACATGAATCTAAACTATTATGTAAATTCAATACTAATATAAATTATGGATTGCCATGAGGCATGAGAGAAGAAGACAAGAAGAAAGAAGTCTCAAATATCCAAGCTCCAAATGCTCAAAAAGCTTCTTCCAAGATTTCTCTCCAAACCTGTAGCATAACAATAGTATGAAAATTCTGGGATCTGAAATGAGAAGGAGAGGGCTCCTTATATAAGAAATTGTGGAAGAGAATGCATGTCCAAGAGCAATGTGGGATAAATCCAAAAAAAAAGGCAAAAAGAGGAAAGAATCAAGAAAAGGATTTTTGTTTTATTTTTTATTTGATTTGTTTCCTTTTACTTCACAGATTTTGCTTGAAGTGGGGATTTTATTTATTTAAAAGAGGAATTATCTTTTAATTAAATAAGATAATTTTATTTAATAAAAAGAGGAATATTTACTTAAATAAGATAAAATCATTCAATTAAAAGGGATTTTAATTAAATAAAATTATTTTATTTAAGATATTTCTTTTAATTAAATAAGCCTATTTTATTTATTTAAAACAGGAATTATCTTTTAATTAAATAAGATAACTTTATATAATAAAAAGAGGAATATTTAATTAAATAAGATAAAACCATTCAATTAAAAGGGATTTTAATTAAATAAGATTATTTTATTTAAGATATTTCTTTTAATTAAATAAGCCTATTTTATTTATTTAAAAGAGGAATATTTCTTTTAATTAAACAAAACTATTGATGAAATGATCAAACCTTAGAAATATTTGAATTATTTATTTAACTGCGATTTGATCAAGGAATTGGTTTGAAAATCGCAAAGGATTGATTCAGGAAATTGATAAATTAATAAATGGGGCCCAAAGTCTAGGCAACCATTTTAGGGTGCATACAGGTCATACTATAGGGATCACCCAGAAAGGAATATAGGTGATGAACTTCCCACACCTAGTACAAAGCAGTGGTCTAGAAGGGGTTTGTTTAATTCAAATTCTCCAAGACCCTCTAAGGGACGAGTCTAGACACCTATTCCTAAGGAGGTCTCTTCTTCTTCTAAAAATCCTTAACCTATTAGAAGAATAAAATATGATGTAGTTAATCTTCCTCGAGATGATGAATATACAGATGCAGGGGTTTTCCCTGCACGAGAAACTCTAGACCAACTAGGAGAAACTTCTGTTGCTAAGACTATTTCTTATGATCTTGAGAAGTTGCATGATGAGGTTATAGCTCTAAGGAAAAAAGAACGTGAAAATTTATTAGAGATTGCTAATAGAAGAAAAAAGAGAGAGTGGGATATTTATGACCTACCTATGGAAAGATAAGAACTCATAAGGAAAACAAAGAACAATGAGCTCAAGGCTCAAAGTCTGAATCAGGAGTTCAAGGGTCTAGACATAGATTTATTTTGTGATATGAGAGCCTTGAGACAACAAGTTGATAATAATGAATCAAATTCTATGAAGGATAAATTTGAAGGAGAAGGCCCTGTTCTAAGACAGTTGCATCCATCAGAGATCAAGAGAAATGAGGATCTCAAAAATAACACCAGAGATGCATTTGATAAATGAAAACATAAAATGGTTGGAATAAGTATAAATGAACCCAAATAGGGTAAGGCTATTCCTGATGTTGTTTCTCAAGTTAACACAGAATTGGAAAAGGCTAGAAAGGCCAAGGAGGACTTGGCGATCCAGTTAGAAAAAATAGAGTTGGAGGCTGTTGCAGATGAGATGAAAAGGAAAATTTCCTTCCTACATGCTAATATGAACACAACTACAAGTAGCTCGGTCCTTGTCACTATTGGGATAGTCCCACAAAACCAACCATGTGGTCCCAAGCCAAGTTTCCAGGCTTCGGGCTCTAAACAACCGGTCCAAGCACCGGTCCAAAATGTCAATTCTATAGTTCCATTGGCTGGTGGTCCCATGGGAGGAGTGTTGAATCAAAGTATTGGAGGTGGTGGAGCCCAAGCTTCATAAAATTTTCAAAGGAGGCTTGTTCATCTGGATAGATACCGACCATTATTCTTTGATGGTATCCTTGGTCAACCAAATGCTATCCCAAATGAGGTAAGAGACAAAATCCCTAAGTTCATAGGAAATAATGTTGTCACTTGTGAAGAGCATCTTAAGTCTTTTACAGATAAGATAAATGACTATGAAATTAAAAATGAAGATGTGGTAATGAAACTATTTGTTCAGTCACTGATGGAAGATGCTAGGGATTGGTATAGGGATTTTTTTAGAAGTATGAAAAAAATGAAAAGAAGTTAAGGAAAGAACCCAAGAAAGTGTAATGCAAGAAGGTATTTTACCATAACCATCAAAAGTGAGACATAGATTTAAGATCAATCACCATAACCATGAGATTCCTCCAAGGATCCAAAAAATGAGACAAAGATTTTGAAAGGGGAAAAAAAAGAAAACCCCTTGTGACATTATGAATGAGGCCATAGCCTAAAATGAGAGAGATAAGAGAGAAAGAGAGCAATATGCTCAATACAATAACTTCATCATAAGAAATGAGAGAGAGGAACATATCTTAAATAGAGATGAAAGAGAGGAGTTAGAATGTAACTCCCAAGTCTATGAATTCCTGCACCATTCATAAGTGTGTGTGACAAGTGTCCATATCCTCTTAAGGAGGAATAAACTAATTTATTTATTAAAGGAATTAGAAAATATGAGTTGTCCTCCCACTTGGACTAGAGGACAAAAATACATGAAGGATAACTTGGTTTATCCTTATTTAAATAATACAACCAAGGAAAGATTATAAATTCTAACTCTCCCCTTTAATCTTTTCTTGGGGATTTTACAACAAGGGGTATCAAACCCAATTTTTCAAAAAATATGCAACTTGATCTTCAAGATGAAGTAATTTGATTGTCTTCAAGCCATATGGTACATTTGTAGATCAAAGAGAAGTACATGAGTCCTTTGAATGTGATCAAGTGGAAGCATAGCCACATCATTATTAAATTATGTGTAAAACCAAGAATGTGCCTTGATGGATCACCTGAAAAAAAGGCACATAACAAAAAAAAACAAGGCACCAATCTGCAAGTAGAATGACATCATATAGACAAGTTAGTAAATATTTTTTGTTTTAATAATAATAAGAAACAAGCATAGAGGAACTAAGAGAGATGGGGATAAATGAACTTGTTCACCAACATGCAATGGAGTTAACATGATATCTAACATAAATCATAAGCTCAAAATGAACATGATAGGTATAATAAAGCTCTCATAAAAGGAATATACTAAAACATAAATGACCACAGACAAGGCCAACTAATCAAACCTGCATCAACATTGTGTCAATCACATGGACATAGAAAATCCACTAATGATTCATCTCACTACAAGTGAATGGGTGTCCAATCCACAACTTGCATGATTCACAATCTAAGAAATGAAGTATGCAAAGCATTATCACTTTAGTATATTTAACAAGGAAATATAAGAGAGACATAGATAGAACATGTGTCTTAAGCACTAGATCAATACAAGATTCTTAATTTCCAAGCATGCTTATTGATGCAGATCAAGGAGATGTTTATAAGGAGAAACAACATATTGCCTTCAAATAAGAAATCAATCATGGGTCAAAAGGTATTTCAAGAGAAATATCCTTACCATGATTAAAAATATCAAGATGGGTCATATCAACTTTCATAAATATCAAATTTCATATGTGGAACCAAATGGAGGACAAAGCTCCATATAAATATCATACTTCATATATGTAAAACCAAATGGAGGGGAAAGCTCCATAAAATATCATCCTCTCACTGAGGAACAAAGTGGATCAGAATAGTTCACCAAATAAATACTTTCAAAGTGGAACAAACATAAGTGCACACCAATTATAGGATGGAGGGATACTCCACAGGCTAGATAAGGAAATTATGAGTCAGTTAAAACTGTCTGGTCCACCATAGTTAACCTTGAAAAATTGGCTCCCGATGTATCTTACACAAGATCAAATAAAATTCATATAAACCAATGGCATGAAACCATAAACTGCTACCATGAGCATAAAGAGATGCTATAAAAGCATAAAACTGCAACTATGTGTAGATAGATCAATAGAACATAGTAAAATTGATTCAAATCATTGAAAAATGAAGGCAATAGTGTAAGATAACTCATAAACCTGAATAATTTGAGATAAATAAGAAATATTTGAAAGAGTAATAAGAATTTTGATATCAATTAAAATCTCCATGCAAGGTGAACACAAGTGTAAATATTGAAAGGATGGGCCCACCAAGGAAATATACGAAAGAACGAAAACATGTATCCGGAAAAAAATTGAATAAATGAAGAAAGAGGTTAGAGAGATTTGAACAAGGAAAGGATTGAGAAATCAATTAGCAATAGTGAAGTCAATTTAAAGTGTGAATCATTTTAAAGTGCATGATAGTTGAAAGTGTAAAATCAATTTAATGAGTAAGTCGATTTAACAGAATGTTAAACAAGGAGTAAGCCAGAAGCTTATAAAAGGTTTGATACATCATAGTTCAAGGATACATATGACCTCAGGTGACACAGGTCCAACCTAATACATATAATCACAACTCATAGCATCAACGTCACAAAATATGTTTTACATATGCATGAAATCATATTGAGTTTTGAATCAATAAACACTATTCATTTATAACTTATATAGGGTTTTAACCACATTGAAATACACTCGCAAAATTATAAGACAAAGCTATGATCAAGCTATATTGAACTTATACCAAGGAGTCACCTAAACTTTTTATAATACTCATGAAGATAATTTTGTTAGATAACTCATAAGACTAGAAAAAATTAAAATTGAGCAATGCATTGAATTAAACATATGGCACAAATTTAAATAAAGTTCAATTTAAACTAAACATAATTGCAAATTCTTAAACAAAAGATTAGCTTGGAAAGAAAGCTTTACCTCCTTGGAATCATGAAAATATTTTTTTTTCTTGAGATTGAAAGTTTTGGTTTTCAAAATGGAATAAACATTACTTTGTTGAAGAAAACTTGAATAATAATTCTAATTTTACAATTTATTTTAAAATAATAAAAATATATAAAATACTTGCAATTGAAAAAATATACTTTAGAAAAATATTAATACAAAGTTGTATAAGCTTCAATAAATATGGATTTTCTATTAAGGGTAATTAGTATCAATTAGGTTAAACTCAAAAATTAGTGTAGACATTATTATTAAAAAAAATACAAAAAAAACACCTCGTGTAAATGAATTTGAAAAAATTATATATATCTAAAATTAAAATAGACCCCTTTAATTTTAGAATTTTGAAAAAAATTAATTTAATTAAAAAAACTTTGTATTTAAAATTTAATGAAATAGAAATTAAAAATATATATATATAATGTAAAAAAAACATACAAGATAAAATATTAAATAACTATTTTATTAAAAACTAACTATACTTTATAAAAGTAAATTGAAAGATCTTACTTTTTAAAAGCTAAACCAAAACAAAGTTTATTTAAGAATCAAATCATTATGGTAAAATCTTTTTATCAAACTTTATTTAAACTTTAGCTTTGCATTAGCCTTACATGGGTGAAAGAAAGTAAAAAAAAGAAGATTTAAAAAAAAAAACTTTAACTTTATTTTTAAGTTAGGAACGTAACAAATGCATATATAACAAGTGCCACGTAGTGGCTAGTACTTCCTTTAATTTTATAATTAAATATTAAGATTTTATTATAGTTATAGTTATATAATAATATATTAATAAATATAATATTGCATATAAAAAATGATAGTTTTTTAAAAAACTTTATATAATAATCATAATTGTAAAAATAAAAAATATAATTATTAAATATAAATTTATAAAATTTTATAATCATTAATTAAATCACTTAGATTCACCTTTTAAACTCACATCTAGTAATAAAATGATAACTCTTAAGAAAGCATCATCCCTTAATAAAGTAAATCATTATACCTTATTAAAATAATTTATTAATGAATTTTCCTTCATTATAATATTATGATCCTAAGAAAAAATATAACCGTAAAACTCCCAACATTTGAAAATAATAAACCACATGGCTTACCCACTAAATAGTCCATAAGGACACAAGTGGCACAAGTCAAATAAAGTTTTTAAAACTATTTAACATCCCACCAAAATTGCTATGGGAAAGACTCTTTTATTTCCACCATTGGATTCTTCTTGTCTCTACCATATAACTTCTTAAAGAATAATATAAATCTACTTAATTAAATATTAATGAAAGAATCTATTTATTAAAAAATGTAATGTCATTAAAAATAAATAAAAATGATAAATTTTAAAAATTAAGTATACAAGTATTAATAAAAACTTAATATTTTGTATTATATATAAGGATATCATAATTTACATTGAGCAAGTCTAAAAAAAAGGCAAAGTTTCAATCGAGAGTATCAACTGTATCAACTGGGTAACATGATATTTAATTAATTATAGTACATTATATTTATTGTTTTATTATTATAATCTTTAAAATTATAATTAATTATTAAGATTTTATAATAGTTATAGTTATATAATAATATATTAATAAGTATAATATAGTATATAAAAACTCAGTTTTTTTCAAAACTTTATATCAACTATCATAATTGTAAAATTAAAAATATAATTATTAAATATAAATTTATAAAATTTAATAATCTATAATAAAAAAATATGTGAAATAATTTATATTAAAATAAATATTTATTAATAATAATTCTATTTTTAACATAAAAAAAATTGATATTAGTGGGTAGGGCATTTAACGATATAATATATATGGGCTATTAAAAATATAAATTAAAGAAACTATTCAAAATAGTTTTAAATGATTTTTAAAATAATAATGTAAGCAGTTGAAGAATTTTGCAAATTTGTGTATAACACTTCAAATTATTTAGCCAATCAAGATTTTAATAAATAATTTGTATATATGATAAAGTTAAAAATTTATCATTTTCACTACATAAAATATATAATATATAATACAATAACAAATTTAGTAGTTTTTTATTGGTGGAGAGACATTGTTTTAATCACTAGTTAAACAAGAAAATGCAAAACTCATTGCAATAGTACTTGCTAGCCTATCGACAAGTACTAATAAAATGTAGAAGTTATTCCCAGGGAGATAATAGTTTCAAAGTTCCTTATATGATATGGTTTATGTTGTTGGATAACTATGATCGGTAGGAACAATTTGGCGCTGGAAATGGGGTTTGCAAGATAGTTTGCAGAGAAAGCGAATCAAACGGGGGCGTTACAAAGAGAGAGTGCAGAGATTAAATAAGGAAGAATAACCGTTTACCAATAATCGTGCAGAGGGTTGTATAGAAAAATAAGAGAAGAATCTCAGAGACAGAGGCGCTATGCAGAGACAGAGGCCAAAAATACCAAACCAACCAGAGAGGAGACCCAAATAATGATGAAAAATAGTGTTAAAAAAACTCTATTAAAAGAGATATAAACAGATTAGTTTGTGAAACGCAAATAGAGATAAATACTATACAGAGATCAAGATTTTTTTATAAAAAACATAAATAAATGAGATTAGAAATATTTTTAAACTGTAAATAGTGAGAGAAGTGAACTGTGCCAAGAAATTTCAAAAAAATAATTGTATTCAGGAATAACCTTATTCACTTAAAAAATTTAAAGATTTAAGAAAAACTTGACCTGGAAGAAAAAAATGGTATAATAAAAAATGTGACAGAACTAAAAAATAGACTAAGTGAATGAGTATTTGTCTGCCCAAAAATGTTATATTTAGTGGACACCATCAACATTATTTAGAGAGCAGATAAAAACCATCAGGAATCGACTAGAGAAAGCATTACAAATCTGCCAACACTCTTGCGATGTAAATCACTAAATCATAGAGTTAGACAAATCTTTGAATGATAATCTTGTGAAAATTTAGAGATAGATTATTCTGCCAAAACATCACCAAACGGTATCAACTGTAGAAATATCATTTGTTCTTACCAAGCAGATGTTCTTACCAAATATTAGCATGTGGCTGGCATAAAAATAGGAGTAATGCCTCAGTAGAAGAATCAATGCAGAGGAGGCAAATGAGACACATTTAAAGATTAAGCAAATGAAATAGAGTGCAGAGAGAAAAGGAAATGCATGAGAAAAGAAGAAACTCATGCCAATAAACAAATAAAACAAGTTTGGAGACTCACACAAGGAGGAAAAAGATGGTTAGAAGCTTATGCAAGGGAGATAGTACACAAGCTGGTTACAAATGCTAAAATCAAAAAATGTTAATCAACTAATAAGCCAAGAGATATGTAAGTTGCAAAAAGAATGATAAGGAAGGAATGATGCTGGTCAAATAAAATCAAAACTCATGCAACTAAAGAAGGGACAGAAGCAGAAAAAAATAATTCCATTAAAAAGAGAGATAAAGGATGAATGAATGACTATCATGGAAAATATAGTCTTGGTGTGGGGGACATATCTCACAGTTCAACCAATGGCTTTTTCTATATTTTGGATATATTGTTAAGGACAAATTTTTCAAGGTTCTGACAGGAACGATCTTCCTAATATGTCCGGATTCAAAAGATATGGGCGACTGAGTGAGGTATTGTCAAAATAGAGATTTATGAAACTTGCATGCACAATATTATAAAACTAGAGATATATGAAAGAATAACGGAGATATAAATTAGAATATAGATATGAAGGCTACAAAGGTAATAAAATAAACCTTCACACACAAAGATATTGTAAAAAAGACCAGAGATATTAGTTTTTGAATCATGCAATAAAGAACACTAGAGGAAAAAGATCAAAAATGTTAGTATTGAAACTATGAAGAATAGATGAATAAAATATTACAAAAATAAATTGAAACAAAATGTTAAACCTTGTAGTTTTCCGACAGAGGTTAACTAAGCTAAATGAAAATGGGTTTGGTGGTAAACCAACCAAACCAAAAAAAATTCAAATATAACTCTCTGGTAGCAAGCCGATCAAAGAGGGTTAGAGAAAATAATAAAACCAATAATAAAACCTGCAACACAAAAGTTAGAAAATGAAGCTCAAGCTTATCTCTCAAACAAGAGTCTCCAATGAGATGTGCTCCCAAGAATGGTAACCTTCAAAACTACACTCAAACAAGGATTAGCAACCCAAGCTTTGATACCATGTTAGAAGTATGAAAAAAATGAAAAGAAGTTAAGGAAAGAACCCAAGAAAGTGTAATGCAAGAAGGTAGTTTACCATAACCATCAAAAGTGAGACATAGCTTTAAGATCAATCACCATAAACATGAGAATGCTCCAAGGATCCAAACAATGAGACAAAAATTTTGAAAGGGGAAAGCAAAGAAAACCTCTTGTGACATTATGAATGAGGTCATAGCCTAAACTGAGAGAGAGAAGAGAGAAAGAGAGCAATATGATCAATACAATAACTTCATCATAAGAAATGAGAGAGAGAAGCATCTCTTAAATAGAGATGAGAGAGGGGAGTTAGAATGTAACTCCCAAGTCTATGAATGCCACCATTCATAAGTGTGCGCAACAAGTGTCCATATCCTCTTAAGGAGGAATAAACTAATTTCCTTATTAAAAGAATTAGAAAATATGATTTGTCCTCCCACTTGGACTAGAGGACAAAAATACATGAAGGATAACTTGGTTTATCCTTATTTAAATAATACCACCAAGGAAAGATTACTAATTCTAACAGGTTTTCCTGAAAGTAGTATTACATCATGGGATGAATTTGTGAAAATCTTTAAGGAGCAATATGTTGAACATGTTAATTCTAGTTATATGTTCAATAAATTCAATAATATGAAAAAGCATCCTAATGAGGGCATGTCTAAATTTAATAATAGGTTTCAAAAGGCAATGTACAAATTATTCCAAGTCTTAAGATTAGATGATGAAGTTTGCCTAACCACATATTTCAATGCTTTGGATGGAAAAATGTCTTATCTCTTGAGAGACAAAATCCCACATACTTTGAGAGATGATTTTAAGTTAGCAATAAATATTGAAAGTAATAGGAAAGCATCTGGTCAAATGTACAAAAGGGATGAAGGAAGATTGTGGAAAGAAACCAAAGCACATGCTGGTAGACCAACTAAAGAATTTGATAAGGTTGACAAGTTGGAAAATGTTGTCAAAGATCCCTCAACCAGGATTGAAAAGGGCGAGAGAGGTTTTCAGGACAATAGACCACCGTACCAGAGGTGGGAAAGATTCCCTAGGTTGCATGATCAGCCTTACAAGATAAATTGGAAAGATGGGAAACATGTTTTTGATACTCATGAGAATCAAAAAGGAAGGGATACCCCTGATCCTTTAAAAAAGAATGCAACACATAATGTAGAGAATACTTCATGGTGTGTGGCTTGTAATATGCCTCACTCACCTTATCAATGTGTTGTGGCCCAGGCTTTGCAAGAAGAAGTGGAAGACCTACATGAAAGAGATAATGAAGGATCTAAAAAGCCTGCAGTTAATATGTTTACCATTGAGAAAGTGGAAGAAATCTCATCTTCAGAAGATGAAGAAATACTTGTTCATGTTGATTATAAGAGAAGAAATTTTCCCAAGTATGAACAAAAAGTTTTTAACCATTCAGATCAAGATGAGTCTAAAAATGATGTGTACGAGTCAAAAAGTGTGATCAAACCAGAGCTAGGTAATGCTCATTGGAGAAAGCCTAGTGAAGAAGAAATTAGGACTCTAACTGTGGCTGCCATTTCTCAAGCCATATCCTCATATAATTTGAGGAATATAAGAGTAGACCCTGATCAAGGAGTACCAAGGTCAGTTTTTGTAAAGGATGATTCCCAAAATAAATTTTCTCCAAAAACAAATGTAATCAAAGGAAAAGGTGGTAAGAACAATAAACAAGAGCCTACTCTTGTTCAAGATATTAAAAAGAATGAGGAAGTTGCCACAGACAAGAGAAACAAAAGGGTTGGTAAGGAAAAAGATTTGTCTAATCTTTTTACTAAGCCCCCAACCTTTGACATGAGACATGCCTTGTCTCAAATGAAAGTCTCAATTCCCTTGTTGTAAATGTTGAAGATAAAAGAGCACGAGGCAACAACATTGGCCTTGATAAATGAACAAGGAGATTTTCCTATTATACCTGAAAAGGAGAAGCCAGTGGGTGGCCTTGAGACAAGCAAGGAGATTTATAACTTTTGTGTTGGAAATATTGTAACCCAAGAGCCATCTTCAATTGATCCATTCTATGTCACTTTGATTGTCAACAACCTTTTGCTAAAAAAATATATGATAGACTCTGGTGTTGAAGCTACTGTGATGTCATATCATGTTATGAAGGAACTAGGACTTTAAGTTGATACATCCAATGGAAGGTGTTATGCCATGGATAATAGGGAAATTCATGTGGTAGTAACATTAATAGGAATAGAAGTGAAGATTGCTGCATTTCCTCAGGCCACATATAAAATAGATGTAGTTGTAGTTGATACCAAACCTCATTATGGTATGTTGCTACCAAGATAGTGGGCAACAATAATGGGAGGAAAATTTCAACCAGACATATCCTATGCTACTATACCTATAAATGGTACCAAGGTTAAGTTGTACAAAGAGCCTCACTCTTCTATCATGGTTGATATGGTAGCACCTGAAGACTTGAATTGTTATGTTGACATTGATATGGAGAATTTCATTGTTGAAGAAATCAAGGCACAATTGATGAATACTAATCCAATAGTTGATGAGTTGTTGTTGCATAAAAATGGGTTGTGGAAAATGTACTTTGATGGAGGATGCTCTAAAGAAGGGTAAGGAGCTAGTGTATTGTTTATATCCCCGGTAGGTATTACTTTTAAGTACTCCTTTTTTTTAACTTTTCAATGCACAAATAATAATTCTGAGTATGAGGCATTGATATTGGGATTAGATATTTCCATAAATCATGGTATAAAATGTTTAAAAGTTCACATAGACTCCCAATTGATCATAGCTCAGATTAGATCCAAATATGCTGCCAAGGATGACAGACTAAAATTGTATAGATATGTTGTCTGGGATAGAATAGAATTACTTGATGCTTTCAATATTCAGTGGGTAGAAAGGTCAAATAACATCATGACAGATTTCCTTGCAAATGTTGCATTAAAGAACAATGATATCACTCTTGCTAGTGTGTCAATGTAAGAAATAAAGAGTAGGCTTGTTGTGCCTGATAACATTTGTAATTGGCAAGTTTTTGAGGATGATGATGATATCCTTAGATTTATTCAGGGCCTAGATCAATATGATGGCCAAAAGATTGATTGTGATGCCTCAACATAGGTTGTTAATGGAAAGGATTGCATCCTTGGAAATGAAATTGTTCAGTTAGCTTCTAATCATATTCCTAAGGGGTTAGTTCAACTAGAGGGCATGTTTAGAATAAATGATAATTACATGTCACAAAAATCTAATGCTAAGATTGAGGATTTGGAAGAAATAAACTTAGGACCAGAGACATCCCCACAGTTGGTGTACATTGGAAAGAAGCTAAGTAGGGATGTGAGAACTAATTTGACATGATTTCAGAAGAAATACAAGTATTTGTTTGCTTGGTCTTATGATGACCTCTTGGCTTATAGGAAAGATTTACTTCAACATGAAATCCCTTTGAAAGAAGATACCAAACCTTTTAGGCAGAAACAAAGGCCTATCAATCCCTTACTAGCTACTAAAATGCAAACATAGTTGACAAAGTTAAGGGATGTAGGCATAATTGAGCCTATAAGGCATTCATCTTGGGTTTCCAATTTGGTACCAGTTAGAAAGAAGAATGGGGACATAAGATTATGTGTTGATTTTAGAAACTTGAATGTTGCCTCATTGACAGATAATTATGGATTGCCCAACATGGAGGTTATGCTTCATAGAGTGATTGGTTTTGAGTTATTATTCATGATGGATGGTTTCTCAGGGTATAACTAGGTGTTGGTTTAAAAAGTTAGAAAAATTTAAAATAACATTTACTACTCCTTGGAGAACTTATGTGTATGTATGTATGTCATTTGGTTTAAAAATGCTGGAGCAACATTTCAAAGGGCAATGGATGTGGCTTTCAAGGATCTTGTCATTGTTCTCATGGTGGTGTATTAGGATGATCTGGCTGCTTATTCAAAGAGAGCTGATGACCATTGCAATCACTTGGAGAAGGTCCTGATCAAGGCATTAGAGTTTGGCATATCATTGAATCCCAAGAAATGTCAATTTTTTGTTACTTAAGGAAATCAATTAGGGCATATAGTATCGAAAGAGGGAGTAAGAATTTATCTTGAGAGAGTTGAAGCAATTAAGAAGGTCCCTGCTCCCAAAAACCTTTAAGGTGTACAGTCTTTCCTTGGACAAATTAATTTTGTTAGAAGATTCATTGCTAACTTTGTAGAGATGGTCAAGCCCATCGTCAATCTTTTGAAAAAGGATGTAAGTTTTGACTAGAATTAGGAAGCACAAAAGGCCTTTAAGAAAATTAAACAAACAATCCAAGAAGCCCCTGTTCTTATATCTCCTGAGTATTCAAAACCTTTCTCCTTGTCTTCTTTTGTATCTTTTCATACTATTACAAAAATCTTATTACAAAAAGATGGGGAAGGATTTGAGCACCCCATTGCATTATTTAGAAAATCACTACAGTTAGTTGAACTGAATTATGAGCTAATGGAAAAGCAAGCTTATGCATTGGTGAAATTAGTTAAAGCATTCAGGCCTTATTTGGTCTATGCCAAGGTTAATGCATATGTTCCTCATGCTGCAGTGAAGGACATTCTAGTCCAGAGTGAAGTTACAGGGAAAAGATACAAGTGGTTTAATAGAATCCAGGAGTTTGATTTGGAGCTTCATATTACCAAGTTGGTTAGAGGTTTGGGGTTAGAAAATTTGATGACAAAAGAAAATCTGGACTTGTTCCACGTGAATAATGTTACCATGGGTGAAAGAATGGTTACAAGCATTGAGATGCAACCATGGTATACAAATATTGTGCATTTTCTCAACAATGCTAGTTGCCCACAGGGCCTAAATGACAATTAGAAGAGGAGCCTCAGATTACATGCTCAAAATTTTGTGTTGTTGTAGGGTGACTTGTATTGGAAAGACAAAGATGGAATATTTCTCTCGTGTCTGGACAAAGGACAGTCAGAGAAAGTATTAAAAGAAATGCACTCTGGACTATGTGGAGGGCATTATTCAGCCAGAGCAATAGCTCACAAGATACTAAGGGCTACTTATTATTGGCCTAGTTTATTTAAGGAAACTCATTCATTTGTCAAAAAATGTGAGTTGTGCCAAAGATTCTCAAATAAAATAAAATTCTTAGGAGAATTATTGTTAAGCCTTGTAATTATAGAAGCTCCTTTTTCCATGTGGGTTATTGACTTCATTGGAGAATTTGTAGAAAAATCTAGTGGGGGACATAGTTGGATACTAGCTGCTACAAATTACTTTACAAAATGGATTGAGGCAATCCCAACCAAGAAAGCTACAAGAAAAGTGGTAATAGAGTTTTTGATGAATAATTTGGTTACTAGGTTTGGTGTTCCTGTCAAACTAGTAATGGACAATGCCATGTTCTTCAGGTCAGAAGAATTTGTTGATGTTTGTTCAGAGATGGGCATTATTTTGTCATATTCATCCCTGTACCACCCATGGGCCAATGGACAAGCAAAATCAAGCAATAAGAGAATTTTGTAGATTTTGAAGAAAACATTAGAAAAGAATAAGAGAACTTGGAATGCAAAGTTGAAACTTGCATTGTGGGTTGCTAGAAATATAGAAAAAGGGGCCACAGGTAAGTCTCCATTTGAATTGGTATATGGTATGAAGTTTAGACTACCTGTTAACAATTTATTGCATGTCTATAAGTTTATACAAGATGAAGGTTTAGAGGTTTGTGAACCTTTGCAAGACAGGATGGTCCAATTGATTGAATTGGATGAGATAATAAGAGAGTCAAAAAGAAAATGTCAAATTACAACAAAAAATGAAATATCTTTTTGAAAAGACATATAGTATCATGAAATTCCATCATGGAGATTTAGTCCTTCAATGGAATGTCAGGGCTTAAGATAAGGGAAAACATAAAAATTTTCAATCATTATGGTTGGGCCCTTATATTATTCATCAAATTCATGGAAAAGATTCTTATTTCTTGAAGAATTTGGATGATGAAGAACATGAATTGCTAGTGCATGGACAATTTCTGAAGTTTTTCTTCAATTAAGTTTCAAATTATTCCATGCACAGTAGTTTTGTAATATATGTATAGGTGTGTTTTCTTTTGTCATGTGTTTGTTTTCTACAATAGGTTAGTGTTTTTGTGGTCTGCAACCCAGAGATTCATGAATTCTTGCTATGAACTTTCTTTCAAGCATCCTCAGATAGAGCCAATGTTGGGATATTTTCTAGGTTTTCTAAGAAGTGTCATTTTGACATTTGAGTTGTGCCTATGTCTCCTTTACTTCATGTGTCTGAGAAATTTTTCTAAGGGGTCTGAGTCTCGAAATAGTCATGTGCCAAGAAAATGTTTGCATTTCTTTACCCTAGGTCTTGTTTGCCTTTGGTAGGGTTTTATTTTTGAAAATTTATTAGTCATGCCCTAGATCTTATGTTTTGAAGTTACCTTTTCCAGGCACTTAAGTCCTCGTTATACATGTAGCTTTTATATTTTTCCTTTGAGTCTCTTAATCTCACAAAGAAAGTGTTAATTCATATTTGATTCAGAGAATGGGCGACAAGGTTAAGTGCTTAACATGTCTTGAGGTTATCTCTTAATCTCCAAATTCCAAGCAATTAGTTGCTTTCATCTAGTGATTTGGTGACAAAGCTTTCTCCAAGTCTCGTGGCTTTTGGAAGTTAAATATTTGAATTCAATGATCCGGCACGATGGTTATCTCTTAATCTCTTAAGGTTGCGGTTCAAGCTCAAATGATCTGGAGATCTGGTGATAAGGTTAAAGGCTTAGTAGTGTGCAATTATCTCCTGATCTTATGATTTCATAGAAAAGTAATGAACCATTCGGCGATTTAGAAAAGGAAGGTTATCTCTAAATCTCATTAAGGTTAATGTTAATTTTGACAGATGTAAGAAAAGAGAAATCCAACAAAAGTGTTATGTCTTTTGGGCCTAGTCAGTAAGTAGTGCAAAACCCGACGGTCGGTGGATGCTTCAGCAAAAAATGGATTAAGGAAAGTGGGACCAATATGTTAGGTAAATGTAGTTGGTAGGCAGTGCGAGATCTGACTTCCATTTATATAAAGATTAGATGAAGGGCGTGAAGCCTCAATGAAGAGATGAAAGATATTTAGCCTTCACAGGATCACACTTTGATGACATATGTCCCGATTAGTAAATGGGTATGCAGATTTGTAAAGCAATAAGGAGCTGTAGATGAAGATTAAGATCGATGGTTGTCACTGAGTCTTGAGATAAGGCTTGGGTTAAGCTAAACATCCAATGATCATGAGATATGTGTTAATCACTCATTCTCATAATCAAATCATGGTTAAAGAAAAGATTCAGAGATTGAGAGATATTCTTTAGTCGCTGAATCTCATGATTAGACTCAGGTTAAGTAAAGCTTTTAGTGACCCCAAGGAAGCCTATTGTCACGTGATCTCCAAAAGAGGAGTGGTTAAAGGCTTGGCAAGGTTAGAGTGATAAAGAGCTGACGGTTTTAAAGTAATCATGCGGTAGGCGTGAAGCCTCAATAAAAAGATATAGGAGGTTTACTGATGACGGAATCACACCCTTCCATCACGTGTCCAGCTTGATAAATATTTTAAAGTGGTAGGTCCTCTGTGCCAAGTGTTGCAGATGTGCCTGTTTCTAATTGGTTACCATG
Source organism: Chamaecyparis obtusa (assembly GCA_027943335.1). Lineage (NCBI taxonomy): Eukaryota > Viridiplantae > Streptophyta > Pinopsida > Cupressales > Cupressaceae > Chamaecyparis > Chamaecyparis obtusa. Next base: position 1,791,178 of record BSBK01001881.1, on the reverse strand, counting down.
TTGGATGATGTGGCCGGTTATTTTCAAAGTCTGATTAACCATTCTCCTAATTTTTGAGAGCCACACAATGTGCCAGGAAAGAGAAGGATCAAGAGTTGAGTTTAAACTTTGTTGATTAACCATTATGGCCAGAATATTTAAATTGTTTAAAGGGTTATTTTTCAACATGATTGAAGTTGATTCGACAACATTCTGGATGATATCTTCAAAATAGAAAATGATTGCATCAGGTTTGTATATGATGCTAAGGCCATAATAGACTATAGGTGGGATAGGAAAGTGAAGCAACATGAAGTCTGAGAAGAAGAAGCCAGTACCCATTGATTTGGAAGCAATAGAAGATGATTGAGTCACACATGGCACCTGATCCTTGAGTGCAGGGAGAGTAATTATCTGAAAGAGAATAATGTAAGTTAGCTAGTGGGCAGTTATTATTCATGTAACAACTTTGAGCAGTTACCTTGAAATATCTGCAGACAAAGGTGCCACCTGTGAGGATTCACAGTGATTTGAAACAAAGTTTCTAGCTTTTCTTCCCTTTCATGTCAATGATGTAATTTCTATTTTGTCTTTTGTACCTGTCACTATCCTAGCCATTTGAAGCTTGTTGCATCCTTCTCTTGAGGATTCCAAGATGGCTAGTGATATATATAACAAGTTTTTGTATTGTTTGAGGGTTAAACTCATTTAGTAAGGAGATTTTTTTCATCTGTGTTTTGGTTCTAAGAATTTCTATCTTTGAATGTACTGATACAGAAACATAGCAATGAAAATATATTGAGACTCCTTTACATATTTTTTTTCCTTTTTTTGTGGATCTTAAGTTTTTCATGTATTAAATCTTTAATGCATTTTGTATACATCATTTACAAGGTAAATAGTGGGGTTAAGCTTAAGTTTCTTTCAAGGGAAGGGTAAATCTTAAGGGAGATCTCTAAGAATTCATGATTTATGTAAGAAATTGATGACATTATGTGTGAATGAGAGGGTGATCTGTAAGGCATCTCATCTAGGTTTTGGGTATATTAGATTTGAGGGATTTTTGTGGATGTATGTTCTTTGACTCTTTGCCCTAGGATTTGGCACTGGTCTTGGCTCAATTTACATTTCTCACCATCAACATAATTAAATAAAAATTTATCTTAAATGTATGTTGAAATAATTAGATGTTCATATATGTGTCAAGGACATAGATAACTATTGTGATTCTTTATAGAATTGAATCTATTAGCTACACCCACTTGAGCCTAAAGCTTGAAGTGAAGAAGGATAAAAATCCTTAGCACCTTAGTGTTTAATATTGTTAGATGCATCTATTGTGTCCATAAGAGTTATGTATCATAATTTCTAATTTGTATTCATCATCTGCAATCATTTTAAGCACTAACAGGAGGTTCTACACCCTCCTCTTGGGTGTTGTTCTCTTGTTGTCTTTCTTCTTCTTGTGTTAGTATGGATAACTCATGAGGATCCATGTAATGGGGAAGGTCTAGCACATGTGATGTAGTTATTAGTTGTTCCCAATTAGGATGTTTATCCTCTGATCCTTGGTTAACCTTATTGTTTTCAGCACCAAATTCTTCTACTATCGGACTTGGTGGACTTGGTCCTAGGATATCTCAACACCATTGTGTAAGAGATGGACTTATTGCCATAGTTCTTTGAGTCATTTCTACTTCTTTAGTAGGGATGATGTCTTACTCATTTTGAGCGACCAAGGGATCTTCATTTTGTGGACTTAGTGGTCTGGGTTCATGAAGATCTCTCCACCACTGTGGGAGATATGGTTCATCCTAATAGTCAGGATCCTTTGTTCCAATATGAAATAATCTTTCAAAGAGTAAAGGTTCAATTTTGGCTTCCTCTTCATTGTCTCAGTCAAATATGGGTCCATCTTGATCAGTGACAGGATGAAACTTAGCTTCTTTAAAACCAACATTGGTTTTATCTCTAGGATTCCTAAATTCTGCATCGAGTGGTTTGTCAAGTCCTATTTCAGTCATTCCTAGAGATTCTTTCGCTTTGTAACCCATTTTCTTTTCCAGATCATATCCCTTACTATATTTTTCAAGGGATATCTCACAGTGTTTAACATCAGTATCTTCAGGTTCTTTATAGATCCATGCCAAGATGGCTTTCTCTTCATTCTCATCTTCTAAAGGTGCGGTTTCCTAAACAAAGCTACCTTCATAGATAGCTTGTGGAGGTTTGGTTGTTGACTTCATTTAAACTGAGGTTCTTCCATGTGATTTGGGAGATATGGGTAGTGATGTCATTGATAGGACAGGTTTGATCTAATATCCACCCATCCTGGTATCTCTAATTTTCAATTTAATCTCCATTTTTTCCATCATGTTTCTCCCATACTCAGGAGTAAAGGCTTCCCTATTCTATGGTATGAGAGTGTCAGCCAAGTGTCTTAATGCATTGAAAATATAGCTCGTGTCTGTAGACATAGTAACCTCCATACCATTGAATGGGAACTTCATACATTGATGGAATGTGGATGACACTTGCATCTCATGAATCCATGGTCATACCCACAAAATATTGTATGCTAGTGGGAGATCAAGGACTTGGAAGATGACTGCTCTTTCTACCAGTCCCACTCTGATTGGTAAGAATATGAGACCTTTGGAAGATCTCTCTTGTTCATCATAGGCTTTGATAGTTATTTTCTTCTTGGGATCAATAGAAGATTCAGAAAAGCCTAGTTGTTCAATCAGTTTATATGTACAAATATTTAATCTTGCGCCTCCATCTATCAACACTCATTTGACTTGATGCTAGTGGATCATAACTTCAATATGCAGAGGATGGTTGTGCTGGTAACTTAGGGAATTATCATCTTCCTTAGAAAATGACATGTAATATGGTAAATTCAAATGACCTACCATACATTGGAATCAATCTAAATCCAAGTCCTTAGGGACATTGGTGGCTGACAAAGATTTTTCCAAGATCTCTTTATGAGAAGAAGAGATCTTGAGTAACTCAAAGATCGATATTTGAACAGTCATCTTTTTCAAGTGCTCAATGATGCTATAGTCAGGAGCATGTGATAAAACCATTTGTTTGGAATTTAATGAATTGGAAGTGGTTGTAGCTAGTTGTTTGCCCGATGTGGAGGGATTTGATGATGATGGTTGATCAATGGAGTTGGAAGATTTCACTCCTCCTAGAGTGACCTTTTCTTATGCTCAGGTCACACCGTTGGCAACTTGAGACTCTCCTTCTCACTTTGCGACAATAATGATATTGTAGTGTTTGTAAGGGACTGCCTCAAGCATGTTGATGATATTTTTTTCATTGGTTCCATAGGTATGATTAATGCGTGCACCATCTTTTGGTTTAGAGCTTTCCCATTTCTCATATTTTGGTAATGGGTCCTTGAATGCCTTGTGATCTATGTTGGTGGTATGGTTATCCACTACATTCACTTCATTATCAATGAGATCCTAGATCTCATGCTTGAGTCTCATGCAAATTTTTGTCTTATGTCCCTCATTCTTGTGAAAATCATAGTAGTCATTGTCATTCAACCACTTGGGTTTGACTTCTAGCTCATACAGCCTAGAATTATCCGACAATGTGATTAGTTGGTTTTCCAAGAGAGTCTTGAGTGCAGATCCATATAACCATCTGAGAGGGGTGAAGTTGCGCTTAGGCTTAGCCCATGGTTTATCTTTGAGAATATTTCTTGTTCCTTTGGAAGGAACCTTGGTGGTATTTTTCAGCAACTTTAAAGGCCTTAGTGCCACTTGTGAGGTTGAACACTATTGGTTTTGGTTGGGGAGAAACTTTATCAACTAGCCCATCATTTACCAAATTCTTGTTCTTATTCCAATATTTACTTTTGTCCTTAGAACTAGAATTAAACTGGTTTTCTTTATACAGGGTGATCTCACCCTTTTTCACAAGAACATCCTTTGTTTTCAATGCATTCTTCACCAACCTATTGAAGGTGTCTAGGTCTTGTAACTGAATAGGGAAGCTTAGTTTTGGGACCAATGTGCTGATGAAAATATCCATCTTTTTAGTCTCAAGAATGAGATGTGGATATAAAGAAAAGCTCCATTGCTAGAGGAATGTTAAAAAAGACTCTCTCGTTTGTTTCTTCATGTTGCACAAATATGTCATTGTTACGGGATGTTGAATGTTGTAGGAGTAATGTTGTAAAAATCATTCAACAAGCTCATCAAAAGTTTTTATGCCAGTGGGTAACTTTGAGAACCAATCAATATCTTGACCTCCCAAGCTCTAGGGAAATAGATGCATAAGGTACATCTTGTCATGCATAAATTCTATTCATGGTGCATAGAATTTCTGGACGTGGTACTAAGGGTTAGAATTCCCTAAGTACCTATCAATTTTTGGAATCTCCACCCCACATGAAAATGGAGGCAATTACAAGTCCTTATTGAAGGGGATTGGGAAAATAGTGTCTATAGAGTATTTTGTGGTTGGTTTCTCTTGACTCTTCTTCATTTCTTTCCATTCAGCTTACATAGCTTGCATTTGTTTGGTGACTATCATTAAAGGAGTCTCCTCCTCTTTGGCAATGACATCCTCATCTCTATATTAAGGAGGCAATTACACTCCTTGTTTTTCCAACTCAAGAAAATATTGTTCCTTCTCTCTAGTCATGATTACTTTCATCATCTTGAGGAATTGTTTTTCAGCCTTACACCTAGCAATGCTACTTTTTTCAAGCTCAGATTCACCCGAAGAATCATCATGATTGGTATTATGAGCACTGACACTACGATTGGTATATTGATAGTCTTCATGTCCTTTTCCTCTTCCATACATGTTGGGATCAAAGGGTTTCTCTTGGTGATTGGTCAACCTTCCAGAGGTTCTTGGTTGTTCTCTAAAAAGTGGATTGTCTTCAAATGAAAAGGGTTTCTCTCCCTCTCCTTGATATTGTCTAGAAGAACTTCTAGTTTGGATAGGCATAGCTTGGTCATCATAAAGGTGTTGGAGTAAGAACAATCAAGTTTTAACAAGTCCTAGGTAGATGTTGATGGAAACAAGATAGTGTCTTCTTAAGAAGGAGGTGCAAATGACTCAGATCTGAGTCAAGATTAAGGAACCTAGATGTGTTTCACTCACAACTCAAAAAGAGACATCTGAAAAGATGGTGGTGATGGGACTGATTTAGGACAGGATCAACAAGATATGGAATGACCATAGTGTAACTGTGAGTGACTAAGAATTGTGGTTGATTAGGAAAAGTTCTCAATATACAAGGTGTAGTTGTAGAATGTGAGATAACTTCTGAAGGAAAAGTGACAAAGTCTCAAATTGTTTTGCAAAGCATTTTGGTAGGATCGTACTTATTTTTGGTAATTTTTTTTGTGGAAACTTTCAATGTCAAGGTTTTAATGTCAAAGATTTCAATTCTTTAACAAACACATCAAATACATGGGGAAAAAGTAGCAATTCCTATGCCCTATAGACAAATTGGCTGAGTGACAAAACCCTTGCTCATAAACTTAGGTACACACACAATAGGTAATCAAAATATGGCCACTAGAGAACACACAATGGATCTCTCAATGTCATACTATTTGATTCCAAATGCTAATGGGGGCACGATATGATGAGTATCTTGAGGCAATTACTATTTTCCTTGCACTTGGATTATCCCACTTTTGGGGGTGAACTAGGTGGCTGCTATTCTAAGGTATTTAGTACGGATCTCTTGTTTGAACTCACTCTCTATGTCTGTGCAAGCACAATTAAGACATTTATCCCCACAAAGTGCCTTCACACCAATAGTCACATAAACATGATTTATACCTGAGGGCCCTATTATGTGGTCAAGGGAGAGCCGTGTATAATCTCAAATAATATCTGACTTCTGAGGCTTTTTCTCTCAAAAAAGAAAGATTTTTAACGTGAGTTGGATTGGTGTGGCTTACACCTCATGCTCACGTGGGTTGTTCTCCAAGGCTGAGCACTTTTTACCACTTAGATAGGACCATCTAAAGGATCACAATAAAATAAAAAGAATGATTACGAGGGTCTAGATTTCTGATTTTTCCTTAAAGGGAAAAGAGCATAATCTCCTATCCTTTTCACCACTCACTTTGACATCAAGTAGTTTTTTATTTTAAAAAGTCTAGCATGTGAGGTTCCTAAAAATACTAAGAAAACAAAATGTCTATTCGATTTTATCATTAGCAACCTACATCAATTCATTAGTAGTTTCATTTTTTCTCTTTGACACGCGTTCTGCAAAAAAGGTCTAGATCAATATCTTCACTCAAACATCTTACAAGAACTTGTTAAGCTTCCATAAAACACAGAAAAAAATAGTATATGTCATTAGATAAAACATCAATTGAAACAATCTAGAAATTTAGGGAAAAACTCTTTCTATCTCTCAGAAAAATAATGAAATAGACTCGTACGAGACTATACTAAAAACAATATGACTATCCATATGTTCTAGTACGAGTATCTATCTTGACTCGTACTGGTCTGTGTAAATGCTCGTACAAGAAACATAGCCAGGGTACAGTCAAAATACCAAAAATCTATAATAAAAGAGTGCAGTGTTGGACAAAATTCTCGTATGAGAATACATTGTGCCCAATATGAGTATATACTAGTATTGGTACAAGTTTTGGTATAGAGTCATACTAGCCTATGTGAATGCTCGTGTGAGAAAATAGGATCAGTGTATAGAATGAGCTTTGATATTTGCAACAAAAATGATAAAAATTGGAGATAGGAAATTGATTTTCTGGGCCCCATGGTGGGTGCTAGAAGTGTGTGTCTAAAAAATGTGTCCTAAACTACAACACACTAAAATGAGTCATTGTTTCGCTAATCTAAATAAATGAAAACAAATTAATCCAATCTAAGAAGAACCAAGGTCACTCATTTCCTTCTATTAGACTTGAGTGTAGGTTTTCTCTCAGATCATCGCAAAACCCAGTGACAACAATAAGACCTAAATGAAGGATTTGCAAATGTAGATTTTATGAGAATGCAGATTTATCTAATTAAGCTAAGGTTAATCCAATTATCAGAAATGAAGTTTTCCTATGTGATGTTTGATGCAACAATGATAAATAAACTTAAGCTATACTATGCTATCAACAATGATTAAATGCTAAAGTTAATCCATATTTAAGAAAATTTGAAATGTTCCTATGATTGAATGTGTAACGCCCTGCCAGGGAACCCAAGAGAATTTAACCTAAAACATGCTACTAAGTTTGGTGAATAATTTTTTTAAAAAGTTTACAAACAAGATAAACAATAGTGCGGAAGCAATTACCATTTACTCACATTGATACAACACCCATCACAGATTACAAGACTCAAAGGTTCCATGACGTAGAGTTACTTAAGAGAAAAGCACACTAAAGAACTAACATCATGAAAGATTCCATAACTTATAAATTGCAATTACATGATAACAATAAATACAATTCTCATGGACTTCCATGATATCCAAATAAACTGACATCCACTGCACATGTCGCAGGGTATGTAGTAATAAAACTAACTATGATAATACAATGTCCAGATTAGGTATCACATGTGATACACTAATACAGGATAACAAATAAAGAAGATATGAAAGAAACATCAATGAAGAGGCATCAAAGGAATCCAGCTGAAGGATCACCATCAAGCACTGACACTAGGATGTCAAATCTCAAATGGTAAGGAATCACTACCACCCGTCCATGTAGAACCACAAAGGCCTACCCCACCGTGCTGAGGAGATAACCATAAACCCTAATCAGATAACCAATACAAAACAAGGATAAAATCTAAGCAGAAGGATACTAAAAAGCACTCTAAGTCAAGATACACATGACAAAGATAAAGGTACAACTCACTAAACCAAAGGCAACCGACACATGTAGAATAAATAGACTATGCATAGGAAGGTGTCATCATGTACATCTAACCCTTGAGTTTTGTCTTGGTAATCTCTCTAGATCCGGGCACACAAGTGACCATACATGGCATCAATGACCTCTCGTACTGATGAAGTCATCAACTATGCCAACTCATCCCTTAAAAGGGGGCTAGTCATCTTCTCAACCCATCTTAGTCTGTACTAGGACTAACACCTGGGTGAGGACTCATATCTTATTAGGTTCATTTATTTCCCCTTAATTATATTAAGTTATCACTTGATTATTGAAAACTTACAATAAGTGATCTTGGTAGCCACTTGAGGGCCCCGGTGCTTATTGCAAGCCACCTCCTATTACATGTCAAGGTAAACTACCCTAGGCTCAAAGATCTCTCCTAGATCTAATTAGGTATACAACTACGTAACCTCATATCCATTTTCACACAATAGAACTAGATATGGTTACAGAGATACCACAAATAGAATACAGTATAACATGAGCCCAATGGTCAAATAGGAATGATAATTAGATAGAGTACACACACACCAAACATAACTGATAACATGAACATCTGACTCATACCCCAGCCTTTTTATTTCCCCTAGGTCATCTAGAACCCGACAACCCATGATGTAAAAGAGAACATGAAGAATACACATTCACATTAATTTGAACTGAAATAAAGATCATAATCCAATACGTTTCATAATCATCATAAATGAGTTCAAGAAAAGGGTCTACTAGAGAATTCTCACAATAATCATGTTTCATTAATATCATAAGTAAATAGAAATACCTAAGAAATGCCATTGAATCCATCTTAATGTAAATACCCAATCTGGATAGAAAATAATCAAAATATTATTCTATGAATGGTAATAATTAAGTTGCAAGGTTAAAAGTCTAAGTTCCCTATAATGACATTCTTATGATCGATTGATTTAAACAAAATTATGAGAACAATTTACTAAAGATCATCGATAAAATTCTCTAATAATAATGTGCATATGATAAATAAGAAATTCATTAACAAAAGAAAATTTAACAATGTTTAATGAGATTCCATTCCCAATGTTAAGTAAAACATAATAATAAAATTTTACTAATATTTAAATAAATCATATTATCAAAATCTATTAATAAAACTTTATTAATATTTAAATAAAATAATTAATAAAATTAACTAATATTAAAATAATATTTAATAATAATTAAACAAAACATATTAATAAATTTCATTAATATTAAAATAAAATTTATTAATAAACAAATAAAACATAACAATAAAATTTATTTATATTAAAATAATTTATAAAAAAAAAATGATTGTTAAAAGAAATTAAAACTTTTTATAAAAACTGAAAAAGCGCATCAGAAATGCACTTTACCTCAAACCGAGGCTTTGTGCAGAGTCCACTGACGGATGGTACTTAGAGTACCGTTGGTAGGGTACACCCCGTCGATGGTACCTTGAGTACCGTTCAGCAAGGTGCCTGTCACCATCGAGGATAGTGGGGGATGCGGTGGCCCCCACTTCCCACTCAAATAAATTTCAAAACAAATTTTTTTAGAAAAAATGCTTTCCAAATTTTTTTAATTTTGCTAAAAAAAAATTTTGATAGTATAAAATTTTTTTTAGCTTAGAAGATATTTATATTTATTAAAAACTCATATAATAAAATAACATACTAATAATATATACATATCAAATTTTTGTTTGACAGGTCTGTTAATAACAGACTGTGTTTCTTTATTTCCAGAAATGGAAATATGGGGAAACCACAGTTTTTTTCTTAATAGCATGTATTTTTAACTAAACAAATTTTTCCCTCTAAACAATATTGACTAAAAACTCAACCAATTAAAATAAAGGGCAATAATTTTTGTCTTTTCTGGAGCTTTTTTTTTTTACTGAATATTTTACACAAAGAAAGTGATTTTTCTTCCAGATTAAGGAATTTTCACCCAAATTGGGTTTTTGATTACAACCCACTAATTTAATTTATTCATACTATAGAACTAACTATAGACAATTGATTTTTCTATTTTCCAAGGTATCTAATGTGAATTTCTTCTCAAAATTTTGATAGAGTAACCTTACCATGCCAAATCATAAAATAATCTAAGAAATATAATTCTAAGAGTTTTTCTAACACCCAAAATAAAATCATAAAAGAAAACAGGTCTACATCCTTAAATCAAAGCAAGCAAATTTAAATATTGAAAATTCTACAAATGAAATTACAGGAAAGTTTCTCAATCCCCTACCTCAATTCCAATGCTAGAACTGAATAAAATTGCCTGTAGAATGCTGAATCTCCCAAATCTGACAATAGGAAAGCTCAACCTGCAGATTCTGAATCACAATGCATACAAATCCCAATCCAAAAGCAAGCAACCTTCACCCAAAATTCAAGCTCAATCTCCAAAAGCTCAAGAACATAAGGAAAGCACAAAAACTCCAAAAGCTCTCTCTCCAAAATTCCTCCAACAAAAACTAATTGAATCAAAATGAATGCAAACTCCCTCTATTAGGGATTCAACTCCACTAAACATGCAAAACCCTAGATGACTCACACAAAGAACTCCTAATCAAACTCTCCCACTTTTGTTGAGAGAAATTACTAATTAATAATTAAAAATAAATATAATTGTGCACAACTCAACTTAGTCTCCTAAAGACAAGTTGTCACATTCTTCAAACAAATCACTTTTCAATTATGCACATGTTAATAATAAAATCTATTATTAAATAAACTAAATACTTAATGCATCATGAATTCATGCAATTAATTATTTAATCATTTAATAATACTCACAAACATAATAAAATCTAATTCTCAATAAAATACTCAATTAAATCCAAATAATCAATTATTTGATTTTAATTAAATTTTATCATAATAAACTTAGGACATAATCAATATTAATTTCCAATACTAATATAATTAACTTTAATTTAATTCGCTCAATTAAATCCTAGGAGCATAATTAATCATTAAATTCAACTATGCACCTAACATTGATATTCACATAAAATAATCTAAATTAACATAATTCAACTATAATCAATAAATTAATAATCACCCACATAATCATAAATCAATTGAATCACGCAGAGTAAAAATCAAACACAATAAATCAAACAAACACGGGTGAAGGGATCCACAAATTCATGCCAACCAGATGAATTCGGGTAGGGTAGTAAGATTGACACTTGTCCAATCCTAGGAAAATGAGGCTTAGGTTTAGGGTTTGGGTCTGTGTATTATCTCCCCTCTTTACCATTGAGATGAATGTTTGAGAGCATGCTCACTCCTTCCAATTTAGGGAAGATGATGCTCTGTACCTGCAAACTTGTCACCACAAGACAAAGCATGTACATACAATAATATATAGCAATCAATGATAGGGTACGGTCGATCATGTGGATCTCGACAATGCGAGTAACTACGTCTCTGTCCTCTACCAAACAAACACGTCAAATAGATGCAAACACAAGATAACCATACACATGCCAGTATGGGATCAGTACCATAAATCAATATAAAACATAAACATAACATCAAATGATATCAACATCTAATCTAAGCAATCACACAATACACATAAAATGAACAATAATCCATAATCATCATTATTAATCATAATAATCGATCTCATCAAAACTGACCTAAAAGAATTTGGTCAAACACTGAAACATAAAGAATCCTAAAAGAAAACTACGGTCGGGGTACTACATCCACCCCCCCTAGAATTAGGCTTACTCTTGGAAGCCTGGAACAAGTAGGGATGTAAGTCCCATAAACTTTGTTGTTTTGAAAAGAAAACTAAAACAAAGGATCACTGAGTAGGTCCCATCGGACCCTTTCCTGCCTTAGGGTTCAAACACTGAGGATCATTCCCTATTGCAAAGGCTCCATGAGATCTACCACCATCTCCCACTATAGGCTCACAAGCTATTGGCCTTTGTTCTAAAAACTGTGTCAAACATTTAGGACAATTGACCGCAATGTGGCCATGTTGCCCACAAGAAAAACAACCGTCTTTACCACCAAAACCCTGGGGTTGCTAATCCACCTGATTACGCAAACTACGTTGCCAGTTGCAATAGTTCCCTGGCTGAGAACCACCACTACTACCATGGAAAAATTTCTTATCCTATTGATCCTGATTACCTTTCGAACAGGTAGAAGGATTCTGAAAATTTCCATTCCTCTGGGACCGATTCCCCCTAGAACCACTAGGCTGGGCACCTCTCTGACTACCATGACCTAAAGCAAGGTTCGTCTCTGTAAGGGTGGCCTTAATGACCACCTCCTGAAGGGTCTTAGGCTCAAATAGTAGGACCTCTCCAATGATGCGTGCATTTAGTCCCCTCACAAAATGTTGTACCAAGAGAGAAATATCCTATCCGAAGCCAGCATATTATTTGAGCTCAAAAAATTGACACTCATACTCTCCTACCGACAGGGTCAACTATCACAGATAATGAAACTCATCTGCTCTTTGATGCCTCCACTAATCTGATAAGAAGTACTCTCAAAAGTGTTTAAGAAATAACTCCCATGTAACAGTGTCCATCCGAAACCCTAACTTCTGCTCCTCAATCCTCCACCATATAGCAGCAAAATTTGTAAGCTGCATAACCACATACCTAGCTTTAGTATTACTACTAAAGGGATGCATGGAAAAACTCTACTCTAAGGCTATCAACCAAGTCTCTACCTCTAAACCAGTACCTTTCCCATCAAAGGGAATGGGTCTCCCTCTCATTAGATCCCGCATGTGGTTAGCTACCACCACTGTAGGATCAACTGTGAAGTCCCTCCTGGGAGGACTCCTAGACCTCTCTCTAGCCCACTCTGCTCTGACTTGCTCAGGACCAAGATGATTAAGAATCACCTATAAGAGCTATCTCATATCAGGATCATCCTGACGATCCTCTCTCTGCTGACCCCTAGAATGCTGCTGGTGCTGACTCTCCTGAAGGACATTGGTAGAAGGGCTAGGTTGTCTACCCCTTCCACAGTTACTAGCATGACCTCTACCATGACCTCTAGTAGATCTAGTCACAGCCATAATTCCTACAACATTAGAGATCCAACAACAACTCTCAACAAAGCTCTTAAACAAAAACAAAGGAAAACATAATCATAAAGCAATGGTCTGAAAACAAAATGTTTTATGTCTATGTTTAGTTTTCAAGTTTAGACCACACAAAACCTAATAGGCATACATACCCAGAGTTCCTAGTGTAGAAACTCTGCTCTGATACCAGATGTAATGCCCCGCTAGGGAACCCAAGAGAATTTAACCTAAAACATGCTACTAAGTTTGGTGAATAATTATTTTTTAAATTTTACAAACAAGATAAACAACAGTGCAGAAGCAATTACCATTTACTCACATTGATACAACACCCATCATAGATTACAAGACTCAAAGGTTCCATGACATAGAGTTACTTAAGAACAAAACACACTAAAGAACTAACATCATGAAAGATTCCATAACTTATAAATTGCAATTACATGATAACAATAAATACAATTCTCATGGACTTCCATGATATCCAAATAAATTGACATCCACTACACATGTTGTAGGGTATGTAGTAATTAAACTAACTATGATAATACAATGTCCAGATTAGGTATCACATGTGATACACTAATATAGGATAACAAATAAAGAAGATATGAAAGAAACATCAATGAAGAGGCATCAAAGGAATCCAGCTGAAGGATCACCATCAAGCACTGACACTAGGACATCAAATCTCAAATGGTAAGGAATCACTACCACCTGTCCGTGTAGAACCACAAAGGCCTACCCCATTGTGCTGAGGAGATAACCATAAACCCCAATCGGATAACCAATACAAAACAAGGATAAACTCTAAGTAGAAGGATCCTGAAAAGCATTCTAACTCAAGATACACATGACAAAGATAAAGGTACAACTCACTAAACTAGAGGCAACTGACACATGTAGAATAACCAGACTATGCATAGGAAGGTGTCATCATGTACGTCTAACCCTTGAGTTTTGTCCTGGTAATCTCTCTGGATCCCGGCACCCAAGTGACCATACATGGCATCAATGACCTCTCCTACTAATGAAGTCATCAACTATGCCAACTCATCCCTTAAAAGGGGGCTAGTCATCTTCTCAACCCATCTTAGTCTGTACTAGGACTAACACCTGGGTGAGGACTCATATCTTATTAGGTTCATTTATTTCCCCTTAATTATATTAAGTTATCACTTGATTATTGAAAACTTACAATAAGTGATCCTGGTAGCCACTTGAGGGCCCCAGTGCTTATTGCAAGCCACCTCCTATTACATGTCAAGGTAAACTACGTTAGGCTCACAGATCTCTCCTAGATCTAATTAGGTATACAAATACGTAACCTCATATCTATTTTCACACAAAAGAACTAGATATGGTTACAGAGATACCACAAATAGAATACAGTATAACATGAGCCCAATGGTCAAACATGAATGATAATCAGATAGAGTACACACACACCAAACATAACTGATAACATGAACATCTGACTCATACCCCAGCCTCTGTATTTCCCCTAGGTCATCTAGAACCTGACAACCCATGATGTAAAAGAGAAAATGAAGAATACACATTCACATTAATTTGAACTGAAATAAAGATCATAATCCAATACGTTTCATAATCATCATAAATGAGTTCAAGAAAAGGGTCTACTAGAGAATTCTCACAATAATCATGTTCCATTAATATCATAAGTAAATAGAAATACCTAAGAAATGCCATTGAATCCATCTTAATGTAAATACCCAATCTGGATAGAAAATAATCAAAATATTATTTTATGAATGACAATAATTAAGTTGCAAGGTTAAAAGTCTAAGTTCCCTATAAATGACATTCTTATGATCGATTGATTTAAACAAAATTATGAGAACAATTTACTAAAGATCATCTATAAAATTCTCTAATAATAATGTGCATATGATAAATAAGAAATTCGTTAATAGAAGAAAATTTAACAATGTTTAATGAGATTCGATTCCCAACGTTTAAGTAAAACACAATAATAAAATTTTGCTAATATTTAAATAAATCATATTATCAAAATCTATTAATAAAACTTTATTAATATTTAAATAAAACAATTAATAAAATTAACTAATATTAAAATAATATTTAATAATAATTAAACAAAACATATTAATAAATTTCATTAATATTAAAATAATATTTATTAATAAACAAATAAAACATAACAATAAAATTTATTTATATTAAAATAATTTATTAAAAAAAAGACTGTTAAAAGAAATTAAAACTTTTTATAAAAACTGAAAAAGTGCATGAGAAATGCGCTTTACCTCAAACCCAGGCTCTACGCAGGGTCCACTGACGAACGGTACTCAGAGTATCGCTGGCAAGGTATGCCTTTTCGATGGTACCTTGAGTACCATTCGATAGGGTGCCTATCACCGTTGGGGACAGTGGGGGATGCGGTGGCCCCCACTTCCCACTCAAATAAATTTCAAAACAAATTTTTTAAAAATAAATGCTTTCCAAATTTTTTTAACTTTGCTAAAAAAAAATTTTGATAGTATAAAATTTTTTTTAGCTTAGAAGATATTTATATTTCTTAAAAACTCATATAATAAAATAACATACTAATAATATATACATATCAAATTTTTGTTTGACAGGTCTGTTATTTCTGAAATGGAAATAACAAATTGTGTTTCTTTATTTCCAGAAATGGAAATATGGGGAAACCACAGTTTTTTTCTTAATAGCATGTATTTTTAACTAAACAGATTTTTCCCTCTAAACAATATTGACTAAAAACTCAACCAATTAAAATAAAGGGCAATAATTTTTGTCTTTTCTGGAGCTTTTTTTTTTTGACTGAATATTTTACACAGAGAAAGTGATTTTTCTTCCAGATTAAGGAATTTTCACCCAAATTGGGTTTTTGATAACAACCCACTAATTTAATTTATTCATACTATAGAACTAACTATAGACAATTGATTTTTCTGTTTTCCAAGGTATCTAATGTGAATTTCTTCTCAAAATTTTGATAGAGTAACCTTACCATGCCAAATCATAAAATAATCTAAGAAATATAATTCTAAGAGTTTTTCTAACACCCAAAATAAAATCATAAAAGAAAATAAATCTACATCCTTAAATCAAATCAAGCACATTTAAATATTAAAAATTCTACAAATGAAATTACAGGAAAGTTTCTCAATCCCCTACCTCAATTCCAATGCTAGAACTATTAAAATTGCCTGTAGAATGTTGAATCTCCCAAATCTGACAATAGGAAAGCTCAACCTGCAAATTCTGAATCACAATGCATACAAATCCCAATCCAAAAGCAAGCAACCTTCACCCAAAATTCAAGCTCAATCTCCAAAAGCTCAAGAACATAAGGAAAGAACAAAAACTCCAAAAGCTCTCTCTCCAAAATTCCTCCAACAAAAACTGATTGAATCAAAATGAATGCAAACTCCCTCTATTAGGGATTCAACTCCACTAAACATGCAAAACCCTAGATGACTCACACAAAGAACTCTTAATCAAACTCTCCCACTTTTGTTGAGAGAAATTACTAATTAATAATTAAAAATAAATATAATTGTGCACAACTCAACTTAGTCTCCTAAAGACAAGTTGTCACATTCTTCAAACAAATCACTTTTCAATTATGCACATGTTAATAATAAAATCTATTATTAAATAAACTAAATACTTAATGCATCATGAATTCATGCAATTAATTATTTAATCATTTAATAATACTCACAAACATAATAAAATCTAATTCTCAATAAAATACTCAATTAAATCCAAATAATCAATTATTTGATTTTAATTAAATTTTATCATAATAAACTTAGGACATAATCAATATTAATTTCCAATGCTAAAATAATTAACTTTAATTTAATTCTCTCAATTAAATCCTAGGAGCATAATTAATCATTAAATTCAACTATGCACCTAACATTAATATTCACATAAAATAATCTAAATTAACATAATTCAACTATAATCAATAAATTAATAATCACCCACATAATCATAAATCAATTGAATCACGCAGAGTAAAAATCAAACACAATAAATCAAACAAAAATGGGAGAAGGGATCCACGAATTCATGCCAACCAGATGAATTCAGGTAGGGTAGTAAGACTGACACTTGTCCAATCCTAGGACAATAAGGGTTAGGTTTAGGGTTTGGGTCTGTGTATTATCTCCCCTCTTTACCATTGAGATGAATGTTTGCGAGCACGCTCACTCCTGCCAATTCAGGGAAGACGATGCCCTGTACCTACAAACCTGTCACCACAAGATGAAGCATGTACATACAATAATATATAGCAATCAATTATAGGGTACGGTCGGTCATGTGGATCTCGACAATGCGAATAACTACGCCTCCATCCTCTACCAAACAAACACGTCAAACAGATGCAAACACAAGATAACCATACACATGCCAATATGGGATCAGTACCATAAATCAATATAAAACATAAACATAACATCAAATGATATCAACATCTAATCTAAGCAATCGCACGATACACATAAAATGAACAATAATCCATAATCATCATTATTAATCATAATAATCGATCTCATCAAAAGTGACCTAAAAGAATTCGGTCAAACACTGAAACATAAAGAATCCTAAAGGTGAACTACGGGTGGGGTACTACAAAATGCAATAAACTAACTTAAATCAACTTATGCAAAATAGCTCAATGAAAGATTGCAAATAAAAACAACAACGTTATTCTAGCAAAAACTAGGATCCTTTGTGAATAAATGAGGCCTACTTATATAGAATCCATTCGGGAATGAATGGTTGAGATCAATTGGAGATGAACGGTGAAGATTGCTTCAAAGAATCAGTCATGGTGGAAACTTTCCAAATCAACTGGTAAGTTCACTGAACCATTTATGGTAATTTCCAAAATAACTAATGAGTCTACTTGACTAGTTTTTCAGTTAACTAGCTTGTTTCCAAAATGAGATTTGGTTAACTGGTTTATTGCCAAAATCATATTTAGTTAACTAAGAATGATGACATAAATGTATTTTTAGGATTTATTAATAGCTTTAATGTATTTTCTTCAACAAGTGATGAAATAATTAATTTAAATTCCTTTTATGATTAATTGACAATTGTTTTATTTATTTAATCAAAATTTAGAATATAAATTAAATAAATGATATATGATTGTTTTAATTGCCAATAATGTTTAAGGTTTAGGAATTAATTAATTAATCTTGATCAAGTGTAGTAATCAAATAGGGTATTTGATTAGATTAAATTGATGAATTGGATTGCCTTAGGTTAGGACTTAGGGAATTTGAGTGAAATTAGGATTTTATAATGAACAATCGAGATTAGGTGCTTATGGTTTAGGTGAGCATTTTAGTCAATTATAGGTAACTCGCTATAAGTAACTTAATAAGTGATAACTTAATACATTAATGGGGTGTTAAATCAATTAATAAGATTATTTTGTGTACCTCGCCCATACCTCGAGTGCTAGTATAGACTAGGAGGGTGTGAGAGATGATGTATGCCCATCCATTGAGACATTGAGGTCTGACATAGTTAGTATCCATGTTTGTATGAGAGGTTTACTAATAGATTGCATATGGTCACTTGGGGCTAAGGTCTAGAGAGAATACTAAGATAACTCAAGGGTTAGATGTATGTGATGAAACTTCCCTACATGCATCTTATGTTTCCTAGATGTGTCGGTTGCCTCTAGTTTAGTGTGTAGAACCTATTGTGAAAGAGAGATTTCAGGATCCCATGTTGTATTTTTTGTATGTTGTGATTTGATTTCCAAGTAGGGTCTAATATTATCTCCTCAACATGGTGGGGTGGGCCTTAGGCTTCCACATGGTCGGGTGGTAGTGATTCTATTACCATTTGAGATTTCTAATGTTCTTGTTCAAGTGTTGGATGATCCTTTTTGTTACCTTCTTCTTGATTATCATTAGAGACTTTATCATATCTATGATATGTTGTATACTTGTATCATGTATTAGTGTATCAATTGTGATACTTTTAAGAGATGTTGTATATTATAATATGTTTACTTGTTTTATTATTGTATACCCTGTGACTTTTGTAGTGGATGATTATTTATAGTGTACAATATGTTCTATCAGTTGTATTTGTGTTTCATTTATATGATGATGTACTTGTTATTATTTGGCATATATGATATTGTGTACTTATAGTTATTCTTGTTAGATTAGTTAACATATACGTAATTCTACATTATGGAACCCTTGAGAGTTGTTAACTCTAATTGTGTTTACTTATGTGTATGATTCATCTTATGTTGTAACACTTCCATATTATTGTTGTGTAAACTTATAAAAAAAAGAATTATTTTGTCAATCTAGTATCATGTTTTTAGGTTAATTTCTCTTGGGTTCCCTGGTGGAATATTACAATCAATGCAATCATTTGCAACAACATTTTCCCTTTGAATGATCCATAATAAGGCAATACCTCTCTCTCTCTCTCTCTCTCTCTCTCTCTCTCTCTCTCTCTCTCTCTCTCTCTCTCTCTCTCTCTCTCTCTCTCTCTCTCATGTTTCCTTTTTTATCTTGGTTTTGGATTTTATGATGACCTAAGTAACTTGGGGGATTTTTTTTTCATTTTCTCCTTTACCTTGATGAATTTTTTTCCAATACATTAATCTATTTTACCACGAGCATGAGTTTGCCTCATACTCCCACTAAAGTGAGGGCTAAATGTACCATCCTAAAAACTTCTAGCACCCATGATTAGATGCTTAGTTAGGCCCGATTTTGGTGATTTTGATATTTCATGTCCATTATTCTTGATCTAGCTACCTATTTCTTCCTAATCTTATCATTTCAACTTCCCATTTAGGTTTTGGTGCTTTTCCCTTTTCCTAAGGAATGGGCTCAAATTTGAACCAGAGCCTAGTTGTAGTGGTTTAGTGGGAAATTAAATCCCATGGTCAACCTGACTTAATTTTGAATCCTAAAATGTGGATGAGGTATAAAAACACCTTATCTCTCCTTATTTTGGTGAACCAATAGTATAGGAGTTTCATTCATAGATCCATGTGTTTGTGAGGGATTCCTTAATTCCATTCTGCATTTTAAGGTCAACAAAATTAATTCAAGTGGGATTCGGGCATCTTCATGAATATGTGTGATATCAATATTTGTTCATGAAGGTATTAGAAATGTAGATCTAATATTTACTTTTAGATTTACTTTCTTTAATATAATCTTATTTCATTTTCAAGCTTGATTCCTTAATAGGGTTTTGACAAAGGAAAACCCCTATCCACAATTTTTTCCCTATTTTTCTTTGTGCAAGTAAAAGAAGTGCAACTATCAAAATAGATTTGGAAAGATAGGGAGCTATGAGTCTGTCAGTCAAAATTATGGGTGGATTTCTAGGGAAAAACATGCCCTAGGATTCTTGTTTCCTAGAATAGAAAATTTGGGGCATTTTATTTCACCCTAAACAACTTTATATTCAAATCTCATGTCAGTATAGTTTCTGACTTTCTAGTTTTGGTCATTGCAGTTTCCTATCAATTTTTGTCAGTTTGTGATTTCACAAAATTATTTGATTAGCTTATTTTAACATTGATCTTGCATTATTAGATTAATTCCCTGAATCCATTTCATTCTTAATCATAACAGTGAAGGGTCATTTCACTCACTTAGGGCTTAATTCCAACTTGAGCCTATTGGGTCATTTTCCTTCCAAGTTTTACATTAAGAAAGGGGTGGGCAAATCTCTTGCATACCAAGTAGAAACCCCCACCTATGTTTTCCTTTTGTACACTAGGTTATGAATCAATACAAAGTCTAGGGAATGAAGGAAAATTTGGTATATGGAATGAAACTAGGATGACTCTAAGATATGTTATGAATCTAGGGTAGTTTCCAAAAGATCTCAAATTGAGTTGGCACAAGTGATAATACAAAATGTCAAAAACTTGTAGTTTTTTTGGTATTTTCTATGTTCTACCAAATTAAAATTTTGGAGGCCTTGGGAGTGTAAATTCGGTTTAAAAATTATGTTGGTCCCTTAGGACAAGTTTCCAAAGATGTAATGCTAAGGGATTGAAACTAGAACTCTTGGGGACCTTTCTAACAGTGTAAGTAGTTTGTGATTTCTAGCACTGAGCAAAAAGTTATGAGCTTAGAAAGTTGGAGTAAAAATGCATATAATTTATTGTATGATTGCTATGATAAAGGACAAATCTAAAGCTCACAAAGGAAAATTTAGATCTAAAAATGATAGCTAGGAAAGGTAGACTTGTTCTATGATAAATAGACACAAGGACAATGATCAAACGCTAGTAGAATTTGGGCAATAAATGACCAGGTGACTAAAAATTTTAGTCACATGACTAAAACTGATCATGTTCTACCCATTTTTTGCAATTCACAAATATAAATGACTAAATAAATGACCAATTTGGTCATCAAATAAAATCACAACTAAAATGACTAAATAAATGACCAATTTGGTCATCGGGTAAAATGACCAAATAAATGACTAAATAATTAGTCACCCTAATAATAAAAATGACTAAATCAATGATTAATACTCCTTTACACATTAACATTTGATAATATCATATACTTATATTCTTAGAAGTTGCATTTCAACAATAATGTGTGTTCGCCAATAGAATTATTATGCGAACATTATTATGTGTGCTCTAATATTATGTGTGTCATTTTATATACATTTTATTTCCATTTTCTACTAATCAATGCAAAGGAAACTTTGAATTCTCGTGTCCTCAAGGCCGAGCTTGTTGGCCGCATGTATTTAGGGTTTTATTTCAATTTCAATTTTTCTTGAAGAAAATTTCCTTTACCTAGGGTTTCATTACTATTTCAATTTTTCTTGAAGAAAAATTACATTTACCTAGGGTTTTATTATGATCTTGATTTTGGTTGAAGAAAATTTATGTTTATTTCATACTTCATTTTGATTTATTGATGAAAATAAAATATGATTCTATCTATGTCATTGTAGAGTGAATAAAGAGGCAAGCTGATCACTCCCACCTCAGCCTGGATAGTAGCAGAGAGGCTTGCCAAGGTTACCATGATGCGTAAATCTTTAAATCGGGTTAGTGATTTGCACAACTTTAAGAATGCAAGGTTTTAATTATTTTCTATCCCAAAACTTGCCTTGATTGATGTGTGACCATGTGGAGTCCTTAACTAAATGTTGAATTGTTGCATTTTCCTTAAAAACTCCACTTTCTAAGCCTTCAACTAGTTCTCTACCATATATGAACTTATATGTCAATAGGATAGTGAACTGTTTGACAAAATGCCTCAATTTGTTCCTCCCAATTACAAGATCATGGTTTGTGAAGCTTATTTCAGACAAAAAAACTATACCCAGAGTTGATAAACTATCAACAATGTTCTGTATATGATGTTGATGGAGCTCCAAGCTTTTAAGTTGTTATAGCATATACAAAAGAGACATACAATTTCAAAAAATAACTCTTTCGAGTGAGTACAAAAATATTCAACAGTTGCTCCAAGTTTATTCAGATTTTATTTTATTGTATTCCAACTAAATCAGATTTATAGTCAACTCTGCTTCCACCATTTATTGATCTAACTATGTTTGACATATTCCAGTCTGTATGTTTCAGATAAATGCAAAAAAATTCCTACCACACTAATTACAAAAGAGTTGCTTGCCAAATGAATTCAAAACAGTATTCAAAAGCATAGAGTCTCATTGAAATAGATCAATTTGGTGTAATACATGTTAGATAGATATCATCCCATGAATTCAAGGCCTTAGGAGTTCATGGGATGACTAGTTATAATTAATTAAATAACTATATAAAAAATGAAATAAGCATAAATTAGTTGTCTTAATAGTCCCTTTAAGTCATAACTGACCCATGCAAACCCTTAGTTGAAACCAAACCACCTTAAACTTCTCAAAAACTCTCTCATTTCTCCTCCCTGATATTTGCAATCACTTTTAACTCATTGCTTACATCAATTTGACTGAGCTTTGAAGACCAATACAATTATTTTGCATCAAAATATGGTATCTATTAAGTGGTTGATAAAATATCATATCACTTAATAAATACTTTTTACATTTAAATTTGAAATGCAAAGAATAATAAATGCCCTATTATGTGGGCTCCAAAGTCCATGTAGAACTACCCTAAAACTCTTCCAAACTCCTCTAAAAATGCATGACCCATAACCAAAACTATTTTATTATATTTTTACATTTAAAAATAATATTTAATAAAAAATATTTATAAAATCACTTATTAAATATTTAATATTTAAACACATGCCAAAAAAATAAAATAATCATAATCATAAAATTTAAAAGGCACCTAATTTTCTAATTTTGGATCTACACATGACTAAGTGATTTTTTACCATCCCTAGATCTTTCCAATAAGTTCAATGCAAGACTAAAAAATTTTGAATAAATTATTAGTTGAATGGAAATAAGAAATAAAAACAAAGACAAAAAAACAAAACTCTAAGCGACCATTTTTGGGTAAAAAACCCTACACACTACCCGCGGTCTCTAATTTTTGTTTTTTCACTCTCTGCTCTTGGCACCATGGTGGATTTGTGGAGGGAGGGATTTTTCTATGTGTCATCGGAGATCGATACATGGGCATCAGTAGAGAACTTAGAGTGAGAGGATCAAAGGATGCCAACTAAATCCAAAGCTGGAGGAATTCCAAGTAGGTCGATACCCCTTTTTGAAATATTAGGTAGTCCCTTGTTGAGGATGCAATGTCTATTAATAGTTTAAGGCTTTACATCTTTTCTTTGTACCATTTTTTTGTGAGATGAGCTTTGAAGAGAATGAAACATTTTTTTATAGTAAGACATAATGAAGGTTTGATGCTTGGGTATGATAGTTAGTGTTTCAACCATTGAAAATCAACATCAGATATCTCAATACATATTCACACTTCCTATAATATCATTTATTGCACTGAAATGGTGCATTTCTATAAAGCTTCCTGTAGTAGATGAGTCGGGCATAGAGACTCTCAAATTGGTAGTAGTTTTTAAATGTTATGTAGGGCTTTGAAAGAAAAATGTAATGGTAGACATTGGTGTAGGGTTTGGTAGCATATACTGACAATACAAGTTATGATGCTTTATGTGGGTTTGGAATAAATTATAGTATTAAACATAAATGATACTTTATGTAGTAGTTTGAAAAAATAATGTTGTGAAGAAAATTTATATAGGGTTTCAACAAGCTTGAATGAATCCCTAGGCAGCTTTGAAGACTTATGATCATAATGCACTTTCACAAATTTTAACCTAATTTCATTAATGCCATAGGTTGTAAGAATAATGATAAGCGGTCTACAAAATTCCTATTATTGTGAAATTTATAGTTCCTCATAGAGGGTTTTGCAAAGCATGAATGGCATAATATTTACCCACCTAATCATTCATATCCATACCCTTGCCTTTCTTCAATTGTGAATGATCTGACCTGATGATTTTATCCTAACAAATGTGGGCGTGAGGTGATTAGGCCAGAAAATTGGAGAAGTGAAAATAATGGGATCAAAGGGATGCCTGGGGACTATAATTCATGTCACCAGATTCAAAAAATTCTATGGAGTTGCAGGGAACCCAACAGAAATAGTCATGGGTAATTTGCAGGAATATGT
This sequence comes from Chamaecyparis obtusa, assembly GCA_027943335.1. Taxonomy (NCBI): domain Eukaryota; kingdom Viridiplantae; phylum Streptophyta; class Pinopsida; order Cupressales; family Cupressaceae; genus Chamaecyparis; species Chamaecyparis obtusa. Next base: position 1,766,518 of record BSBK01001881.1, on the reverse strand, counting down.
AGCTAAAAGGGGCCTACCTAATGGAGTCACTCTTGGTAGCTATACGATAATTGAGACTACAAGAAAAGGAGCTCTTGATGCTCTTTACACTCTTCTTAACTCCGCTTTCCCTTCAAATGAGGAGGATCCTCAACTCTTGTCTGAACCCTCTCATGGTGAGAGGATTATTCGGGTGAGTCAAATCACTTCCATCTTCAGTCCGACTGGATAGATTTGACTGACTGCGTTTATTTTTTCAAATGGCTAGAATCATAGGGCTAAAGTTAATTGGGTTTTTAACACGAGCTGAATTGATGCAACATATTTTTTCTATAGTATAAATAGATTATAGATTGCTGGGATTTTTTATTCAAATGAATTGGATTTGATATGATTGATATGGTATATTAGAAAAGGTGTTAAAGCTGGTATTCAGCAGGGAGTTTGGATTTTGTCTTGTACTACTTAGAATACTGGAAAAATAGGCTTGTTACTCAATGATGCTCAAACACTAGAGGGCCAATCCAGCCCTTATAGTTGGATTTACTAAACTTCAAAGTACCACCAACACCCAAACTGCTTTGTAATGAACCGACAGTACATCTGAATACTCTGTGATGAACTAGCAATCAGTTAAGGTCAGTCAAGAGTGAATCAACTTCATTTCCCTAAAATCAAGGACATTTGTTCTGAATTAGAAACTCGGTTAGGACCTATGCACATGGTTAAATAAACAAATTGAATTCCTAAAATAAAAGGACAGTTAGCCCAATACAACTCAAGCCCTTATATTTGGATTTACTCAACTTCAAACTACTACCAACACCAAAATGTTTTGTAATGAGCCGACAGTACATCCAAATAATCTATAATGAACCAGCAGTCAATCAATGCCGGTCAAGAGTGAATTAGCTTCATTTTTTTTAAATTAAGAATGTTTTGTTCCAAATTAGAAACCCGATGAGGATCGGTGCACATGGCTAAATAAATAGATTGAGTTCCTAAAATAAAAGGACAACTAGTACATATTTAGGACCTAGGAGTTCCTAAAGTAAAGGAAAATTAGCACCTAATTAGAGGTATACTTGGGATTAGTTGCAGAACACCACCAAAATAGATTGAGGATGATTGATCAGTCAATCATAGAATGAGGGTGATTGCTTAGTCAGGGAAGATTACTGCTAAGAGACTTCCTCTTTTATTCCCTACCTTTCCCCATTATAAGAAGCTATATTATTTTTTTTAAGGGTCTTTCGCAATGGAGAGGGTTTCACCTTCTTTGTAAGGGAGGAGTTCACGGTGCCTCCACATAAGGGTGGCTCACTGAAGATCTTAGGCTGTTCTATGTATTGATGATGCCATAGAAAATGTAATTTCCTTTTTTTTACAGTCACTCTCATAAAGAAAAGATGTTTGCAGTGTTATATTCCAGTTCTATATTTTGGTCTATATTTGTTTACTAGCTATGCTAGTTTTTTAACATTTTTTGATGTAGATTCACAACAGTGGTATCAAATAACTAATCCTGCCAACATGAATTAATCTTATTAGCACAATGAAAAGATCAAGAGCAAGCAAAGGCACAATAAGCATTTTCTAAGAATGTATGCAAAGACATACAACCAATGGTGGAGAGCATAAAGGAGATGTTCCAAGCAATTTAGGAACAGTGTTGTACCTATATGAATTTTCATATTGTGTTAGTTTTTCAGCTAAACCTTTGTCTTTTTCTATATTCATGTTTCAAATTGTCTTCATCCATGCTTTGCAAAATCCTCTATGAGTTGAATCCTCATTCGTGCTTTGCAAAACCTTGTTTTATGATTTATGTTGAATCTGAGTACACACAGCCTGTATGTGACTTTCTACAACAATTTTCAAGTGTATTTGAGATGTGGTTGAGGATAGGGAGCCAAATGAATGGTGATCTTGTCCTTGTAAAAACACTAAACTACACTGCCACAATTTAGATGGTTTCAACACAAGACTATTCTTTACATGCAAGATTCAACAACACTGATAGAACCTGGAAGGATTCAACTCAAGATCATTATACATTTAACATGTTTAAAATCTGATTTTATTTGTCAAACACATGGGAGATTCTAATATTTGAGGAGGGTTTTGCAGGCCACTCTAGCTACTCCAATTTTAGGAAAAATGTTCAAAGCACTCTGTGTGTGTTACACAGTGGTTGTGTCCACCTACTTCTCTGCTACAATTTCAGGCTACTGGGCATTTGACAACAAGGCCCAAGGGAAAATTTATAGAAACTTTGCACTTTCAGGAAGGTCATCTTATGTTCCCAACTAGTTTCTCTTCATGGCCAACATTTCTTTCCTTTTGCAAACATCCATAGTTACTCTAGTTAGTTTTGTTTATGGTACGTACTCAACTATTATCAATATTGTAATTACATATGAGAACACTGTATACTTCTATTGATCACAAATCTCTAAGATTTTTCTTCTAGAAATTATTAGAACATCAAATTCAACAACTGTCTTAGAGGATAAAATATTGTTCAAAATAGAATTTAATACGTGTAGAAACTAGAAGAATTCAGCATACTAAACTTGGGATTTATCCTAGAAAACCTTAAAGGGAAGAAAAAGAACATGATAGCAGGAATAGCTCATCTATCTAGGTGTTGTTAATCACAAAACAACACCTACAAAGAGTAGATATAATTGATTGTTGTTTCAATTATTCACTATAGCTGAATGACTTCTATAACTGAATTCTCAATTTGATCACTATAACCCTCATACAAGCTTCTAATTATGCTACAGAAACCCCTCGTGTCTTTATATGATTTGTAATGATCCCATCATGTACTAGGAGGATCTAGAAGTAGAGTAGGAAGGAGAAAAGTCAGATTTTTCATTTCAAATTTTGTGTTTTGTGTGTCAAGATTCAAGATAAAACTGTCCCTTAATGTTTTTATGTTTTTTCTACAATGGTTACAAAAGAACTATGGGTTGGTGGTCGAGTAGCTTGAAGAGTGCACAAAGGAAGTTGATGATGATTGTAAGCTAACATCTAAGCACAAACAAAGAGACTGCTGCAATGGGATCTCATGAAGTTTCATCAAAAGATTCAATTTTGGAGTAATGACTTGAGCCTATGGGTAAAATGAACTCTGAAATTGATGGGCATACTTCATCTCCCTTACTCTTTACAGAAGGAACTTCAATTACTCCCAACTGCTCCAAAAACTATCTCAGGTCAACTTTGTGGGAAGCCATTGAATTGTAATCCTTTATCTCTACGTTCTCAGGAGGAAGAACACGGCCATCATTATTGAGAGTATTCTCATCATAACTCAATAACAAGGGAGCCTGATATGGGCAGTTATAACCTTTTACACCACCATTATTGTTCAGGTACTTCATCTCTTGCAACATCTTCGTAATGTGATGGATATTTGGCCACACATTCCCATTTATACTGGTGCATAAATGACTTGAATTTGGTCTAGGTTGAGTGCCTATAGACCCTCTACCATTGATGGAGTGATCTCCCAGTGGTTGAGTCTTTAACCTTAGATTAGATTGATAGCCTAATGACCCCCTCTCATTAATTGAGTGATCTCCAAATGAGTAAGACCTTATCCATAGCTCAGGTTGTGCTCCTAAAAATCCTCTCTGGTTAATTGAATGTTATGCAATTAGGTTAGTCCTTAGCTTAGGCTCAGTCCCTAAAGATCCTCTCTGGTTAATTGAATGCCTACAATTGGGTTAGTCCATAGCTTGGAAATGATTGTTATATCTTCTAATTTAAAAATATCTTCTCCTCAAGTCTGGAAATGATTGTTATATAATTCTTCCTTCTCAATCTAATATATGTAATTATTTTATTCCTCTCTAATCCACATACCACAGACCAATCTATTCACTGCAATAACATGTAGTGTTGTTCACTAGTATAATATGTTGAATGTTCTTAATAGGGGATCCATCTCTTAGTTCTTCTCACACCTCACAAATTAGGTTCATAAATTGTAGCCAAAAGAGTAGAGCTAACAAACTCTTTGAAAGTTTTTTTTTTTTTTTGTAAAATACCTTGAAGCTAATAAAATATTGCTCAGATCCTTCATCATGCAAACATTTTTCTAAACAAAATTTCTTGTGTCAAAATGACCTCAAAAGCTGAAATTCATTCTTGATTCTTAAGGGTATGTGGCATTGGAATTTCACTTCCATATGCTAAAGGTTTTGAGAAATTTAATTTATAGCCTGCTTTCAAACAAGATAAGCAAGCAAAGCTACCTAATGGATAAATGAGGATTGGTAAGCTGAAGGGGGAGGAGGCAGGCCACTGCCAAAATGATGGCTATAGTTAGTAGAGGAATTGTAAGAACCAGTACCCAACAAGGAAGGCCCCATATTATCTGAGGGATACATGTAAGACCTTGAGAGAGAAACCAGACTCCTATTTCCAATGCCATAGGCTGAACTGTAGATGCCTTGGCCTGATCTGTCATAAGGACTCTAACCTTGTAGGTTGTAGGATGCAACACCTGGAGCTGCACCATAATACTAGACTCTATCCATGAGTCTATAGAAGCCCCTGTCTACAGTGTTAGATGCAGAATACAAAGTTGGAGATCTTTCAGCTGCACTTAGAGGAGGAGCCACATAAGCACCAACATTTCCTCCATTAGCACAAGGGTGTTTAGGCTGAGACTTAACAGCACTTGCAGACCTTTTTCTATCTACCTTGGCTTTCTCTAGTTGAGCTACACATTTTTGAAGGCTGTTAGGTGAGTACTGAGATTCAAGTTTGTGTTCCTCAATGCACTTGATTACAGATCTATAAGCTGAAAGCTCCTTTGTGTTTTCTTCATTCTGTGCAGTAGTAGAGTTATTCCCACTTTTTATACTTTCCTAGGAGGCTTTCTTGGCATCCTTTAGATATTCCTTCAACAAAGGAATAGGTGGGAACTTTTCTGTCAACAAACTTAGCTTTGCCATTCTATGCCCTACCAGATTTCATAGGGGAACCCGACTAGATTCTAGATTCTTTTTGAACCAGACTTGGACCTGGTAACATAGCATATTTCTATTGTCGACGTATCCAATTGGGTAGTAAATTATATCTTTGGGATTCTTTTGACATGGTGGCATGACTTAGGTCTTTTTCAATGGTGATGGCATTTTTTAATGAGCTATGCCACTTCTTTTGCTGTCACAGGAATACAACTATAAAATCCATTTTTATTTTAACATATAACTTCTCTAGATAAAAGAATGGACATTTTAAACATTAATTGATAGAAGTTGAAAAAACCTTGCTATTATATTTATATCCCTATTTACTAGATTAACATTGCTTCTCATATTGTCTTTGCTTTTTATTTTGAATTTTTGTAGTTGTATAAATGGACACAAGTAAATCATCAAATGAGAGTGGAAGTAAAAAGGGTTTGGAAGGCACAGGGTTGTCCCTCCCTGTGAATTTACATGGAAACCTAAAGAGTGTCCATGATGACAATGAGCTGAAGGAAGTCTTCAAGCATCTCAAGGCCACCAAAACTCATGTAAGTACATGCCTGCATTTATTTGATTTGGTTTATTGTTAGCTTGGTTTTGAGTAAGTATATGTTAGGACCAATTTGGTGAATGTCTGCATTTATTTGATTTGGTTAGTGAGGTGTAATTTGATTTGGCTTACTACTTTTGAGGGAATATAGAAATTAATAATATTTTTTCTTGATTTTAGCTAGTATACTAATATAAATGGTCAATTTCCATAAAATAGATTACATATATGTAATAACAGTATTTTTTTGAACGAGATCATAATTTTTCTGCCAGCTATAGAGAGTCTATCCAAGAAATAATTTGTAGGCAGTGTCAGAATATTATTTTAGTATCCTCTGGTACATATGATTGGCTCAAATTGAAATTGACACCTAATATATCCCAATTTTTTTAACTAAATGAATTTTATGGTATCATTAACTTTTTGTTTGTTTCATTGCATATTTTAACTTGCTGCATTAATTGTTGATAATGCTTTCGATTAACCATGTTTTTGCTTCATAATAGGTTAGCAAGTTAGAGTCACAAATTGATGTTTTTGAAGCTGACATTGAGAGTCTCTCAGTGAAAAAGGGAAAGGCTCGACTTGCAAGATTGGTACTAATCTCTTTATCTGTTTGTCTCAATAATTTTTAGTTTTTGTAATGATTCATTGAATGGAGCTATTGTTCTAAGATTAAGCCAAATTATTAACTAGGAGCTTCCTTGAGTTGGGGACAATGTATAGTTTCTAATATATTATAGATGCTAGAAGTTTCAAAAAGCTTTTGTGGCTTCATCAATTTATTAGTTTTTAACTTTTTATTCTCAAAGCAGGCTCACACAACTTTTTGAGAATGAGATAATGCATTAGCTTGCAGATAAATCTTCGCTTTGCAACTTCTATCTTTGTCTTGTGATGGAAAAAATAAAAATAATGTTCTTCCAGGTTGAGTCTTTAAATAATCAGAGCCATATTCTGTTCAGTTTATTAAAATATTGGAAAATCTTGAATTAATGTCCTATTTTATTTCCTACATAATTCAAGTCAGCATATGTTGTGTTATTCTCTAATTTCAAGTCTACACACTGATGCATTTTTGAAGTTGTAATTTTTATAATATATAATTTTATGGTGGTGGACACATTCTCATGTTACTTGTTTCTACAGACACATCTAGAGGAGTCTATTGCACGACATAAGGCTCATATTATGAAGCTAGAGCTTATTTTGAGACTTTTGGATAATGATGAATTGAGCCCTGAACAAGTAAATGATGTGAGAGATTTTGTGGAACGGAATCAGGTATTGGCATCTTTATATGGCACAAGTTTTATTAGTATATCATTTCAAATTTGTCAGCTATTTTTCTGAGGTGATCGCCATGTGATTGATATGCCTCTTCCAAGTCACAAGTGATTATTTTATTATTATTTCTACTATGTAGTAATATTTGCATTTCTTTTGTTGTATGTGAAGGATGACTTTGAAGACTTCGAAGATGTAGATGAGCTTTACAACTCATTTCCATTGGATAAGGTTGATGGATTGGAAGATTTAGTTTTAAATGTTCTTCCTTCAGTTGTTCTCAAGGATAAGGTAAAAGTCTTTATGATATTGAGTATATCATGATTGCATATTGGTATGATGGAGATCATTAGTTGATGCTTTTGTGCTATGTATTAGATACTCTGTTGGTTTATAGCATATACATATTTTAATATTTACATGTCGATAACAGTCTCCAGCTTATAAACTGAGAAACTTGTAGAACTAGAAACCTACATATAACAAAGTATATAGAAAGCAAAGCTATCAAACTTATCGTAAAGTTCTACAACTTTAGTTGTGATAGCTTTAGAACTGCATGTTGCATCTTCATTCTTTATCAATGATGTCATCCTGATGATGTATTTAACAACTTATTGGCCTATTCTGCTTCTGTAGCCCTCTTGATGCAGAGATGCTATAAACTGTGCCCTTTATCTTTTCAATGCCCAATTCCAGTAAGTAATCACCTGCATTCTTCAATATATGGCTCTGCATTTTTCCAACTTTGACAAATAGAGCTTGGATGTGAGCCTCCAAATGCCTAAAAGATGCCATGCAAACTCATCCTTTGAATTCATTCCCTGCTTCAAGAAGTTCCCCATCAAAAAAACTAATCTGTAACATCAAGTGCATGGTCAAAGCTTCCTTAAAGCTTCTCCCTGATGTAATGGTATGCAAACATGTCACCTATTTTTTTATCTTGGATAAATCTTATGGATTAGAGGCAAATGGAGAATAGATCTGTTATGTACACACTTGTGATCTACCTTTATTTAGTACTGAAATAGTAATTCCAACTTGAGATGAGAACTGCAATATATAAACTAATCAAATCTAAAGATATTTAATTATATTATTCAACATAAAATCCTAAGAATAATTCAAAATATATAACTTATCTTGATTTACTGCAACAACTCCCCTTCTCTAGTGTTGAGTATTGCCTTGTTCTATGATGAGCCTAATCCTTAGGAGAGCTCATAATCAGGTTCCAAGCTCTTTGGGGAGGACCTCCTGGGGCTCTAGTTGCCTTATGGCCATTCTATAATGGTCCTCAATCTATGTCACCATCTCATTATGACTTTCTCCTCCTAAGGCCCATGTTATATACTTACTCAAAACCAAGCTAACAATAAACTCATGGAAGGCCACCAAACTCACTCACAGTCTCTTACGCTTTCCCTAGTCACAAGCCTCTACTCTGCTCATAGCTCCTTTAAATACCTCTCATAGCAATGATCAGCAATACACCTTCAACTGATGTTCTCTAAGCTGACACTGATTTGTAACAATGAACTTGCCTCCCCTTATATAGGTTTGGAAAACTCGTCCACATTCCATTATTTTTCAAAGTTCCTATACAGGATCTAATGTTGATGACTGAATACCTAGATCCAATGATCCTCCCTAACAATGCACTTGGGATGGCCCCAAACATTTAATTCTGCACCTGTAGTTGCACAAGTATCCTCTCTTTTATAGGTTGGATGTACACCCAAAGACAAGCAACAGAATCAAACATCTTTTTTACATGAATTAGTTTCATATGATATATGCTTATCACTAAAACCCCTCCTCTTCACTTCATAAAAGTCAAGTTTACTAAGTTCTGCTACTTTTGTGTTAGAGAGGAACTCTTCAAAATCTAGAAGCTCTCGAAACTATGATAGGAACCATTTGTCCACATAGCATAAGGCATGAATTTCTTCAACACTCATACCCCTTTTCATGGCCGAATAGAGTATATACATCCTCTCTAGACCAAAAACTCTTAGACTATACTTAAGTTGTTCCCAATCCCAGTCCAACTCCTTTAGTTGCTCACAACCCCATCCAGAATGACTAGTTTCCAATGACCGAAGAGCTTTCTGAAATGATTCCTAGAATGTGCGGTCCAAATCCATAGCTTCTCCCACAAATTTAATTTGTGTTGTAAGAATTGGTTGTGAGCCTGGAAACTTCTCAAAGGAAAAGTGAGGAATCTGAACACAAGTTGTAAGTGAAAAGCATCAATCTATATTATTCTACTCTTCTTTCTTCTGAAAAAGGAAAGACCAACTAGTATAGAGTCAATCGTATCTACGATTTGCTTACAAATTTGCATAAGGCCACTAACATCCATCAAAATGATATTCATGCACATGAAACAAATCACAAATTATACATGTTTGTAAAAAGAAACAGGAGGATAAAAATCAAGTGAAATATGACAAACAATAGTTAATAAAGGGCATAAAAACCTCGACTAGATAAATAGCTCATAAAATAATCCCTAGTTTATATTGCAAATTTAGAAAGAAAATCAAGGAAATTATACAATTGACAATTAGACATTCAAATCTCTTAGGTGGCTTGATTATTTGCAGCTTCATTATCCCCACACTATCCACAAGACCTCATGGTGGACCTTGACCTATTACTCTTAAGCTGTCATTGTCATGACTCATCAAAACATATTTAGAAGTTTAGTACTTGGCACAAGTTTAGGATGTGACATAGGATAAAGGTTCAATGTTTGAGTCATATGGATAATGTTAGATCTCTTTGTCCAACTCTAGATGATCCAAACGAGTTGTACTTTGTTGTGTTGTGTTACATAACTATAATCTGCTCAGAAGATGGCATTGAGGTTAGATGTCACTGGGAATGGCACAATGTCCATTGGTGTGTTTAGCACACAGGATGTTGAACAATGCCAAAGTAAGGACATGACTTGGTGTTACATGGCATGGATTAACATATATCTTGGGAAAGCCTAGAAAAATATTTATAGCTTTCTTTGATGTAATATTTATCTATATGTTGTTAGTTCACCTTGTGAGTACTATTAAATTATATTTCCTTTCTTTAGCTAAATTTAGCTATGTTAGGATTCATCACATTTAAGTGTAGTTTGAGCACCTTACCATAGTAATTGTGATTTCTTGGACTGTGTCAATTCTAGTAAACAATTTTTTTCTATTCTAGAATTTGCTACTTGCAGTCTCTTCTTTGAAATTGGTCTGAATGATTCTCCATAAATTGTTGAAAGTTTGAAACACAAACAAATTGTTAGCATGGAAACTGTATGCACCCTAAAATGGTCACCTAGACTTTGGGCCCCCATTCAACAATTTATCAAATCCCTGAATCAATATTTTCCAAAATCAGTATTTTATCAATTATATCAATTTCCTTGATCAAATCCTATTTTATCATTTTTTGATTATTTTAAAAGGAATTTCCTCCCCTTTTATTAAATAAAAATCCCCACTTTTCTTCTTATCCTAAGTTGCACAAATAAAGCATTATTCTTATTTTATAAAAAGAAGAAAAGTATTTTTTGTCTCATATGGACACAAAAGTCAACTCTTATTTTCTCATTGGAGAATATTTGTGCACATGGATTGCTCATCTTTCAAGCTCCACCCTTGATTAAATCTTTTGCCTCTTAATCTCCATGGTCCATTCCCTTTCAACTCCTATAAAAGGAGAGCTCTTTTCTCATTCTAGATCCCCAACTTTTTATGCTAATCTTATGCTGCAGGATTTCTTGGAGACTTTGGAGCTTTTGGAGATCTTATTGCATTATAGCTTCATTCTTGCATTCTTAGCTTAGCTTCATGTCTATGCTTTCTAGCTTAGTTTCCTTTACTCTCTAGATTAGCTCACATAGCTTAATTAGCAAGGATTTGGAATACTTGTATCTTTCATTTCCATAGCTTAGCTTGCATCTTCATTCTTAGCATAGTTTCATTGCATCTTACTTGTTGATTCTTGAGGATATTGGCATTCTTGCCCTTGTCTCTTTGAATCTCCCATTGTGTGGTTTACTAGCAAGGTTGCATGCTTCAATAGCTCTAGCTGAGAGCACCATCAACATCCTTGTAACTCCATGCCTAGGGAGCTCTAGGTCACTTTCTCAAAGTTTCTCATTCATGGATTCCCTTGGAAGTAATGACTTAGAGAAGTGCACTATTTAGTTTGTACATTTTTGGCACCCACCATGGGGCAGAACACTCTTGTTTTGTCCTTCATTTTATGCATTTTTGTTAATTTTTTGTTAATATTTGCTTGTTGTTTCATTAATATTTTATTCTCTAGTTTTTCTGATAGAAATATCATGCGATAGTTTTCCAGTATCGTGCAATATTTTTTAACATACTAGTGTGATATTTTACCAGTTATAATATTGTACTCTTCGGTAGATTATATCACACTATTGTTCTATTTTCTGTCGCACGTAGGTAGCAAGAATTATCGCCCGGGGATATATTATCACACCAGTACAAGATGAAATATCGCATGACTATTTCTTTGATAGAAATATCACTTAGTCCTAGTAGTGAGCTCTTTTTGTCATTTCTTTGTAAAATCTACTTGGTTTTGATTCAAATTTTTGATTTGCTGTTGTAGGACAGGGGTCTATTTGTAGATTTCATTCAGTTGTTGATGTGCTAACCCTTGTAGGGATAACAAGTGGTGCTTTTAGGTGCTCCTATTGCTTGATTATTTTCTTAAAAATGCATGCACAAGGTCTACTAACAGTTTTTGCAGGGCTACCTAAAGCATAAAAAAAACAAATCAAGTGCTTGTTTAATTGCTTTTGTTTTGAGTGTGACGTATACTAGTTGTTTCATTTAGTAGGCACTTAATATCTTGTTGTAGGAATCTTTGGGTGGTAGGAGAAGTATGCTCTTCACCCTTATGGTGAACCAGAAAATCTTCACCCATCTTTAGATTTTGAAGGCAAGAGGGTAATTGAACCTTTGCTTGGTGTGTTTGGAAGATATTTTTGAGCTAGGAGATTATGCTCTTCACCCTTGAGGTGAAACAGAAATCATGACACTCAAAGGTTGATCCACTCTTTGTTTAGCTTTTAGGATCCTTTAGTGGGCCTGCACTTGAGCAATCAAGAGGAATGACCCAAGTGGGGACAAGCTTTTCGCCGGCTATTCCGACCCACTATAAACCAAAGGCTATCAAGGACAGAAAACTTTGGTAGATGTAGTACTTGTCTTCTCTTGATGTGAGTACTTGTGGGATTTTGACCATGAGGAAAATGTTGAGCAAGAATGCTTAAGGTACTCTTGTGGCCGTGAGGTCCAAGTCCCTTTGGGGAGCAAGAGGGGTATTACAAACGGATGCCCTCATTAAGAACCATATATAGAAGCCACCCTATTTTTTCGCTTAGCTTCTTGGTGCAAGGATTGATCCTGGTGGACTAACCTAGATCACCCCAAGATTACTCACCATCTATGTTCCTTTGGTTGTGTCACTGGCACTTCCATGACAAAGCCAATATCTATTGTGGGAAACCACTTTGTGTGAGGCGATGGGACATCAAGTGCGGGCCAAGTTGTTAAGTATTGAGCCTTTGTCCTTCTAGGCTAGTAAGTACTTGAAGTGTTCTCATTGTGATCTACCTGTGTAAATGTTCTCAAACATCAAACATCACGGTAGAATTCATAAGATTTTTCACTTTGATATCACAATTGTTTGTCTTGGCAAGGTTGCTTTCGCCCTTGTGCAAGTGTTTTATGACATGTTTGATCACCTACTATTTGCAAACTTGTCTAATTACTGCTAGTACTATGTTTGGAGTCAAAAAATTGAACCATCAAATTAAAACATTGACCGAATTGCATTCAAAACTGAGTTTTTTTATGTTCACTGGTCAAGATTCATATGATACTGGAAAACCATCGCACACCCTCCTGAGAAATATCATGCGATACTTCATCGCTATTGTTGTATCACTTTCCTATTATACATTCTGTCGCACCAGCTTCCTAGAAACTGTCGCACTGCCTTATGAAAAATATCACCTAGAGAAATTATATTGCTCTATTAGCCTGGAAACTATCACACAGAGTCCTTTTGTTGTCTCACTATTGCTTGCAATCCAAAGTTGATTTGTGTCACTTCTAGTCTTCCTTGGTCAGTCTAAATCTCAAATCTTAGGTGCTGTGATATGTTGCTCAATATCCAAATGAATTTCAATGGTATCAAATTGCACAAAATGACTCTTGGTCACCTTTCTTCCACATCTCCCATGTCTTCCTAGTCTCCCATTTCCATCCTTTCTCTTCTTCCTTCATGCTTCTTCCTCTTCTTCCTAAATTCTTCATGTCTTCTTGATTCTTTTCCTCTTATTATCTAGTCCACCTTCTTCTATTTCATCTCTTCTATTCATTTCTTCCATGCTTGATTCCTTCTCTTCTACAAGCATGAATTTCAACTACCTTGTTATGGAACCTCTCTTGATAATGGATGATCTTGAACTCATTGCTCAATTCAAAGAATTTTATTCCTCTAATAGTCCTTTTGGATATCTCATGGGTGAAAAACTTAAAGCAAAAATTAAAAAAAAGATGATTGAATCAGACACCTTTGCTAGGATCATAGACATGAGCATATCATGACCTCCTTCTTCCAAACATTCTTCATTATCTAAGTCTTCTCATCATTCCTCATCTTCCAAGTCTTATCATGACTCTTCTAGAAATTATTTGCATTCATCATCTTCCAAGTCTTACCATGACTCTTCTAGACATTATTCTCATTCCTCATTATCTAAGTCTTCTTCCTCCACTAGGTCTTCACTTTCATATTCTTCAAGATCTCATTCCTCTTCTACTTCTCCCAAGAGTCTTACTTCTCTTCTCAAGACATACCATAATGAGCAATATGATTGTACTTGTGATACCTCTTCCACAAAATGTGACACACCCATCTTTGATGACTATGATGACTATTATGATGGCTATGATGATGAACCACATAGTCATACCTATGAAACCTCTATTCCTAAGAGTCCTCCTCGTCATGTGCTCATGCTTACTAAAGGGTCGTCCCATTGGATAGATTGTGATGATGATCCATATGATTCTGATTTTGAAAGAGACGATGATGCTTGTTGTGAACAATATGATACATCTACTTCTATTAAGGAAGACAAAGCTTTCCATGTTGATTATAAACATACATACTATGAGCATTTCTCCTCTAAGAATTCTCATGCTGAAAATAAAGATTACAATCTCAAGAAAGATCATGACAATGTTGAACCTTTGTCTTGTGATGGTTCCCTTCCATCCCCTACTTCTTCTGATACCCATACATTTCCTAAAGCTTCTGAGTCTTCCAAATTTGTCACAAATCCTTCATCCAACAAAGATCCTAATATTTTTCATGCGGTTCCCTATAGTTATCCTCAAGGACTACCTCTTAAAGAAACTCAAGCTAAACTTCACTGGGCTGCAAATACTTTCAATGATGCTAAATATAAAGAGCCTAAGCCTTTATGCATTATAATGCCTACTTCAGCTAGTCCTTCATTATCTCTTCCAAAGTCTTCCATACAATTCCAACATGCTTCCTTGTCCTTAGAAGTGGCTCCATGTCAAGAGGACTCTAAAAATAAAGAAAATAACGTAAAGAAAGATCAAGATCAAGAACCCTCCATGTCATCCAATTCTTTTCATGATGTCTCTTATCTGCTTCAAGGTTCTTTTGATCCAATTCATTCCACCATGTCTTAAGTATTCTCCTAAGCAAGATCAAGCTACTACTTACACTGTTGAGATTATTGACAATCAAAATAACCTTAGTTCACTTGCACTTTCCAAAGATGATACTTCCATTAAGGTTATTAAAAATAGTGCTATTACTTCCAATGATAAGCCTATTGAAAATCAAGAGAAAAATTATACGCTTATGCTATCCAAAGCTCCTTGTCAAGATCAAAGTATTCCATATTCTTATTCTACCACTCCATGTTCACTTCCACTTTCTACTCTTCCTAAGTCTTTGCAAGCTCTGAAAAATCCTATCAAATAAGTTTCTCATATTCAAGATGTTCATGATCCTATTGCAAATCCTAAGGCTCACTATAAAGATGATGATATCCTTGGTTGTCATATAGATACTGATGAACTTATTGATTATCCTTTTGTATCTTCCGCATCCATCCTTGGACCTCCACCACCGATACCAAAGGCTTCATGTCTTCCTTCCATCTTGGGACCTTATGTCCCTTCACTTTCCCCTCCTAACTCTCCTAATTCACCATTCATCTTGGGTCCTTACATCCATCCATCTCCTATCTTTCCTCAAGATCAACATAGATGCATACCCTTGAATCCTTTTCATCCACCCACCCATCTAAACCAGTCATATCATCCTTCTTCTTCCACAAAGTCCCAAGTCTTTTGGAAGTAACTTCAATGTTCAATACAAGAAAAATAAGCAATACAAGAATCCATCAAAAAGAGAAGATCACCATGTCTCCTCTAATTGACATGGATACATAAAGTCAAAAGAGATATCTAAGAAGAAAACTACAAGACAAGTATGGGTTCCAAAATCTATCATTGAAGATATTCTCTCTAAATCATCAAAAAAAAATGAAAAGTATAAGGCTATATGGATTCTAAAGTTTCTCTTGAAAGAGTCTAATATTGAACAAAAAGTGAAGTTGACATTCAAGCTTCCAAAGGCTTCCGCCTCATCTTTTTCCAAAAACATTCTTTCATTCCATGCGCCTAAACCACAACCTCTGCTATCCATTCACCATAGTCCTTCTCGTATTCCTCATTCACATTTCCTCCATCCTCTCGCCACCCTTCAAGGTGTGTAGTGATGTTGATCTTGCCTTCCTTTCCATCTACCCTTTCACAATCCTTCCATTCATTATCCTTCTACCTTCTATCTTTTTTCCTCATTTGCCTTTTCCTCCTATCTTCCAACCTCGCTTTACATAAAACCTTATCCTCCATTTTTTTTCTCTTCCATTTTCCTTTCCCTATCAGCATCTTTGAGCATATCATTTTGAATCCTTGGCATATCATGGTTTATCCTTTCAAGGAGCATTATCTGAAAAGCTTTCCTTCTTCCAAAAAATAAATAAAAAATTAAAAATTAAAAATTAAAAAAAATAGAAAAATTTAAAAAAAAACAAAAAGAAAAAAAATTTAAAAAATAAAAATGTGCCTTGGTGGAAACTTGGAAACAGGCGCCTTGGTAGCAAAATTAAAGAGAAATAAATTCATCCTATGGTGAAAACCACTCCCTTGTGGCACCTTGGATAAGTACCATGATGAAAACCTGGCAATCATGCATCATGCATAGTTCTTCTACATAGTTCATCCATTCCATCTCCTATCTTTGATCTTGAAAATGTTGACTTATACATGAATATTTAGCTATCTTGTGAGCTATCTTACGATGATCTTGCTTTCATTCCATTCATGTTTAGCCTTCATATTTTCCTCCATTCATTCTAGCCTTTCGCTATCCTGTTCTCCTTTGGTCTTGATCTAATAAAAAAGAGTAAAACATGATGCTATGAAGCCTCTTGACCTATCTACTCCTTTGGACTACATCCATTCCTTCTCTTATGTTATGCTTTTGTGACTTATCCGATGTTGGCCTTTCATTGCTTGTCCAAATATTTTTTTTACATGACATTTTTTCCCTAACTTGGGTACTCTTGAGGAGTTCACCCTTGAGGATTTCTTCCCTTCATTCTCCTTCATTCTCTTGTCTTCCATCTCCTCCACCAGCTTGCTAATCCCTCTTGTTCTCCACCTTGCTAGACATTGGGACTACACGATGTGATTTTGCTTGGGAGTTTGATGCCCATTTTGTATGGGGGCATCCTTTGTACATATTTTTATTGATCCTGAAAAAATTCAAAAAAATTTAATATGATGCTGAAAAAATCCTGCAAAGCATATAAAGTCCTGAAAAAAATACAAAAAAATTTAAAAATTCAAAAACAAATTTGAAAATGTGCCTTGGTGAAAACCTAGAAACAGGCACCTTAGTAGCAAAAACACAAAAAAATAAAAATTAAAAAAATTGAAAAATCTCCAAGTGGTGAAAACCTAGAAACAGGTGCTACTTGAGGCCTTTGCACCCTTATTTCTTAGCACTCATCCTCGACACTTAGCCTTTCTCCATCATGCCTTGACCTTGTTGCCTTAGTTTGGAATTGGCCTTTGTCTTTGTCTAGGGGGCATAATTGTGTTAGCTTTGGTCTCTAGGATGCATTGGTCTTTAGGACACCTTGCCAACGGTGTTTTTCAACACCACCCCAACTGTGTTTTTCAACACTACCCTAGCGTCAAGTGTTTCTCAACACTTATCAGATATCTTACCTGCAGTCTAGCATGATATAATATCTCTCACTAGAACATGTGATACTCAAAGTTTGACTCTATGACCTACACACATGCACTTAAACACTCAATTCGCTAAGGCTTGTTTGACTTTATTTCTTTGTGTGCTGTCTATGATGATTTCTTTGATGAGTGTTCTCTCCCTAATAGTTTTTGATGATGTCGGGCTAGAAGACTTGGGGCACAAGGACATGTTTTATTTCTTTTTCTGCTTGTGGGTATATTTTGTTAGTCCTAACTGTCATTAGCATTTATGCTTGTTCCACTTGACATTGGGATCTACGAGGTATTATCCTTGACTATTTTTGCAAGTGCATACTTATAGCCATCTTGACTTTCCTTGTGTCTCAATGCGAGTATAATCTTGCCATATTAAACTTAGGTAATCTCACTGCACTAGTCATCTTGACCTATATGTCTTTGGTGCCTAGGTGGGATTCCCACATACCTATCTGATATAGATCATATTTAGATTCACATAGTTATACTAGTGTGTATTGTATGATCTTGCGACATTACCAATAACGCTTGATGATGATTATTAGAGTCTAATAGCTTTGTGACCTTGCAAGTAAACCGCTTTTCATAGTAGCTTGCATTTTTAGGTTCATGTTAGCTTAGTTTTGTATCTTGCATATGGAGAGGGCTCTCCTTTTCATCTTTTGTGGACTTGTCGGTCAACTGCGCTCACCTTTCACTTCTTCCCAATCATGTCTTTCGCTCCTTATCTTTCACATTGCATCCTTTTCTATGATTTGGATCCATTTTCGAGATCGAAATCAAAATCCGAGTTCATCTTGATAGTCAAATTGCATTTCAAATTTCTCCTTCTTCTACACAGTTGGCTGACCTTTTGAGGCCTGATCCTTCGATCTTTGCTAGGGAATCTTCATTTTTTCATCCCCATCTCTTTCAAACTTCTTGTCTTTCATTCATTTTCATTCACTTCATCTCTCTGAGGTTTGACTTCATCTTTATCCTATATCTTTCTCAGTTAGACCTAGTCAAACTGGGGCATCTCTTTACTACTTGATGGTTATCCTATCATCTTTCACCTTCGATTATGATTTATAGTGACTTGATCAACTTTATCAATTTACTATTTCTTCTCTACCTGATTTCAATTTTGATTCTGAGGGGGCAGTACCTATCAGCTTCAATCCTTGATTCGGCTTATCAATTGAACCTTGAGATTCTTATCTCTTATTTGAGACTTGATTATCATCTAGCTATATAGGTGTTGGTCTTCTCTTTCAGCTTATCTTTTTCATCTTATTCTTATGCTTGTCCTGATATGTTCCTATCTGTCAAACACATGTCTAGATTATTTTGTGATCCCAAATCGATCTCACATAGTCAAAGAGGGGCAAATGTATACACCCTAAAATGGTCACTTAGACTTTAGGCCCCCATTCAACAATTTATCAAATCCCTGAATCAATATTTTCTAAAATCAGCATTTTATCAATTATATCAATTTCCTTGATCAAATCCTATTTTATCATTTTCAATTATTTTAAAAGGAATTTCCTCCCCTTTTATTAAATAAAAAGCCCCACTTTTCTTCTTATCCTAAGTTGCACAAATAAAGCATTATTCTTATTTTATAAAAAGAAGAAAATCACTTTTTGTCTCATATGGACACAAAAGTCAACTCTTATTTTCTCATTGGAGAATATTTGTGCACATGGATTGCTCATCTTTCAAGCTCCACCCTTGATTAAATCTTTTGCCTCTTAATCTCCATGGTCCATTCCCTTTCAATTCCTATAAAAGGAGAGCTCTTTTCTCATTCTAGATCCCCAACTTTTTATGCTAATCTTATGCTGCAAGATTTCTTGGAGATTTTGGAGCTTTTGGAGATCTTATTGCATTATAGCTTCATTCTTGCATTCTTAGCTTAGCTTCATGTCTATGCTTTCTAGCTTAGTTTTCTTTATTCTCTAGATTAGCTCACATAGCTTAATTAGCAAGGATTTGCAATACTTGTATCTTTCATTTCCATAGCTTAGCTTGCATCTTCATTCTTAGCATAGTTTCATTGCATCTTCATTGTTGATTCTTGAGGATATTGGCATTCTTGCCCTTGTCTCTTTGAATCTCCCATTGTGTGGTTTACTAGCAAGGTTGCATGCTTCAATAGCTCTAGCTGAGAGCACCATCAACATCCTTGTGACTCCATGCCTAGGGAGCTCTAGGTCACTTTCTCAAGGTTTCTCATTCATGGATTCCCTTGGAAGTAATGACTTAGAGAAGTGCACTATTTAGTGTGTACAGAAACTAGGAGTCAAAATTTCTTAGTTTAAAGAAAATGCATGTTTCTTCATGTCTTTTTTTGAAGATGTGTAGTTTTCTGATTGTTGTTGTATTCTTGTTAGTTCTTTTTGGCTTGTGGGATAAGTCTTTTTTTGTTTTCTTTCCAACAATTTAGTCTTTTAGTTTCTCAGTGATTTTGAATAAGTGCTATAGAAAGTGTTATATGTTGTTGTCATATGTCAATGTGTTTTAGGATGTCAATTGGTCTTCAGTAAAGGATTTAAGTTTGAAGAAATGAAACTGGTGTGCATAAACTATTTTTTATCTTTGTTTTATAAATGTTGCACTATTGTTCAGTTTCCTATTTGTTTGTTGTGTCGGCATTGTGTTTATGCATCTTAATTTTTAAAAGCAATTTAGCTTTGGTATTTCTCTAACTTCCATTTATTTTTCAATTTATTTTCTTTTACCTGATAGCATTTCCTACTATTCACAGTTGAATATAATGGAGGAGTAAAAGATGAAAACTCAAACATGGAGCAAGTTGATCCAGATATGGCATCTAAAGTTGTTGTGGAGCTTCAAAATCTAAGAAAAGTGTACACAACTAGGAAATGGTGGGAATTTTGGTCATTTGACAATATGATAGGTTATCAAACTAAGAGAGTCCAAAAGGAAGTTGAAGCTGTAAAAGGTGTTAGCTTGAAATTCTATGAGGGTGAATGTTTTTCCATTACAATAAGTTCTTTTTGGTTTACTTGGATTTTTTATTATTTTTACTTTTCAAATGCCTACAACAATCTTGGTTTTGAGGGAAAATTGATAGAAACTATGTAGAAAATTGACATGTTTGAATTTCTCTTTGTACGTAGGGGTAATATAGGTTTATTTTTTTCGGAACCTGAAAAATCTAATAGTCTTTTGGTGTGTTTCTTATCAAGGAGACACTATGCATGGTAGATATTTTTTATAAATTTGTTTGATTTTCAAAGAAACCGGTTAACATTGTATTTAAAAAAAGTAACGTTGAACTAGTCGATTTAGTTACTTTTATTGTTTTTTTATGACTTGGGTATTTGGTCATAATTTTCAAACTAAAGTGTTCAAACAATGTTTATTGATTCCAATGCATTACTGACTTGTGGCATCCTTAAGTAGTTTTAAGGTCAATGTTTAATTTTTTGTGTTTTCCAGCTATGATAAGAAAGATGCTATGTTATTAGTTATTAATGTATCTTAAGGATTAGTATATACCACAAATAGGAGATCTTGGAAAATGGCTATCAATTTTTATAAGTTGAATTTAGTGTGTATCAAATTTCCTTAATAATACTAATTTTATGATTGATGTATTGGATATAAGTGCAATAGATTGGTAGGTTATCAGAAGTGTGGACTTCTAAAGCAGTAAAGCTTTTGATGGGTTAATTAAGAGTTAAAATGTAGAAGGTATGATCATTGGTACATACTTTATCTCTATTTAATGTGGCTGGTTTCCCCTAAAGATATATGCTTATCATTATAATAAGGGGAACAAGCCACATGTAATGTATTTTCCAACGGCATCATTCACTTCATTCTTATATTGCACATTGAATAACTTCATCATTGAGTTTAAAGTATCACTAGTCATCCTCCCCTTAAGCTTTGCTACCCTTGAACTATAAATGGAAAAACTTGAAATCATGTTTAGTGGAAAGTACTAGTATACATGGTATGATTATTCTTTAAAAGGTACTAGCTCAATGGAAGAGAACCTACTTTACAAGTAGGAGGATGATGGTTTGATTCCATTGTGCCTTAATATGACTAAATTAATGACTAAATATATGACTAAATATATGACTAAATTAATGACTAAATTAATGACCAAATAAACGACCAAATAAATGACCAAATAAATGACCAAATAAATGACTAAATAAATGACCAAATAAATGACCAAATAGATGACTAAATAAATGACCAAATAAATGACCAAATAAATGACTAAATAAACAACTAAATAAATGACCAAATAAATGACCTAATAAATGACCAAATAAACTACCAAATGAACAAATAAATGACCAAATAAACTATCAAATGACCAAATAAATGACCAGATGACCAAATAAATGACCAAATAAACTACCAAATGACCAAATAAATGACTAAATATATGACCAAATAAATGACTAAAATAGTTTAGTCATAAATTTGGTCACGAGATAAATGACCGCCAATAAACTACCACTGGTCACGTGACCAAATTTGGTCATTTATCTACAATTTTTGGTAGTTTATTTGGTCATATATTGTTGTTTTTGTACTAGTGAAATGAAGGTATGCCAAAGACCTAGTTTGACTATTGGAGGGTAAGTGCAAGTGTGTAGATTGACTAGAAGTGATCTAGACTAAAGTGACTGATCAGATGAAAACTTAAAGATTAGAACTTATATGTCAAATCTTGAAAAGTAGATTATGAATAGGTTTTGATCTCTTTGTTTCAAAAAATGAAGGATCAAAGCACAAAAACCTAGTGTCTATGTGTGCAATATTAGAATATAGAAATGTAAGTTTGGTGAAGAAGAAACATATGTATATGTCTTAGGAATGTAGGTTCATTTGTTAGAAATTAAGGTCTGGTGAAAATCAATGTTTGTGTAAGTTTTGATAAATCTTGAAGGTGATTTAAAACAAGAATACACTTCAAACAAAAAAAAAATGTTTGAATGTCTGATAGGAAGTGAAATAATATATAATGTGTATGTTCAAGGCCCCTTAAAGACTAATTTCTATGGGTCTTATCATAATTTGAAAACACTTGAAGATACGGCCTATCTACCTATAGTAAAATTGGATTACAGTGTGACATTATGTGGGATCGCATACATGAAACTTGCATTTCAAACTTGATATTTCTTGATCCTCATACACATGTCCCTCTTCAGGAAAGGGGTAATCCCTTTTGGAGAATAAGGAAAGTTGACACACTTCAAAGGATCTTGAGGATCTTAGTGAGCCAGGGTACCCCCATTAGGGTGGAAACTACCATCTTCCTAGAAGACTAGAAATAGTCTATACTAACTCAAGAATTTCCATCTCAACTCCAAGGAAACACATATGGTGAGTAACGTCAAGGGATGACACAATAAATTTTAACTACAACTACTGCACCAATGCTAATAAAGGGTAGGCTTCTATCATAGGCATCTAGTAACATTCAAGACTCTTACCACATTACAAGAATCCAAGAAGCCACTTAAGACTTTAACCAAAACAACTAGGAGTTTAAGATATGCAAGGTATGTCTCCTTTCAAACAGGCACTGTACGATAAGTGATAATACTATTTGAGCTACATAATTCACCTTACCAATACTTATATAGCAAGCCAAATTAAAATTACCTCTTGATATCATTCCCACTAAGGAAGACCCTTCTAGAGAAAAAAGTCAGACATAATTTCTCTTACACCCAAGATCCATTGGAAGGCAATGTGAGAGGATATTTTTGTTCCATCTTTTCATCAAGGGAGATGCACTTTCTCTTACATCCAAGATCTATTACAAGGAAAGGGGAGAGGATATTTTTTTTCTACCTTAGGATCTACTAACATTCCAAATACTTGGGTTCTTTTTAAGAACCAAAACAAAATGTGATCTAATATAAGGCAAGAAAGGGTTTTTTTAAGCGCCAAAACCAATTTTTTTCTTTTCTATAAAATCCATAGCCAAATCTACAACCATAAAACATTAAAATAGTCTCAAATCAAGCCTTGGACCCACATAGACAAGCTGCACCATTTGTTAGTCCATTATGGGTAGCTCAAAACCAAAACCAAATAAAAATTTGATTGTATTTTCTAATATAAACATAGAAACAGAACTAAAAAATGTAGGTATACCTTCACAAAATGTAGAACTAGTGAAACCCTAAAACACAATAACTAGTGATAAAAAAATGTAGGATAAAAAAGTAACAGCGTATGATCTAAGTGCAAAAACATGGGTATACAATGCATAAATATAGGAACTCTGTGCAAAAATGAAGGTTCCCTAAACATAAATGTAGAAATAGTAAATTTTGCATAAATACAATAAAATAATGAAAATAGGGAGCATAAACACAAGAAAGGGTGTCAAAAATGTAATTCTAGTGACTGAAATGATTCTAGACCTAGAAATTCATAAATAACTTCTAACAAGTGAAAAAAAATTAGTAAAGGGGACTAGGGTCTCACTGGGCATACCAAAATGACTTCAATTGAAATGAACAATGAAAATAATATATGAAAACCTATTCTAGCCCAACCATAAGAAAATTAATCACAATGCATTCAACCTTCATATCAATAGAACACTTCTTCACAAAAGCACAAACAAGGTTAGATAAACACTAAAAAAGACAAATACCTTCATGAAATACTTGATTCCCTTGTCTTCCTATTTTTCAAGATCTTGTATGGATGGAATGTGGGTGCTCTAATTTTTGTAGCACAAAGGACAAGTGGCTATGGGATAATGGACATGGTTGATTGATAAGAATGTGATAATGAGTATGATATGGATATATTTCAATATGATAGTGATAGTGTAGAAATGAGCTCTCAAAGATGCTAATATGCAAGGGCATAAGTATGAAAGTTCTTGAAAGGCTCAATATCACAATAGCATTAGGTCTCCAAGATTGCATAAGATCATGAGTCATAGACTCTCTAAGATAGCATAAGATCATGAAGTACCAAATGCGAGTAGAAAAATATCTTTTATAGAACCCTCATGAAAATCAATGGTTAAGATTAAAAGGTGCTATAAGATTGAAAAAGATTGAAGGTTAGGTAGGGTTTTGGTGGGAGTGAACTTAGTGAAGGAGATTAAGAGGAAATAAAAAAAGAGTGGCTAGGATTGAGTGGTAGGTAAGAAGGTGTTGACTTCAGGCCTAAAGGTCAAATGAAGAGACACGTGACAAGTGGTGCAAGCTCAAAATTTAGGAGTTGATCCATGTGATTACAAGTGATTGGATAATATGGAGAGAAAAGGATTTAACAATTTACAAATTAAACAAAGGTTCTTATTCCATAAATAGGAGAATTAGGAAATGAAATTTGGGTAAATTAAAGAAATAGGGATTTATTTATTTTTTAGGACAAAAAAGGTT
Source organism: Chamaecyparis obtusa (assembly GCA_027943335.1). Lineage (NCBI taxonomy): Eukaryota > Viridiplantae > Streptophyta > Pinopsida > Cupressales > Cupressaceae > Chamaecyparis > Chamaecyparis obtusa. Next base: position 1,741,902 of record BSBK01001881.1, on the reverse strand, counting down.
AATGAATAATTAAATAAATAGGAATGTTTATTTAAATGATAGTTGAGGAAGTTAATGAATTAATTAGATAAACATAAATGCCTATTTAATTAATAGATGAATTTTATTGATTTTAAGAGGGCATTATTTGGTGTCTATAATTTCAAGACTTTTTCTTTGCTAATCTTTGTAGACATTGACATGGACAAAATTTATATTTATGTAATTATTGCACTAAGTCTTTCTACAAAAGAAATAAATAAGGATATCAAAGATGAGATCCATAAAGCATGAGTACAACTAGATTCTTAAGAATATCTTTTCTTGAAAATTCAACATTATTGTAATATGTATCTTCACTTTGAAGTAGAGATCATTGAATTATTAGATCAATAAAGTAATCCTAAAAAGTTATAATTTATTCTTACAAAATAAATATATTTCTTTATATCCTTTGTTTGGCCAATTGAACATGGTTTAGAAAGGGTTGAGGTTGTTTCCACTTTTAATGGACATTTGAAAATTTCATGTTTGCCTCTAGCCTTGGTACTCTATTGTAAGTATTTTTTAGCTTCTTGGGCAGGTTAATTATCTCATTTCTCTAATTGGAGTGGGTCATATACTAAGCTTTTTATTCTAGTTGAGCTTGTATTCTCATTCTTTATCTACCTTCATTTGTATTTTCCTCCTACTATTATTTCCTCTTATCACTGCCCAAATTCCTTCACATGTTTCTAACTTAAGTTGGCTTCTTTTGGATTCTCATAGATAGTAGTCTTTTTTCTTTCATTATTCTTCAGGGAACTAGGATTCCTTATGAGAGGCCCTTGTCTACATTTTGGCTACTTTCTACTTAAATTCTTGGTACTTTGTTGAGATGGAATTGATTTCAAGTGGATATGTGGGTATGTGCAGGATCATTGTATGCCAAACTAGGCCCTTAAGTGGCAATGAAAATTCAAAAAATCAGGTTTAGGCAAGTTGACATAAAAATCTGAACAAGTTATAAATATTATATAAAAAAATATGTGATCTAAGAGAATCTGTAAAAATTGAATTTAATTTCTAAGATACTAGGCCTTTTTTGAAAAATAACTATTCTATATGTTGAAAATTTCAAATCTCAATGTAGTAGTACAACAATTTCAGGAAAAAAATAAGTAGTTGTATGTTTGACCACCTTAAACACAATCAAATGATAATTTTTTTTACAAGATTCTAGATAAAAGTAGTAGACTCGTGTCGAGATGTGACACATTTTTTTGTAATTTTTTTCCAAGTAAATAATTAATTATGATTTTTCTTCTACAACTTTTCTAGAATACAAAAACTCTCATGTTTGACCATGTTAACTTAGTCTAAACTTTATCAAATTGAAAACTTTTTTTATTTTTCTTCTAGTAGGAAAAACATAGAATGTGACACATATTTTGGATTTCAAAAATGTTATACAGTTTAAAAGTTATAGCTATTTTTCAATAAGTCTATCAATCAAGAATAGAAAAATAACAAGTAGGTGTATGTCTGACCACATTAAACAAAATCAAATGATAATATTTTTTTATAAGATTCTAGATAAAAGTAGAAGACTCGTGTTCGGATGTGATGTATATTTTTTTGTATTTTTTTTCAAGTAAATAATTAATTATGATTTTTTTGCTACAAATTTTCCTAAATAAAAAAAATCTTGTGTCTGACCACCTTAACTTAGTCTAAAATTCATCAAATTGAAAGAATTGTTTATTGTTATTCTATTTGGTGAAGCATAGAATGTGATTTACATTTTAGATTTCAAAAATGTTATATTGTTTGAAAGTTATAGTTGTTTTTCAAAGAGTCTATCAATTAGGACTTCTTTTTTACATCGCCACTTTTTGGCATACCATGATCCTGCACATGCCCATGTGTTGTCCAGAGTAGTATTCCATCGACATTCAACGAATATAGGTTTCATTATTTTGTCACCTCTCAACAAACCAAGTTGGACTAGTACATTTTTTAGCCATCTTAACAGGCATCTCGTAACCTTTTTTCACATGCTTGTCACTTGCCTCTATATATTTTCCTAAGGGTCTCACATTGATACATAGAAGTTATCGATCATTCTATTTTTGTTCCTAGATGTCGCTTTGACTATATTACTACATTTTTTTCTTCCTTTCAAGTGAACTGATTATACTTAGTTTCTCCTCTATCAACTTGTTATGGAATTTCATTTTGGTGTGACTTGCAAATATTTGAATGAGTCTCTTCAATAACAATTCCATAACCTCTTTCACTCTTTGGATGATGATGTTGGGGAGGCTATCTCATGAATCCTCAAATATACCACTGGTGGAGGAGACTCTCACTTTCATGATGGCGAGATATTTAAGTCTTTAATCTTCACTCCTTTATTGCAAACAATTGTATTTCCAGATTGGATATACATTGTCGACAATAATTTTGATGAAGGAAGGGTAAGATAAGTGGGGCCAAAGGCTCGCCCAATTACCAGACCATCTTGCATAATCACAACATGGAAGAAATAATATAGAAAAGGGGAGAATAAATAGAGATCATATATTAATTCATTCAAACTTGACACATGTCAGGCTATGAGGCCTTCCCGGTTATGACCAATACAATAGAAATCAATTACAAAAATAGAAAGATCTTCATGCATGTGAGATCCATGATCTCCAACTTCCTATCCTTCTCCATGTTCCCTTCTCACTCCCTAAACCTAAAATAGATCTATATATTTATACCAAACAAAATGGTCTTTATAATCTTCTAGATCCAGCATTGGAGAAAAAAATGACCCATATTTAGGTCCACACACCTCCCAATTAGTGATCCCTTTATTTAATCATGACCAAATTAAATACATAGGTCATCCCAAAAAGAAGATCCAAAACTAAACTCGTCGGTGAAATAGGCCACTGAGCAACACAGAACACACCGAACCCACTCGGTGAAGAACACCACCAAGTAGAACACAACAAATCCACTCGGTGAAAGGCACCACTGAGAAGAGACAACACACCACTGAGTGATAACCAATCTCGTTGGTGAACAAATAGAAACATTACACCAAGAACTCCAAAGAAGTTACTGAGCACATCTAACAAGCTACCGAGATACAAGATTTCCATGAGCCCAAGATGCTCCTGCATCAGAAACCTGATGTTAAAAAGAAAATGATTCTCTGAATCACATGAGTGATATACAACCTAAGATATATCAAACACATATTGATAAATCCATGTAGAGTCTTCGATTGGTCTGTTCTTCCACTTTACCAAGTATTCCATGTAATCCTTTCCTCTTGTGCTTCTACCAACTCTTCGTTCCAAAATCTGTTCAACTTCTTATGTCTTCTTCTTAGGATAATCACTCGGTACTATCACTTTTTCATCAAGCTCATGATACTCATACAAATATGTAATGTTGAATATTGGTGATATGTCCATGTCATCAAGTAACTCTGCTTCATAATTATTTCCATTGTCAAACTTCTTTAGTACCTTGCAGGGATCAAATTTCTTCATCTTCAACTTACTATAGGTTCCAACATGAAATATTTCTTTCTTCAAATGAACTAAAAAGGTATGCTAGTAATAATCTAAAAAGGTATTTTTCTAGTACTCTTATTCACTGAATTATTGTATGCAAACTCTGTCTATGCTAACATTAAATCCCAATTACTAGGTTTATCTCCAACTAAGAATCTCAATAGGTTACCCAAACTTCTATTCACAACCTCTATTTTTCCACTAGTCTTTGGATGAAATGTCAAACTATACTTCAACTTGGAGTCCATCTTCTTCCATAGAGTTCCAAAAATAGCCAACAAACTTACTGTCTTGGTCAAAAATGATACTCCTCAGTAATCCATGCAATCTGACAATCTCCTTGAAGAAAAGATCTGCTATATGCACTACATATGCTATTTTCCTACATGGTATGAAATGTCCCATCTTGGAAAATTTGTCCACAACAACAAATATGGAATCATTACCTCTTGTTGTCCTCGATAAGCCAATCTTCATCTAACAAAATCCATGTTGATATTGCTCCAAAGTTTCTCAGGAACAAAAATTAGTATATACAATCTAGTATTATGACTTACTCCTTTTGCAACTTGACAAACTCCACAACTCTTCACAATTTCTAAACATCCTTATACAATTGTGGATAAAAATACCTTTCCTTAAACAAACTCAATGTCTTATCAATGACAAAGTGTCCAGCCAAACCACTACTATGCTTCTCCTTTATCAAGTTAGTTCTCATTAATCCTCTTGGTATACATAATTGAATTCCTTTGAACAACATATCTTCTTGAATGAAATAGTCTTCCCACTTACTCGATTGATCTGGAATAGGTGCTATGCACATTCTCCACGACTTAGAAAAATCAAGGTCAGTTTCATACAAATTATTCATATCATCAAAACCAAGAACCTCAATTCTCATTTTAGTCAGCAAAGATCTTCTAATCAATGCATCAACAACTCAGTTAGATACTCCACTCCTATATTTTATCACAAATGTAAAATTCTGCAAATACTCAACCCATTTTATATGTCTCTAATTCAACTTATTCTGACTACCCAAATACTGTAAAGCCTTATGATCAGTATACAACACAAATTCCTTTGACATCAAATAATGTCTCCATTTCTTCAAGGCTTGAACAATAGCATATAATTCTTGATCAAACATAGATTATTTCCTTTTAGCATCATTCAACTTCTCACTGAAGAAAGCAATAGGTTTACCTTCTTGACTCAACACAACTCCTATTACACTGCCACTTGCATCACATTCAACTTGGAATACCTTATTGAAATCAGGTAAAGCTAACATGGGCAATTCAACAACTTTCTATTTCAAAGTCTCAAAACTCTTATCAGCTCCATGTGTCCACTTGAATTCTCTTTTATCTCCTCTCATCGTCTCAGTCGTAGTATTGCAAATTGAACTGAAATTTCTAATGAACTTTTGGTAAAAACTTGCTAAACCATGGAATGATCTTACTTCATCCACATTCTCAGGTGTAGGCCACTCAAGAATAGCTTTAACCTTCTCAAGGTCCATCTTCAGACCATTAGTTGAAATCACAAATTCCAAATATACAATCTCCTCTTTCATGAAGGAACACTTTTTCAGATTAATCAACAAATTTTCCTCTTTCAATCTCTGCAATACTTGTGTGATGTGCAACAAATGATCTTTGGTTTTACTGAATATCAGAATGTCATCCAAATATACAATCACATATTTACCCAATAATTTCTTCATAACCTCATAAAAGTACTCAGTGCATTAGTTAAACCAAAAGACATAACCAACCATTCATACAAACATTCTTTTGTCTTGAAAGTAGTCTTTCATTCATCACCTTCTCTAATTCTGATTTGATGATATCCACTCTTCAAGTCAATCTTGGTAAAATATTTTTCTCCACTCAAACAATTTATTATATCATCCATTCTCGGTATAGGAAACTGATACTTAACTGTTATCGTGTTGATATCTCTAGAATTAGTACACATTCACCATTCTCCATTCTTCTTTGGTGCCAACACAGCTGGTACTACACATAGAGTCAAACTTTCTCTGATCAAACTTTTTTTGCAACAACTCTTGAACTTGTCGGTTGATTTCATCATTCTCAATCGATGTCAGTCGTTGTGGTGCTTTATTTGGAAAACTAGCTCCAAGAATCAGATCCATACAATGACTAATACTTCTCATTAGTGGAAAACCATCAGGTACATTATCTGAAATGATCCCCTTGTACTCGATGAGCATCTTCTCAACCTCTTCAGGTACTTTATCTTCTATTGTCTCACTCCTTTTGTTAGGAATCATAGCATAACATACATCATTTCTCTTCAAATCCTTAACAAAATATCTACCTTCCATCAAGCAAACTTTCATAGATGTACATATCTCACCAACAGATTCTTCAATCAAAGATAACAAGATTTGTCTCTTGTCATTGGCCCAAATAGTATATTTGTGAAATCTTCCATCATATACAACATGTCTATCATATTGCCAAGGTCTACCCAACAAAATATGACAATGGTCCATAGACATAATATCACTCAACACCTTATTATAATACTTTCCAATTTTTAAATTTACAAAATATTATTCACTTACCATAAGTGTATGTTCATCCTTGATCCATGAAATTTGATAGGGCTTTGGAGGCTTCAATCTTTCCAATTGTAACTTTGTAACTATTTTCTCTTATGCCAGATTCTCTGAAGTTCAACTGTCAATGATCACTTTCCAAACTATTTTTGCAACTTTGTATCTGGTCTTGAAGAAACTCTTTCTTACTAGATATTCCTTAGTCTTTTCACTCCACAATGCTCTTCTGACAATAAGGATTCCTTCCTTCTCAGGTTCATTCGGTGAATATTCATGCACCAAAGAATTTTTGTTGCTACTGACCTTCTTTCTTACATGTGTACACTCAAATGATCTATGTCCCTCTTCTCCACAATTGTAACAAGTTCCTCAGTATCATCCTCTGTCATATCCACCTTGGGAGTAATTACCTCTTCCTTGGGATGAACTTTCAACTTTCCACTCGGTCTTACCTTTGTCTTGATTTGTCATGTCCTGATCAGATTTTAGGGAAAATTAATAAGCCTCCTCAATACTCTCCATCTTGACCAAACTTATCTCTTCTTGAATAGAAGTCCTTAACCCATTCTGGTACCTTGCAATCCTTTCCACCTCATCTTCAATATATCTAGATCTGATATCTAACCTGTAAAATTCCTCAGTGCAATCCTTCACAGAGCTATCTTTCCACTTCAAACTTTTCAGAACTCCTAACTAGGTTAATCTGATAATCACAAGGTAGAAACTTTCCCTTCAACTTATTTACCATCTTATCCCATACCTTGATTTTGGTTTTACCTTTCTTCTTTCGATCTAATTGTAGATGCTCCCACCACAAGGATGCATGACCTTTCAATTTTGTGCTTGTAATTTTCACCTTCTTCTCATCCGATATGTTCTCATACTCAAGATATTTCTCCATCTTAGTGATCCAGTCCATTAATTAATCTGAATCCATCTTTCCACTATACTCAAGAGGGTTAAACTATGGTATGGCCTTCAAACTTGTCAATGCTTGCAGGAATCTTTCTTCTCATTGATCCATTATAGGTGTAGGTGCGGCTACCTCCTACACTTCTTCAGCTTCATCATCACTAACATCATCAAGGTATCTTCCATGATGTTGGGTTGTCTCAACAACTTCCAATCTAGTGGCAATTTGTCTTAGCATATCAGCTAAACTTAGACCTACATCTCTCCTTCCTCAAACCATCTTGAAACCCTCTGCAATTGTAGGTTAGATCACAATCTTCTACCCCACAACAAATAACCAACTAGGGTTTATAAGAAGGAACCTCGATCAAAGACCTAGATCAAACCTTTCTTTGATACCACCTGACACAAGGAGGGTAAGAAAAGTGGGGTGAAAGGCTCACCCAATTACCATACCACCTTGCAGAATCACAACAGGGAAGCAATAACACAAAAAAGGGGAGAAGGAACACAGATCATATATTAATTCATTCAAACTTGATACATGTTGGGTTGTGAGGCCTTCCCAGTTACGATCAATACAAAAAAAATCAATTACAGAAACAAAACAATCCTCATGCATGCGAGATCCACGATCTCCAACTTCCTATCATTCTCTTTGTTTCCTTCTCACTCCCTAAACCTAGAATAGATCTATCTATTTATACCAAACAAAATGGTTTTTAGAATCTTCTAGATCCAACATTGGAGAAAGAAATGACCCATATTTAGGTCCACGTGCCTCCCAATGAGTGATCCCTTTATTTAATCATGACCAAATTAAATACACAGGTCGGCCCAGAAAGAAGATCCAAAACTAAACTCGTCGGTGAGCTAGGCCACCAAGCAACATAGAATACACCGAACCCACTCAGTGAAGAACACCATCGATTATAATACAACAAAACCACTCGGTGAAAGGCACCACCAAGCGGTAACCAATCTCATTAGTGAACAAACAGGAACATTCCACCGAGAATTCCAAAGAAGTTACTAAGCACATCTAACAAGCTACCGAGATACAGGATTTCCATGAACCCAAGATGTTCTTGCATCAAAGTTGGTCTCCAAATAGTTTTGGCCAACAATTGCTCAAGCCTTTGGAGGTATTGATATTGATGTGATTTCGAACCCTTTAAAAAATATTTTGATCTTGTTGCACGGGGAAAGACTGAGAAAACACAAGAGACATGGACCATTTTTTAGTCACCTGTTATCTATGATGACTTCACACCAATGAATATGATATTTTAAAATAATGAGGACCTTTTCTTAGAGGCACACATGAGTAGGATTCAAGATTACTTCTTTGGCCTTGAGCTACATTAGTGAAAAAGTTCAACCCAAGGCCACCTTTGTAGTTCACTGAGCAATGATCTCTCCTCTTTTAGTTTGTATGAGGCTTTTGGTTCACTTCTCCTATCTAGTTTATGCTTGTTATGTCAATGGTTGAGCTCAACTCCCATATTTTGTGCAACCCTTTCATCTTGGTATATTTTTAATCACTATATGCTATTTCATGGGTTGAGCCTAGCTTCTATTTTGTTTACAGCCTTTACTTTTCTCTATATCAATTATGTACATCTCCAATTATGCATGTTTCCTTATTTTAATATAATACACGCCTAATATATTTTATCAAAAAAAAATCTATTACTTTATCTTCAACATTCAAAAACGTATTTTACGCTTTAACATATAATTTTATTCCGCCTATTTTTTTTCAAAAATACAAATTCTATCTTTCCAAAAATAATTTAATAAAAACTTTATTTATGAAAAGCAGATACCAAAACTAAAATGAGATATAAGACAATGCTTTCACTTGGTGGGTCTTTCCATTCACTTTTGTCACTCAAATAAATAATCAATTAGGTGAAAAGCTCGTTTATTCCAATAGTAATAAGCAAGGTATGGTCATGGCTCCTCTTTTGACTTAACAATTATTCGCTGAAAACTTCAAATCAGGGGTGTAAGTACTGCTGAAGCAAAAGTTTGTGTTCCTACCCACCCAAAAAAAAATCATATAATTTTGCCTTCATTGTCGTTATACTCTTGTACCCATCATTTTCTAATCAAAGATTTTATTACCTATCATATCGCTGTCCATATCAAACTTTGGAGTTTTTTTAATTACGTAAGTTTACAGTATAGCTCTAATTTTCTGGATAGTTTTTTGGGTTTTTGTCGGTGGCATTTTGGATCCATTCTTGAGTGTTGGTTGCTCATTAGATTCCTTGTTCTGGTGCATTGATTTAACATCTCAAAAAATCAACTTCCTTTTTGCACACGCTCCTCCTTACTTGGACATCATTAAACTATGATTAAAATAAATTGCAACCATCATTCAAGAAATCTGAAAAGGTAAGGCTTCATGTCTATAAATATCTTTAAGAATTGGATGTTCATTTTTGTTTTCACTGTTATTTTGGACATACATGTTAAAGTCAATATGTTTGAAGATTTTGTTCACCTGTTCTTATAATAGACGCAAAAACCAAAAAAAAAATTGTCACTGCGAAACAGTGAGAAGAATCAGAGTATAAAAATCAACACGTTGACCACAACTACACTTCAAGATCTTCTTTATCATATATTTTTATGTGTAAGAGTCTAGGCACAGACCAAACCTTTAATCGTCTAATCACAAAACAAAAAATGATGAACATAATTATGTTTTAGTTAGTATAGAGAATGGGCCAAACTTTACATATGGTACGCCGTAATATGGATTCTAGTATGCTTGGTAGTATGCACACCCAAATCATGTGAATTAGAAATAGAGACATTGTCTGTATAGTAGGACAAGAGATGTTATTTTTCAACATAGTCAAGTTGAATGATCTAGTCTAATAGAGAAACATATTTTACAATAGAAAGGAAGGCTTTCATAATTAAGTAGTTAGAGCCTAGTGTCTTCCCTCTACCATAAGAACAATATCCTTACACAGAATTTTAGAAATATCAATGTTAACAAAAATGTCGATATAAGCGAGATGGCCAAAATTTGAAGAAGTGGCATCAATTTTAAGAATATGGCCAATGTGTGTGTGTGTGTGTGTGTGAGAGAGAGAGGGGGGGAGAGGGCGCTTACCCAAACATGCATGATGTTGAGGGGCTCATGAAGAGGGTTAAGGAAGGAAATCAAGGCTTGAGAGAGAAGGAACATTGACTCCACAACCAGAACTTATCATCCAACATTGCATCCTTATTAACATTAGATTAAAAAAGTATAATGAAAAGAACCCTACAATAATGATCAAGCTTGATTATATCCTCTATGAGAGGTCACTGTCCGACTCCAACACCCATTGAAACAAGTGAAGAACAAAGGGCCATAAATGATTCAATCATCGCTGACAACATGTTTTGAATCATTAATCACATCATATCTACAAATGAAGATAGGGGGGATAACAAACACAACAAAGATTGCATACAATGCACAAGGTCAGAAGATGGGAACTTCAACATAATCATGTCTTAAATGACACCCATTTCAAACTATAAAAATCCATGGGAAATAGTCTTGAGATGTGCTACATACTTGCATAAAAAGAACTCCTTCACATCACAAGAAACCATAGACAAGGCACATAGAGTCATTAGAAGCCCCACAAATGGTTGTTGAAGTAGGGAAGTGGAAAAGATTCATTTGATACTAGGAAAAATGAGCTTGGAGTGGTCTAGAGTAAAGCAATATTCAGTGTTGTAAGAGGAGAGTAATGTTGATATTGATAATTTATAAAACTGAATGTAATAAATATTCATAGAAAATAGTATGACAACTAAATAATGAAATAAATTTGATTTCAAAGTTAATGTGCCTCAGAAGTTAGCACTTGGTTAATACTCTTGGAAAGTTTGTTTAAAATATTTTTTTGGCTATGATTATAAAAAGAAATGGTCTTAGTTAACAAATTTGTAATCACAAACTTGACCTACGTGATTCATAGATTGCTTCCCTTTACTTCAATTAAAGTTCCTTATTTTTTAATATGAATTTTTCTATATGTAGGGGTTTGATATATTGATATATCCTTTCTACTTGTCATACAACTAAGTTGTTAGGGCCCTTTGTCTTAATCAATGCCTTAAGAAAAGATAAAAGTGAGGACATAACTATCTAGTCATGCAAATGTTCCTAAAATGATTGGACACAATTACACTAGATCTATTCCTCTAAGTGCACTAATTGAACATTTGCATAGATGTAAAAGACTCCTCATTATCAGTTGATGATTTAAATTAATTATTTGAGTTCCTACTTGAAATAGAAACATATATCACATAATCTTGTGGTTAGTGAACCTTAAGTGAGAAGATTAAATGTAGGAAACGTCTATTACAGTTAAATTTAAAAATTTAAATTAGGTCAAGATGAGTTTACATCCATGAGGATGACCTCCTGACTATGATAAATTGTGTAATAAATAGGAGGCTAAATCATGGTAGATTGCTCACACATTGAAATAAGAGTGAACATAGAAGTAATAAATGAGTGGATAAGATGAATGCATGAGGGTGTGTGAATGTGAGAAAGATGACAAGTGGTAGATGTAGAGAAAGATATTTAACAAAATACATTCATTTGATTTGAGTGGTTTGATTAGGCTGACAATTGAGACATTCTTTTGCACTTTTACCCCCCTAGAAATAAATATAAAACTAAATGACGAACATCAAGGGTATGAAAATTTCACCATTACAAGGTTATTCTTAAGAACAAGACATGCTACAAATTTAGAAATGACAACACAAGCACACCAAAATTACATGACTTAATATACAAGTTATTATTTCACTAATTTAATATTTGAAATATTTTTCCACTAGATGCTCTAATATATTATTTGTTTAAACAAAAAGTGTAGCTTTAGCATGTCCTGTTAATTATATAATAGAAACTTAGTTAATTGAATTGATTCCAAATAAGTACATCAAATGTGCAAATATAGTGTGTTTAACCACTAAGTTCTCTTGAGGTTTTCAAACAATCTAATTTAGTGGCATTGAAGTTAATAAATAAATATATAAATTGTTCTACTAAAAATAAATAAATATATAATGTGTACAAATAGAGGTTTTTAAAATCTCTATTTAGTGACATCGAAATTAAGATTCACTTTTTCCACCACCTACCCTTGAATATGGGGGTTGACAATTGGGGTCTTACTATAAGAAAGCTAACCAACACTAAATTAGAAGAGTATTAAATTTCAAGTTAAAAAATCAATACATTAAGACATCATTCTCACCAAATTTGTTACTACCACACTTATTTTTGTTATGACCTTTCAAATGGCAACTATGACACATAAGCTTAGATAAATGGTCACTACTTTGGTTGTTTTCCAAACACCTCTATCAAGCATTTAAATCCTTCACATAACCAGCATCACACATGATCTACTCTAGCTAGTATGTCAAGTCTTTTTCTTTATTGGATCCTGTAGACATTGACATGGATAAACTTCTTCAATATAATTTTCCAATTTATACACCAAATCATTATAGAAAGAAAATAAATAAGAATTTCAAAAATGAGATCTATAAAACATATCTATGAGCTAAATAATTAGAATCTTAACAATATTTTTTCTTAAAACTTATACATATATATAGAAAAATAGAATCATCCAATCTTAAAATTACACTAAAATATAACAAACCTCAAGAATCATAATTTATTCTTGCTACCTAAATATATTACTTTATCTTTTATATTTAAAATTTTATTTCCACTTTAATATATATAGTTCCATTCAACCACTTCTTTAAAAATACAAATAGTTTCTTTCTTTACAAAGCAGATACCAAAACTAAAATAAGAGACAAGACAATGATTCACTCGGTGGGTCTTTCCATTCACTTTTGTCACTAAAAGAAATAATCAATTATGGGAAAAGTTCATTCATTCCAACAGTAGGAAGCAAGTTATGGTCATGCCTCCTTTTGCTTTAAGATGAAAGCAAGCAACTTCACAATTATTCGCCCAAAACTTCAAATCGGGGTTGTGAATAATGCTGAAGCTAAAGTTTGTGCTGCTCCCCATCAAACAAATATCATATAAAACTATCATTTTTAAATAAAAGAATTCATCACCCTATGATATCACTGTCAACATCAAACTTTGGAGCTGTTTCGTGAGAGTTCTTGCCTTTAGACTGGCTGTATTTATTACGTAGGTTTGCAGCATATCAGTAATTTCTGGTTTTTTTTTTAATATTTGTTTTGTTTTTGTCGGTGACATTTTGGATTCATTCTAACTATGATTCCTTATTCTGTACATATATTGGTGTTGGCTTCTGTATTTGGTACTAGTATTCACTGTTTGAATGTTTTTCTCACTGTTACTTGGGGTTCTTTCTCGGCCGTCCTCTCTTATTTTGTACCTTTCTATGATATATGCATTTGTCTCCTTTGTTATTACTGTATAAAAAAGGGATATATTTTAGTTAAACTACCACAGCCTACTTATACCTAACATGGGGAAAATTACATAGTTCCTCCAACCCATACAATTTACTATGTAACTTGCCCTCATTCAAGAGGGGGAACTATTAAATCATCCATCAACTCTGAATTACAACACCTAGCAAAAACAACCCATATTGACATTAAGTCTTACATTGAGTCTAATTGTTACTTCCAGAATAGCCTTCTAAACTCTCTTATGCTATCCATTTTCCTATGAATATGATCCATGTAATGCATTCACTTTGCATTCTACCGCATCTAGATTATTGTGGATTAGGTAAGTTTCTATCGCCCTCAATAATGTAGATACATGTAGCTTAGAGATTAAGTGATGTCATAAAAAAATTTTGTCCCCAATAGACTTGCAAGGATTTGGCATTAGCTTTGACATGGCCTTCCCAATTACACCACATGTGATGTTGTCCATGCTAGTCAACTCCCAAATCTGCAACACACACAACCTCATGTCTAGGTTTGAGATTTTTCTTATCAAATATTCAACAAAACTATTGATCATCTCCTCATATTTAATGAATTCCTTCCTCATACCTCCCGCGCCATATTTTGTTATCTTTTCTAGGCCCTACCTCTTACCATTACCCTTGTCAAAAGGGGAGGTCATCAAGTTATTCATGCCTAAAAATTGGAGTTGAATACTTCTTGAAACCACTTACTATATTAGCTCCCTCATATCCTTATGGAATTTGATCCCACCCTTTCAAGTATTGAAATTATTTCTCAATACGTCATTCAATCCAGAAAAAAAATGATTAACCCATAACTTATTCAACATTACACATAATTCACCATCAATGAAAAATGTCCTTTCTACATGCAAAGATAAACTGATGCAGAGCCAGGTTCACACCTTAGGGTATCCTATTCCCCCACACACACTAGTATCCCTTAAGGGTGGGATTTATATAAAAGACTCCACACCTTGAAACAAGTTCTCCAAACAACCCATGATGTTTATAAAAACTCCCTATGAAACATAAGACAAATATCAATTGCTCCTACCAAATGTCTCTACTCGGTGGTGCCTTTCATCGAGTGGTTTTGTTGTATTCTGTTCTATTCGGTGGTTCTTCACCGAGTGGATTTGGTAACAGACCAATTAACTCCAAAACTTCCCAAAGAACTCCAAAATCTAATGTCGGATTCAAATACCCTTTTGGACATTATTCAACATATCAAAAACTAAGCATCAGTTGTTTTGGACCTTCAACCCCCAAAATTGTTGCTCCATATTTCTTCCTAGGCCTATTTAACCTATTTTACAAAGCAACTACAAGAAATACTTGCTCCCAAAATTTTCCACTTTCAACAGAGTTATTAAATGGTTCTCATTGAAGGAATATGGAACCAATTTGACCCTATGGTCTTTCTAGACATGAAAACCCCACATTGCTCCTTAAAACCCTCTAAAACTAGGACCTGCGCAATGTCAACCTTTCGAGCACTATCTGAACCCAATAGAAGTCGATTCACCATTATTTTGACATATCCTAATGGATTTAAACATAAAATGATGCCCTCCTTTGGACAAAACTCTCGCTGCTACATCTTAGCCTCCAATTTGGTGTTCCTTCAACACAACTAGTCGGTGATCACCCACTTTCCTTTACTCCTTTGCACGATACCTTGTTAGACAATTATAATATATGTTATTCTAATTTCATTCCATGAGAATCAATAATTTTCATTCATGGAATGACACTAAAGACAATCAAACTATCACTAAAAGATGTGCACTCCCCTATGATTGTACTCAACAAATACACTGATTGATCAAACAAAATGAAATCTCAGGACATATGAAAGGGTTCCAAAACTTCTTATTTTGGTTATTCAAAACATTAGAGATGCACTAGAAAAACAAGGAACAAATCTTGAACCGCCATGAAAGTACTGCACAATTAGTTATTTTATTGCTTCCAAAGACACAATCTGTACATTATATGTCTTCTCTATACTGTCCTATCATCCTTATGCCATGACCAAGCTATATAGGATGTATTGTAACTATACCAACCGATCCAAAATGTTTTCCATTCATTACAAATGCATTTAGCCCATTTAACAAAGTTTCCCTCCTAATTGGCACTAATCGTTAGGATTTAAATATTTGAATGTTTAACTTTATTTAATTGCTCTTCCAAGCATTCTAACTTAACAAACTTATTTCTTATTTTATCCTAGGATCTAATTATCCTATCTATGACCCTCTTACCCATCTAGATCCCAATTAGGCACTATTGGCCCCCCCTTACAAGAAATTTTGGTCCTAAGGTCCTTATCAGGACCTTTAGGACCTTTGATCATTACATTGGTTTGATTATCACAAATGGCATGATTAGCCTCAAAACATCCCAATTTACTTTGATTGATGTCTTGAATTCTTCCTTCATGTCTTGGATCCTCATGTGTTCATGTATCCTCCTAGGTGCCCCTGCACCATAAAATGACCCACAATCTACTCAAATATTTAGGATTAAAAACATCTTATTAATCTTCACTTTTCTTGAATTACATGCATTTATCTTATCTATACATTATACTAATATATGGGCCTTATCATTTGACTATTGATTTTTTCAGCTCTCTAGTGGAAAGTTCCTCTCAAAATGACCCTAGTTGCATTGTGACAAGTCTTATTCCTTAGGGGGTTTCTCATGTGGTTGGTGTGACTGTCGATGTTCTTACTTATTTAGCTCCTTTTGATCCTATTGGTAAGTTTCACCCATATTTTGATGTGATTGCTCAATGCCTCATTTCCTTGGCTCTTGTTATACCCTCGACTTCATTACAACATTTGCATACTCCTATGGTGGTTGATCAATTATTAGCATCACTAACTAGATGGTCTTTCATGTGTATATTTCTAATGGCTGGGCCCTTGAAGGGGGAGTCCCTCCTTTCTCCTAGGTCAAAAGACCTAGATGATTAAATCTCCTAAATTATTATTGAAAGATGGAAGAAAGGTCTTCTCAAATTTATCTCCTAAACCTAACTAGAGTGAAGGGTGTGTAATTGCATTAGATGGAGTTCGACATTTTTTAGTTTGGATCCTTCCTTCGGTGCTCTTTTTTGATGTGCAAATTTGATCCAATTGTGTTGGTATATTGCTTGGCATATTTGTTGCAATTGCTTTGATTTTGTCCCATCTTAGATTTTGTTGTGTATTCTTTGAGCTATTCTATTTGTTGAGAAGAAATTTATGGTCCCTTCAGAACCAACTTACCTTAATCATGCCTCTTCTTAGACTTAAACGTATATAATTTTTAAATATCATCAACCTTGTTTTCCTCAAACTTTTCAATGTTAACATCTAAAATAAACTCATCTTCCTCTTTCACATCCTCCTCCTTACTTAAACATCATAAAACTATGATTAAAATAAATTGTTGCTATCATTCATGAAAGTAGAATAATTAGCTTCTATCATTTTGACAATATTTTCATTTTCTTCTTTCTAAAAAGATAAGGCTTCATGTTTATAACTTATGAAAGGAAATGGACTTTTATAGTTCATGATATTGGCTATCTCTTTTTGGATTTATATATAGTTATAGTAATATGGAACTATCTCAAATTCTTTGTGGTAGACACCTAACTATGTTACAAACGAGGCATACATACCCGACCCCTTATAGAATTTAAACTTGTGATCTTCCTTTTAGAAGCACAAATTCTCCACCAACATACCAACTCTTTAAGAATTAGAATTTTTATTATTATTATTATCATTTTAAATATACATCTTAAAGTAAATATTTAAAACTTTTGTTTAATTGTTCTTATAATATTAAAAAACCAAAAAAAATTGTCTAAAACGGTGGGAACAATCCTAGAATAAAAATCAACACGTTGACCACAACTACTCTTCCAGCTGTTCCATAGCACATTTTTATCAATGTTTAAGAGTCTACACGCAGACAAAAACTTTAGTAGTCTATTCCCAAAACAAAATATGAAGTGATGAACATAATTATGTTTTATTATTATTATGGAGAATGGGTCTTCCCATATGCTACGCCGTAATTTGGATTGTTAAATGTGGAATTTGCAGTATGTACTCATCTTCATCCAAGGCAAGGTTTTCAACGCTCCCGAGGCCATTCTTCTTTCCTCTCTCCCAATTTCTCACATTTACGCGTTCTTCAAAAGATTGTGATTTTCAAGCCATATTCTCTAACAATGCCATACAATCATAAATCTTGCAGTACTCTCATTATCATGCATAGCAATCCAGCAAATAATATTGCCAAGGGGAGATAGCCGTTCTGAATAAATAGTTATGGAGTGATTGAGGTTAATTTGATAAATGTATATACTTACAAATCAGTTTAGGAGTTTTTTTCATTATATGGGTAAAATAAATTTTGAAAGGCTTTTAATATATTTTATAACAAAAATAGTTGACATTAAAGTCAAACAATAATACAATTATAGTTAAGTTGTCTCACAGTAACAATAATTCAACAAAAGCAATTGTAATCACCTAAAAATGGACAAAGACAATTTAACGATAATTCAAAGAAAATCAAGTCAAATCAAAGCAAATCAAAGAAATAATTGAATCAATTGAATCACAATGCATAATTAGCCAATCAAAATTAAAATCAAGTCTTAATTCAATATCAATCAAAATTGAGAGCATTTTAATCAAGTGCAATCAAATCAAAATACAATTAATTCAATTAATTGTATAGTCTTGGATTAAATTAAATTCAACCCATTCAAGGGGTACATGGCTAAAATAAATCAATTAAATCAATTAATAAATATCAATTACTCTCAACAACCCAAAAAAAGAGGAAAATCAATCAACCAATGAGATTAAAGGAAAGACATTCACATGGATCAAGCCAAATTGAATCTCAAACACTCAAAGTGAGAGAGAATCTTAGTCATCCATCTTGTCTACTTGTCCCAAGCTTTGAGGACACAAACTTTGCTTTGTCTTCAAAGGGTGGAACCAAAGACTTAACCCCAACTCAACCATGATCAAACACAACTACACCCCCTCACATTGGGAAAATATATAAAAGGAAGGCTAAAATCTTTCATAATAAATCAACCACCTATTTGAGAATTGCATCAAACCTCTTGCAATTTGAGTTTAGAAGAGCATTTAAGAGCATTTTAGCATTTATATTGATAATTGTTAGCTTTAGCATTGTTTATTTCAATCAATTCTCATTCTAGAACTGTCATTAGTGAGAGCTTGCTAAGAGCTTACTTCATTAACATTCTAGTTAGAGAGCCATAGGATGCTGAATTAGTCATTGATATTAGCTAATAGTTGCTCAATTGTGGTTGTAATTTAGTTACTATTTCATTTATTGTTGATGATTAACATTAATTCTATGAAGATACTTTTATTAGTATACAAAATGGCACCCACCGTGGGGCAGTAAGCCTCATTTTATCAAATTTAGCATTTGGATCATCTTGTATGCTTTTATTTGCTATTTTTCGTGTTTAATTTGTAGGAATCAAGTAAAGTGTCGCCTACAGCACATTCAGTCATGCCTGTGACCAATCTGATGATGCCTACCAGCTCTGTATCGACGCCTATTTGCTGATTACTCATGCCTGGTTGATAATTCTACTTCTGTCTTAAAATTTCTTCTGTCGCCTAGAAGAAAAGCATTCACGCATTGGAGACAAAGTGTCATTGCCTTTACTTCATCCAGTCACGCCTTCTAGCTAAGAAGTGTCACGGATCGACAATTTGTTATCGCCTATTAGAAAACTTTGCTCCGCAATTGATCTAACCAATCACACTTACGATCTTCCTTCTTACGCTTTGCATTAATTCATTATCACTTTGAGTTAATTGATTGTCACTTTGACAAATACTATTTACGCTTCTAAATAATTTGCTTACGCCTGCTTAATTTTCTGTGTCACCTGGTACACTGTTAAGTGTCGCCTGCTAACATTAAAGTTACGCCTACGAGCAATTTACTATCACGTATTTGCTAGACAATGTTGCTTAAAGTTTTCTGTCATAATTTGTTCTCAGGTTGATAAATTCATTTATCTAATTCTCTATTTTCATGTTTTGACAGTAAATGAACAGACATCCAAAAATATAGAAGCCAGAAGCTAGATATAATCAAGAGGAGAAGGCACTTGCCAAGAAAATCAAAAGGGAGAACAAAGCACACATCAAAGCTATCCTTGAGCTAACACAAGATGAAGATAATCAGGTATATCAAAAATACCTTGCTGTAATTGAAGCTTATAAGAAGAAATTTGTCTCTTTGAATTGGATCTTTAGCCCTTAATTCAAATTTTTGTTTGAAAGTTTGCAATTAGAGTGCTCAAAATTCAGTTTATAAATCTTTGTGTTGTCAATTTCGATTTTGGTTTCCCCTCACTTTGATTGTTAGTGTTGACTAACTTGCTGGAGGATAAGCACATTGGAAGGAGCTATTGCCAAGGTGAGTAAAAAATGATAAAATACTCTCAAAAATGCCCCTAGCTTTATGCTAGCTACAAGAAAAAGGTATTCTCCTAATCAAGCGTGCATTTGATTAAATTGTGGCATTTCATTTGGATATAAGCTAGAAATAAGATAGGAAATGAATTTCACACTTCAATTCTAAGAATCTCCTTGTCAAGAGATTGGGAAAGAACAAACGTGTTTTTAAGTGTGTGGAACAAAGAAAGACAATAGGGATATGCTCTTCACTCTTTGAGTGAACCAAACTCCCAAACTTGTCGGCCTAAGTTCATTTCTTATTTTCATATATATGCTAGAGCAATAGTGGGCTCGCCTCCCGAGTTTTCCTTAACGAGGCCGGTGAGAGGGACAGCCCAAAGTGGGATACGCTCGCTTTTGCTGCAGGAATCCAACCCACTATAAAATGAAATGCATGCATCCTTAATGGGGTGTGTGACAAAAGGATTTTAAATTTTTCAAACTTCCTCTAGTAGTCCTCATGGATTGCGCAAAATCGTACCTCGGTGCATGTGGGAAGCCCCTTAACATACTTGGGGGATGAGAGATTAAAGTCCATTTTGAACGGAATCCATATTAAACCCTTGATCAATTAGCAAGCCTACCTCATTAGCGCCATTTAAAAGCCAAATTTGACCTAAGGTAAATTTCTTAGAAGAATTTTCTTGTGATAATTGATAAAATCATTGTGTTGTGCTTGAAGATCTTTGATTACAAAAAGAAAACATCTATTAAGATCCAAAAATCAATTAACAAAAAGATTCAAAAGAATATTCTATTCGCAAGAGTTCAAGAAATGGAAAAAGAAATGGAAACATTATCCAACCAAGTATCATTAAGAACATTGTTTCCTTACCTCTATGATCAAGAAAAACCTCATGAATGCCATATCTTTGATAATTCAAAATTTGATCAAAAAGAATATCATGAAAACCCTATATTTGATCAAGAATATCTTAATGATAAACCAATATTTGATGAAGAACCTATTTCAAAATATCAAGAGAATCTCATCTTCGATCAAGGAAATCAAGAGGAATTAGTTCCATCTCAACAATATTCATCATATGGAAACTCTTGGAGAAACACAAAAACATCCAAATATCCTTGGGATAGATCATTTACTCCTTTTGGAATTTCACACGAATCAGTTTTGGAAAAACTCCTTGAAAATGATCTCATCACGTTGCCTCAAATCACTTCATGCAGTTTTATCTTTTTGAGCAACTATTGTGCATATCATAGACACAATGAACATGAAACTTCAAATTGCATGGAGTTGAAACATAAAATCCAAAATCTTATTGATACTAAGATTTTGAGCAACTATTGTTCAAAACTTCATAATGAACATGAAATTTCATAAAATCCATAATTGAAATTGAAAATCCTAATGAATCATCTAATAACGATACTACTCTCAAGCAAGATCAAACTTATGAACACGTCTAGTAGTGGTCCTCTTATAGCTTTCACCTATTCCACCATTCCTCCATTTCATATAGAAGAAAAGCTATCCAATATTCCTCCATCAAACAAAGATCCAAATAGTTTTCATAATGACTATGTATACCCTCAAGGGCTACCTCTAAAAGAGATCCAACGTAACCTACATCTTGCTACAAACTTCTTTCATACTTCAAAGGTTATAGACCCCAAGACTTCATGTGCTACAATACCTATTGTACCTATTTCAAATGAACCTTCATTAGCCATTCAAGAATCCCATTGGAAAATTCAAACTCCTACATTGTCCTTAGAAGTGGCTCCATGTCAAGAGACTAATCAAAATTGCAAAGAAACAAGTCTTATTAAGGATCAAGATCAAGATAATATCCCTTCTTATCCTATAGTTGACCAAAGGCCCACACCTCAAGAATCCCATGATGAATCCCTCGTACCCTTCCATTTCTTTCAAGAAGATACCCTTTCATCTCAAACACTCCATATTCTTTCACCTCTTATATCCTACCCATATCCTAAGCAAGATCAAGATATACCTTCCATCTCTAATGAACTTATCAAAAATCAAAAGCAAAGTATTCTTCCTAAGCTATCAAAAGATCCTTGTCAAGATCAAAGTACCCCAACATCCACTTTTCATAAGCCTCTATATATATCTCAAGCTTCAACTGCTCATATCAAAGTGACTCCTATCAAAGCTACATATAAGACTCTTGGTACAAAGATAAATCCAAAAGATGAAAGCCTTGGCCATGCAACTCAAAATAAAGATGTTGATATCCTTCCCACATCCCATTTACCTTCATTTGTGCATAAGCATATTCCTTCTACATCCTCCAAATCCATCCTTGGTCCCTATATCCCAAACTTGAAATCTTATTCATATCTTCCATCTATATTGGGTCCCTATATTCCTCCATCAACCTTTTCTACCATCCCTAGCCCACAATCCACTTACCCTATATCCTATCAAGATCAACAAAGACATACATACTTGAAAAATGAGCACCCATCCATGTCAATCCTCCATATGAACCCATCCAGATGAACCATCCATATCAACCTTATTCATCCACCAATCCCAAGTCCTTTGGAAGAAATTTGAGTGTGCAACATAAAAAATAGAAATCCAAGAATCCACTTATGTATGAAGAGCACCATGTCCCATCTAATCGACATGTGAATGAAAGAAAAAAAGAAATATTCAAGAGACCACAAAGGTCCATCAAGAAAAAAGAAAAATCAAAGAAAATGTGGGTTCCTAAATCCCTCATTGAAGAAATGCAATCTAAAGCATCCAAAAGGAAAGAAAAATCAAAGAAAGTGTGGATTCCCAAGTCACTTTTAAAGGACTTACACATGAAAGAGAAATCAAAGTTGACATTCAAGCTTCCAAAGGCTTCCACTTCACATTCTTCCAAACACATTCCATCTCATCCATCTATTTTGAGTCCTTGTGTCCCAAGATCTGTATTCTCTCTTACACCAAAATCCCAATCTATTTCACCCATGTTTCCTCCATTATTACAATACCCTTCAAGGTGTGTATCAATGTTGGTCTTGATAATACTTCTTATCCTCCTATTCATTATCCTTCCATTTCCTTTTTCACGCCCACACATGGAAAGACTTATTATCCTCTCATTCATTATCCTTCCATTTCCCTTATCCAATCCATTGCATAAATCTTTAGCCACCCTCTACCTTATCCACCATATCACCTTTCCATCACCCTATCAACATCTTTGAGCATACTTTTCAGTAGCCTTGGCTTGTCATATCGTACCTTTTATAGGAGTATCCAAAGAGCATGAAGCCTGAGTCCATCCAAAAAAAAAAAAAAAAGAAGAAAAAAATAAAAGAAATCCATCCTATGGTGAAAACCACTTCTTGTGGCATCTTGGACAAGTACCATGATGAAAACCTAGCAAACAGGCATCATGCATAATTCCTCTCTCTTGCACTCTACACTTAGGGGCAAGTTTCATCCATCATATCCTCCATATTTCTACCATTTATCTCACTTGCATTCGTACTTCAACTTTCACCTTTGATCTTGACAAGGTTGAACATATCCATGAGCATTAAATATCTTGATATGAGTTATCCTATCCATCATCCTATTCGCTTATTGCAATCACGCCACCTTATCATGATCTTGCTTATCCTAAAGCCACCTTCATTATTTCTAAGAATCTTTCCCATAATCTCAAACCATTCACTCATGGCCTTCACCATGCCTTTATCTTTATTGTATGATCTTATCCACATTGATCTTGATCCAAGTGAAAAATGAAAAATAAAAGAAATAGAAAATATGTTATAGAAAGTCTCTTGATATGTCCACTCCTTTGGACCATTGTCATGACATCAGGTCATTATTCTAAATGTTGTTCAACACCACATCATTGGCCTATATTGAGATATTATTTTTCCATAGCTTGGATAATCTTGAGGAGATAGTCCTATGGGTAACACACTTGCTTCATCCATCATGGCCTATTCATCTTACATCCATCAGTTAGCAAATCCATCTTTCATGTCCTATACCTTGCTAGACATTTGGGAAATTCAATGTGATCTTGCTTGAGAGCTAGTAATCTCTAAAAATCTAAAAAGGTGAAAATGTTCCTTTAAAAATCCAAAAAAATCAAATATTTCTAAAATTCAAAAAAATAAAAAATTTTAAAAATTAAAAAAAAAATCAAAAATCTCTAAAAAATTCAAAAACATCAAAAAGCTCTAAAATCCAAAAAAATAAAAAAATCTCTAAAAATCCAAAAAATTGAAAATCTTTTAAAAATCTAAAAAATTGCAAATCTTAAGTAAACTCTCAAAAGTTGCATTGCCCAATAAAGCACTTTCTTTTTCCAAATCAAACCAGGGGCACCAATCTAAATTCAACGAGCTTAGAAAAGAAAACATCAATTGGCTCAAATCATTGCATCAAAATTGAAAAATGGCTACACCTGAACTTATTGATCAATATCACATTTCAAACATCCAAATACTTGATTTAAACAACAAATTAGATCAAAATCTACAAAGCTTAAACAGAACTAAGAATCAAAGTGGATGAAGTTTTTGAAATATGGATCTAAAAACAAAAGCAAAAAAGGTTCAAAGTGCTACTTCATTTTTTTGAATCATGTCTTTTTAGCAAATCGATGAAGTCTTTGACTAGATGAGCGATGATGAAGACATGATATTTTTTGGATTTCTTCTTGAGTGCTTGCCATATTGATTCATAGCAGTATGCGAATCCATCTAATGACATGATCATCAAAGAATCATTGAGGACATTTGTATATGAAAGGGATCAATTCTTTGTCTGTTTACTTGAAATTATTAAAATCTGAGGAAAGAGGTATTCATATCATCATGGTTGAACCAGTGAGGGTTGTACCAATTTCATGTTCCAAAAGCTCAATGATGAAAATAAGCTCCCAAAATTTTAAATAATGACAGTTAGCTGCATACATCTTAGATTAAATGCATTATATATTGTTTTTCCTTTCTTAGCTTAAAAATAAATTGCAAGAGGAAAGCTAAAGGGGGTGGAGTTGTCATCATCAAAAGACCAAATCAAGATACATCAAATGATCAAAAATATACATCAAATATAATCAAAGTCCTGATCAACATCATCAATGCTTGAAGTATCCATCATAAAAAATCATGTTTAATCTAATCATCAAAGGTACATCAACATCATCAAGATACATCTTCAAATGTTTGATCCATCAAAATGATTCATGCTTCATCAAGGACATCATCAATAATCAATCATGTTGATCAACTAGGGGCAACCTAATCCTGTTCATCACCTTCTCTTCTATCAATCCCTATTTTCCATCATGAGAACATCCAATCAACCCCGTATCATCAAAACATCTAATCATATCATGTATCAAATATCAATTAGTCAAATCATCCAATTGATCATCTAACGTCAATCAAGTTATCCTATCATCCATTTGCTCATCTTGAGCGCATCAAATCTCCTAACTCTATATTGTGAGGAAGGAAAATCATTGTTTTGTCTCTCTAGATCTTGAGAGCAAAATATCAACCCATCAACTTATCCTATCAAATTGACATCAACATCAACCAAGTGATTCCGAC
Organism: Chamaecyparis obtusa; assembly: GCA_027943335.1. Lineage (NCBI taxonomy): Eukaryota > Viridiplantae > Streptophyta > Pinopsida > Cupressales > Cupressaceae > Chamaecyparis > Chamaecyparis obtusa. The sequence goes on along the minus strand of BSBK01001881.1, from coordinate 1,716,275 downwards.
TGACATCAAACAATACCAAATCATCATCAACTTATTTAGAGCATCAACACCTTATCTCTTCTCATCAAATTCTCTCATGATTGGGGCATTTTCAAATTTCTATATTAGGAAACAAATCAAGATTTCCCAAATTCAATCAAATCATCCAAAATCATTTCGATTCATTTCCCGAGGGGGCATGCAATCATATCATAATCAGCATCAGCAGTAATATCATGGAAAAATCAAGGGACCGATCATCACAACAAATCGAAAGCTGTTATCAGAAAATTTTTCGTAATCAAATGAAAGGGGCATTATATCAGTCATCAAATCAAACATCATATCGAGATTAAACATCATATTAGGATCAATCAGCAAATCAATCATCACATCAAGAATGATCATCAAAGAACCATATCAATCAAGAGTTTCATATCAATCATACTGACATCAATTTCATATCGAAAAATCAGAGGATCGACCATCAAAAGATCATCAAATGAACATCAAAGAACAACCATCATTGAATCAGGACCTATCAATCAAGCAAGATCAGAGTATTCTTTGAATCAACATGCTTCGCACGTCAACTCAAAGAGGGGCATTTGTAATCACCTAAAAATGGACAAAGACAATTTAACAATAATTCAAAGAAAATCAAAGAAAATCAAGAAAATAATTGAATCAATTGAATCACAATGCATAATTAGCCAATCAAAATTAAAATCAAGTCTTAATTCAATATCAATCAAAATTGAGAGCATTTTAATCAAGTGCAATCAAATCAAAATACAATTAATTCAATTAATTGTATAGTCTTGGATTAAATTAAATTCAACCCATTCAAGGGGTACATGGCTAAAATAAATCAATTAATAAATATCAATTACTCTCAACAACCCAAACGGAGAGGAAAATCAATCAACCAATGAGATTAAAGGAAAGGCATTCACATAGATCAAGCCAAATTGAATCTCAATCACTCAAAGTGAGAGAGAATCTTAGTCATCCATCTTGTCTACTTGTCCCAAGCTTTGAGGACACAAACTTTGCTTTGTCTTCAAAGGGTGGAACCAAAGACTTAACCCCAACTCAACCATGATCAAACACAACTACACCCCCTCACATTGGGAAAATCTATAAAAGGAAGGCTAAAATCCTTCATAATAAATCAACCACCTATCTGAGAATTGCATCAAACCTCTTGCAATTTGAGTTTAGAAGAGCATTTTAGCATTTATATTGATAATTGTTAGCTTTATCATTGTTTATTTCAATCAATTCTCATTCTAGAACTATCGTTAGTGAGAGCTTGTTGAGAGCTTACTTCATTAACATTCTAGTTAGAGAGCCATAGGATGCTGAATTAGTCATTGATATTAGCTAATAGTTTCTCAATTGTGGTTGTAATTTAGTTACTATTTCATTTATTGTTGATGATTAACATTAATTCTATGAAGATACTTTTATTAGTATACAACAATCAATCCAAAAATTATATGATCTGTAATCTACACAATACCAACTCCATACTTTGTAGTTTGCATACCTAAAACATGTGAAATAAAAAAAGAGACATATTTAGGAAGTTCTCTGTTCCTACTTTGAATAGTAGTCCAAGTGATGTTATTTTTCAAGATAGTCTTTAAATGATACCCAATAGAGAAACATATTTTACAATGGAAGGGATGACCTTCATAATCAAGTAGTTGAGTCTAGGTTCTTGCCTCCATCATAAGGATAATATTCCTCTAGAAAGCCTTAGAAATATCAATGTTAACCAAAATACCAGTATAAGTGTCATGGCAAAAATTTGAAGAAGCGATGCCAATCCCAAGAATATGGTCAATTGCTTTGACAGTATCCTCAAAGAAAGAGATACCTCAAAAAAGGAGAGAGAGATTAAGCAATCTAGCTCAAACATGCATCATGTTGAGGAGTTCATGAAGAGGGTTGGAAGAAGGAAACCAAGGCTTGAGAGGGAGAGGTAATGTTGATTCTATATCCACAACCTATCTTCCGACACCATATCCTTATAAACATTAGATTAAAAAATTATAATAAACAAAACCTACCATAGCTATAGAGCTTGATTATGCCCTTTATGAGAGGTCACTAGGACTCCAACACCCATTGATGCGAGTGATGAAGAGAGGGTCATAAATGATTGAATCAACACTAGAAAGATATTTTGAATTATCAATCACATCATGTCCATAAATGAGGATAGGGGATGATCATAAACTCAACAAAGAATTCATACAACACATAGGGTTAGAAGATGGGATCCTCAACATAATCATGGCTTATATGACATTCATTTCAAACTATAAAATCCATAAGGAATACCCTCAACATAAGAAACCTCGTCAAGAAAGTTTGTCAAAAATTAAGGAAATAGCCTTGTAGCACACCATGACATCTATGACCATCATTTCAAAAGAGATCCTAGTTAGTCCGCAACAATATTAAAAACTCATTTGCATCAAATGAAACCCTAGACAAGACACACAGGGTCGTTAGAAGCCTCACAAATTCTTGATAAAGTAGGGAGAAGTGAGAAAGATTCATTTGAAACCAATGCAAGGGATCCTGGAGTGGTCAAGAGTAAAGCAATATCTAGTGTTGCAAGGGGAGAGTTTATATTGATATTGATAATTTGTAATATTGAATGCAAGAAATATACATCAAACATAGTTTGATAATTGAGAAAATGGAGTGAATCTAATTTGATTTTAAGAATGTGCCTCAAAAGCTGGTACTTTGTTAATACACGGGAAATTTTGTTTAAAACAAACTTTTAGGCTAGTATTATACAATAAATCATCCTACTTCACTTGACAAATTTGTAATCACATACTTGACCTACATGATTCACAAATTGCTTCTCTTCATTTAAGGTTCCTTGATTTTTTCTATGCTTTTTGGTACAAGTAGGGGTTAGATATATTGATATATATCATTTCTAATTATTACACAAATAATTTGAAAGGGCTCTTCATTTTAATCAACTCCTTAAGAATATATAAAAGTGAAGAATCACTTTCTTTTCATGCAAATGCTCCTAGAATAATTGTGTAATATTAACATTTCCTTTTCATGCACCAATTGAAATGTGTAGATTTGACTCCACATTATAATTTCATGATCAAACTTAATTTATTGAATATCTTTAAATACAAGGGAATATCAATATATCACATAATCTTTTGTTTAGTCAAGCTTGAGTGGGAAGAGTAAATACATGAGAAGTATATAACGTTTAAATTTTATTTTATTTTTAAAGATCAAGATGAGTTTGCATCCATGAAGAGACCTCATGACTATGATAAATTTTGTAATACAAAGGAGGCTAAGTCATAGTAGATGGCATGTGCATGGAAATAAGACCCATCATAGAAGTAATAAATAAGTGGATATTTAGTGAAAGTATAAGGGTGTGTGAATTGTGATCATGAGAAAAATTATAAGTGGTAGATGTATAGAAATATGTGTAATATAATGTGTATATAATATATGACTCAAAACTTTCTTTTGCACAAATTACCATTTGTTAATATATTTATGTATCAAAGCACTACACTAGGCGGAAGCAAAAAACCCTACACACTTATTGGTCACTTTAAAAAACATGACTATTTGATGGTTTCTAAAGTGACCACCTTTAATGAAAGGTCATTCATTTGAAGGTAATAGGAAAGCCAAGTAGAAACCACTATAACTTGACCTATGGTTGAAGGACTTTTAGTCACTTTCAAAAACATTAGTTTTAGATGGCTTCCAAGGCATGAATACCATTTATCAAAGATCATTCATTTGAATGCTCGTGACATGTAAAAAGTAGTGAAGAATGGAAACAATTTTTTTTAAAAATAAAATTTCTTTTTCTATTATATTCTTTTTAACAAACAGTTCATTAAATCCAAGGTTAGACAAGGTTTGATTCAAGGGTGGATCTGGTGAAATAGTTTGCCTTCCTATTCTTACTTGTACTTTGTTGATGATATTTCTCTTCTGGGAAGGGCTAGAATCAATGAAACTATTTACTCAAGAAACCTTTGGACACATATCAGGCTGACTTGGGCTAGAAAATTAACAAAGATAAGTTTTTCATTTATCTCTTTAAAACTCACTGGCTTATTCAAAATAACATTTCTTGGATTCACGGATTTCAAATTGGTTCTCTTCCTTTGGTCTACCTTGGGATTCCACTTGGTGTGGGTTCTCAATGATGATAGTTTTGGTAGGAGATTTTGGACAAGTTTTGTAAGAGAGTTAGCTACTAGACCTATAGATGGCTTTCAATTGTTAGAAGGGTGACTATGTTGAAGTCAGTGGTGTAATCTCTTCCTATTTCTAGATGATTTGTGCAAGTCGATCCTTCTTGTTTTGTGAAAGAATTTGATGTTCTCTCTCATCAATTTCTTTGGTCTGGTAATTTTTTTTCTTCAAAATGGAGCCTAGTTATATGGGATTCAATATATAGGCCAAAGAAAGAGGGTGGTCTGGGTCTTCAACTAGGAGGCTTGATCATCCAGGTTTTAGCAGCCAAGTTATATTGGAGATGGTGCACTTGTCAACATCAAGATTGGGCCATAATCATTACTTACAAGTACCTCAAGGGAGTTGATAGTTTGGATGTGCCTTGGTGCAATTTGATAGGGAGGGGTTCCACCATTTGTGACATTCTCAAAAAAGGGAAAGCTCATGAAAGAGGATATTTTTTGGGTCTCTATAGGAGTTCAGATGCCCTTTTTTGGCACGATTCTTGGGATGGTCACCCCTCAATTATTTTCAATTTCTTCACCTTCAACCCCTTTGTGACATATTTTATAGAGTTGGTTCGAGTAGGGTGGTATTTAGAAGACTATTATTCTCAAGGAGCATTGCAAGTGACTTGTTTGAAGGATCCTCAAGAATGGCCACTAGGTGGCACTAAAGAGAGTCATCAAGAACTAGCTAAGATTTTAGCTAGTATCTTTTGTAATTATCTTTAGAAAATAGATTTCTTGGCTTAGGGTACTAATCCAAAGGGATAATTCATTGTTGCTTCTAGTCACCAAGAATTGTGATGCAGGAGCATCTTGGGTCTTGAGCAATCTTGCATCGCCAAAATAGTTTTTGTTTCCTGTACCTGTCTGGTGTTTGTTTTAGCCCTGATGTTTCTGTTGGTTTCATGACTTGCAAAGTTAATGTTATGCCTTGTGCCTATTCTTGGACCTTCTCCTAAGAGTGCACGTCCTGATTCATTCAGACTTGGAATTTATCGCCATTTCCCTCGGGTATCGATTTGCCGCCAGTTTTGCATGAAACATGTGGTATTTTGCCTTGCGCGGTTCCATGTAGGGAAATTGGATCTTGCATGGTTGAGGATATGTTCTTGGATCACATGTGGATCTAAATGTAAAGGCACATTATGTTTTGTTGTTTCTAGCTTTAGTTTTGGTTTCTCCTCCTAAGTGGACCTAAAATGCAATTAAATGCTTGACTGGCTGACTTGTGGCTTTGCGAGCTATATATTGGAAGCTTGGGATGTTGTAGAAGATAGCTTAGTTAGATTAGAAGTAAGACAGTAGAAGAACAAGTAGAAGGATGTGAATTATGATTCTAATTTCATAAATTCATTGTATAAGGTTGAAACCTGAAAGGCCTCACAGTCGGGCATGTTACCATTAATATAATATTTGTTCTAGTGTTGCTGCCAGTTGCTTGTCTCATATCCACTATGTTTTACTTCTTTCTTGCATGTTTTCATATTGCTTCCACATGTAACTCTTCATAGGACTTGTTGTGGGTTTAAGTAGAGTCAATTAACCCTAGTTCTTCCTTTACCTTCCCTGCCCTGGCGTCAAGTGGTATTAGAGAAAAGTTCTTTCTTGTGGATTGGATCGTGGAGAACCTTAAAGATTGGTTGTAGGGTGGCAGATCTAAGATCTGACCTATAACTTGTAGAAGGTTATAGTCTTGTTGGAACCTGATTGTTAATATGGTTCATGGTAAAGGAAATGATAGTGCTATCATGGATATGTTGAGGCATATCGCAACTAGGCTTGAAGCTGTAGAGACAGCCCAGAGAAGAGGCGCACATCTTGAAGATGTTAGTGATGAGGAAGAAGTAGAACCTAACCCTAAACCTAAAGTTGAACATGATGAGGAAAGACTCTTGAGAGTTTTGTCTAAGGCCAACTCTAGACCTGCTATTGAAGTTTCTTGCTATGATGGAAGACTTGAGACCGATGCACTTTTGGATTGGATCTCTGAGATGGATAAGTATTTTGAGTATGAAGGTACTTCTGATAATAAGAAAGTGAAGATTGTAGTCACAAAGTTGAAAGGTCAAGCATCTCTTTGGTGGGATCATTTGCAAACTAAGAGACAAAAGAGAGGAAAAGAAAAGATCAAGACATGGATAAAAATGCTTGGAAAGATGAAAAATAAGTTTCTTCCAGTTGATTACCAAGTTAGTTTGATGAGGAAAATTCAGAATTTGAGACAAAGGGACTTGAGTGTGAAAGAATATACTGAGGAATTTTACAAATTGGATATCAGATCTGGACATGTGGATGATGAAGTTGAAAAGGTGGCTAGAATTATGAATGGCCTAAGGACATCTATTCAAGATGAGATTAGTTATGTGAAGATTGATAGTGTGGAAGAAGCATACCAATTTTATTTGAAGGCTGAGGAAAGACTGACAAAAGACATGATCAAAGACAAAGAGGAAGAGGTGGTAGATTTCAAAGAAGCAGAGGTAGATCTTATGGAGAAAGTAGCAGATCTGACAATGCAGTACAAGATAAAGGATGGAAAGATGACCCTGCTAGTAAAAGAGGTAACTACTCTAGAGGTAGCTATACTGGTTACTCTAGGAATAACAATAATGGAAAGAGAGAAGAAAAGGCTTGGTTTAAAGGTACTTGTTACAAATGTGGTGAAGAAGGACATAGAGCTTTTGAATGTACTAACTCTATAAAGAAGATTAGAGGTAATAGCAGAAGTAACTTGGCTTGTGAAGAAGTTGAGGAATTAGCTAATGAACTTGAACATGGTGAGAACTTGATGCTGAGAAGGATCTTGTGTAATAAAGAAGTTGATGAAGAACCTATCTTGAGGAAAAGCTTGTTCAGAACCAGATGTAAGATCGCTAACAAATGTTGCAAAGTAATCATTGATGGTGGAAGTTCTGATAATCTGGCATCCAAAGAGTTGGTTAACAAGTTGTAGTTGCAGAGATTGAAACATCTGAAACCTTATCACATTGCTTGGATCTAGAAGGAGCATAAACTACTTGTAAGTGAGCAATGCCTTGTTAAGTTCAAAATTGAGAATTATCAGGATGAAGTCTTGTGTGATATTATGCCTATGGATTGTTTTCATATTCTTTTGGGTAGACCTTGGCAGTATGATAGGAAAGCTTTGCATGATGGTAGATTGAATCGATATACTTTTTGGATGGATACAAAGAAACAAGTATTGTTGCCTTTGATAGAGAAGTTTGATGAAAGTCACTATACCACAGTCAGAGTATGTTTGGTTGATGGTCAAATATTTACAAGAGACATGAAGGAACATAATATTTGCTTTTCTTTAATACCAAGGAAAAGTAGAAAACAAGATGAATTAGAACATGCACCTGAGATTGAATCTTTATTGACTGAATTTAGTGACATCATTTCTGATAATGTACCTGATGGTTTACCACCTATGAGAAGTATAAGTCATTGTATGGATTTGATACCTGGAGCTAGTTTTCCTAATAAAGCACCACATAGGTTGACATCAGATGAGAAGACTGAGTTGAATAGACAAGTGCAAGAATTGATTGAAAAATGATTGATTAGGGAAAGCGTGAGTCCTTGTGTAGTACTTGTGTTAGCACCTAAGAAGAATGGAGAATGGAGAATGTGTACTAATTCTAGAGCCATAAATAAGATCACAGTGAAGTATAGATTTCCCTTGCCTAGGATGGATGACATAATGGATATCTTGAGTGGAGCAAAGTATTTCACAAAGATTGATTTGAAAGGTGGATATCATCAAATTAGGATCAAAGAAGGGGATGAATGGAAAACTACTTTTAAGACTAATGAAGGTTTGTATGAATGGTTGGTTATGCCTTTTGGTTTGACTAATGCATCTAGTACTTTCATGAGGCTGATGAATGAAGTTCTGAAAAGATTCTTGGGTAAGTTTGTAATTATATATCTTGATGATATTTTGATATTCAGTAAGACTAAGGAAGAACACCTTGAGCATATCAGACAAGTATTGCAGAGGTTGAAGGAATAAAAGTTGCTGATTAACTTGAAGAAATGTTCATTTATGAAAGAAGAGATTGTGTATCTTGGTTTTTTTATTTCAGCTGATGGCTTGAGGATGGACCCTGAGAAAGTAATGACTATACTTGATTGGCCTACACCAGAGAATGTTGGAGAGGTAAGATCATTTCATGGATTGGCAAGTTTCTATAGAAAATTTATCAAAAATTTCAGTTCTATTTGTAATGCTATGACTGAAACCATGAGAGAAGATAAAAAGGATTTCAAATGGACACATGGAGCACATAGGAATTTTGAAACATGGAAACAAACGATTGCAAAATTGCCTACACTTGCTTTGCCTGATTTCAATAAAGTTTTTCAAGTTGAATGTGATGCTAGTTGAAGTGCAATTGGATCTTTTTTGAGTCAAGAAGGAAGACCTATAGCTTTCTTTAGTGAAAAGTTGAATGATGCTAAGAGAAAATATTTAGTTTATGATCAAGAATTCTATGCTATTGTTCAAGCTTTGAAGAAGTGGAGACACTATTTTATGCCTAAAGATTTTGTGTTATATATTGACCATAAAGCTTTACAGTATTTTTGAAGTCAGAATAAGTTGAATCAGAGACATATGAAATGGGTTGAGTTCTTGTAGAATTTCTCATTTTTATTGAAACATAAGAGGGGACAGTTGAATAAGGTTGTTGATGCCTTGAGCCAAAGAAGAAGTTTGCTGACTGAGATGAAAGTTGAGATACTTGGTTTTGATGATTTGAAATATTTGTATGAGACTGACATTGATTTTGCAGAATATTGGAAGGCTTGTAAGGAGCAAATAGGGAATGACAAGTGGACTAATTATTTCATCCAGGAAGGCATGTTGTTTAAAGGAATTCAGTTATGTATACTGAGAGTATCTATGAGAGAAAACATCATAAAGGAGAAGCATAGTGGTGGACTTGCTGGACATTTTGGGATTGATAAGACAATGAAATTGATTTCTGAGAGATACTTTTGGCCGCAGATTTACAGAGATGTACAAAGAATGATGAGAAGTTGCAAAGTTTGTCAAGTAGCAAAAGGAACTAGTCAGAATGTGGGATTGTATACTCCTTTGCCTGTACTTGATAGGCCATGGGAAGATGTGAGTATGGACTTTGTTCTTGGATTTCCTAGAAATCAGAGAGGTAATGATTCTATTTTGGTTGTAGTTGACATATTTTCAAAGATGGCACATTTCATACCTTGTAAGAAGACATTTGATGCATTACATGTAGCTGAATTATTTTTCAAGGAAATGGTAAGATTGCATGGGTTGCCTAAATCTATTGTTTCAAATAGAGATACTAAGTTTACTGGTTATTTTTGGAGAACACTTTGGAAGAAGATGAATACTGAGTTGAAATTTAGTTCTACATTTCACCCTCAGACAGATGGACAGATTGAAGTTGTGAATAGAAGTTTGGGAAACTTGTTGAGATGTTTAGTTGGAGATAAGCTTGCTGTTTGGGATTTGGTTTTGGTGCAAGCTGAATTTGTGTATAACAATTATGTGAACAGAAATACTAAGAAGATACCATTTGATATTGTTACTGGATTTCACCCTAAAGGAATTACAAAATTGAGAGAATTACCTATTGAGACTAGAAGAACTACTGAAGCTGATCATTTTGCATAATACATGAGAACTTTTCATGATGAAGTTAAGAGGAATTTGGAGGACAATAATTTGAACTACAAGCAGAGAGAAGATAAGAGAAGGAGACATAAATATTTTGAAGTTGGAGATGAAGTCATGATTTGTTTGAAGAAAAACATATTTCCAATTGGTACCTACAACAAATTAAAGATGAAGAAATTTGGACCTTGTAAGATTCTGAAGAAGTTTGACAATGGAAATGCATATGAAGTAGAATTGCCTGAAGACATGGATATATCACCTATAATCAATATTGTAGACATCTTTGAGTATTTTGAAACACCTGATGAGACTGAAGATAACCTGAATTTTCCTAAGAAATACAAAGACAACATTGTGAAGATTATGAACAACAGAATAAGCAAGAGTACCAGAGGAAAAGACTACATGGAATACCTAGTTCAGTGGAAAGATAAGTCGGTTGAAGATAGTTCATGGATTACACAAGCTGAATTGGATCTTTATGATTTAGGCCAGAGTATGAGAAGTGCTTGATGTGGGCATCAGTTCTTTTGTAACCCCAGGTGTCTGATGCAAGAGCATCTTGGGTCTTGAGCAATCTTGCATCGCCAAAAACTATTTCTGTTTCCTATACCTGTCTAGTGTTTGTTTTAGCGTCGATGCTTCCGTTGGTTTCATGACTTGTGAAGTTAATGTTATGCCTTGGGCCTATTCTTAGACCTTCTCCTAAGAGTGCATGTCTTGATTCATTCGGACTTGGAATTTATCACCATTTCCCTCAGGTATTGATTTACTGCTAGTTTCACATGAAACGTGTGGTATTTTGCCTTGCGCTATTCCATGTGGGGAAATTGGATCTTGCGCATTTGAGGATATGTTCTTGGATCATGTGTGGACCTAAATGTAAAGGTGCATTTTGTTTTTTTGTTTCTAGCTTTAGTTTTGGTTTCTCCTCCTAAGTGGACCTATAATGCAATTAAATGCTTGACTGGACAACTTGTGGCTTTGTGAGCTATATATTGGAAGCTTGGGATTTTACAGAGGATAGCTTAGTTAGATTAGAAGTGAGACAATATAAGAACAAGAAGAAGGATGAGAATTATGATTCTAATTTCATAAATTCATTGTATAAGGCCGAAACCCGGAAGGCCTCACAGTCGAGCATGTTACTGTTAATATAATATTTGTTCCAGTGTTGCTACCAGTTGCTTGTCTCATATCCACTATGTTTTACTACTTTCTTGCATGTTTTCATATTGCTTCCGTGTGCAACTCTTCGCAAGGCTTGTTGTGGGTTTAAGTAGAGTCAATTAACCCTAATTCTGCCTTTACCTTCCCTGCCCTAGCGTCAAATTGGATAGTTAATTGCATGGTCCAAGGGGTGTACCTTGGTAGAAATAGGTTTGGAATAGTTTCTCTTGGCTAAAATGTAACTTTTCCCTTTAGTTGGTTATCCATGTAGATGTATCACCAGAGAGAATTAAGAAAGAGAGGCTTTCAAGGCCCTTCTAGATGTGGCCTTTGTAAGAAGAGTGAAGAATTTGTTTCTCGTCTATTTATTTAGTATTCTTACTCTAGAGAGATTCAACACTTGTGGTGGAGGGTATGGAATCATGCATGTGTCCATGCCACCTCTTTAGTAGGTTTCTAGAAAAGCTCGGGTTGCCCTCTAGCTAAGTCCTCTTATCTACAAGTCACTTGGTTTCTTGGCCCAACTTTGATCATTTCAAATTTGTGGTTGTAAAGGAATAGAAGGATCTTTCAAGATTAACAAATGATAGGTGCTCTTGTATAAAGATTGTTTACAGGCTTCAAGAAGCTATTCTTATAAAATGTGATATTTCTGGACCTATGAATCCTAGTGATTTGGCTATTCAATAAGGAATCTAGCTGGAAATGGAGTGGGCCCCTTTGTTAGAAGGAGATAGAGGTAGACCAAACAAAAAACTCATAGAGAAGGGAGGTGGCTTCCTCCTTCTGAGGGAGTTTTAAAAGTTGATATTGATGGGTCTTCTAGGGGGGATTCTGGATATGCTAAAATTGGTGGTATTAAAAAGGATAGAAATGAAAATGGTGTGTTCATCTTTGCTAATTATAAGGGATATTACTCTAATAAAATTATGGAGGCTATAGTTATTCTTCGTGCTATTGGAAAATGGTGGTCCCTTTGGTTGGAAGAAGATTGTTTGTGAATTTGATTCTTAGATTGTGATTGATATGTTAAATGCACAACATTTGGATGAAGTCAATTGGCAACTAGCTATGGTGGTAAAACAAATCTTGAATCTATGTTATTTGTTAGATCATATTTATTTTTGTCATATTCCTCTAGAATGGAACATAGTAGTTGATTGTTTGGCAAAATGGGCTTCAGAGAATTTGAATGGGTAGGATTGGGATGATTGGTGCCTATCGAGGCCAAAGTATATGGAGACTTTGGAAAGGTTAATTACAGAGGACAATGTTGTGTAGACATACCCTTTGTTTGGTTGATTCTTCTTCTTATTTGTTTGGTGTTCTTGTTCTGGCCTTGGGCCTTCTACTTTTTATTTTTTGATTCAATCTGAATAAATTTTTACCCCTCCTTTTTTCAAAAAAAAATCTTTTAACAAAAAAAAACTACATTATGGAGAAATGTGTGTCTAAATTATATCCATTTATCAGTAAGGGGTTGCCACTTTAGGTTGGAACCCTAGTGCCCGACCTATTTGGCAGGGGCCATTGCCCTAATATTCTAATATAACAAAAAATTATAAAAATGTTTTCTCTTAGTGACATACTATTAAATATCTATGTTTAAGAAACAATGAAAAGATCTTTTTTTCTAATCCTTGTTATGCTTATGAGAAATATATATTGTTCGTTATTACATTGTAAAGCATAATAAATAGTTTACTAACAAATGCTATTTTGTGTGAAAGCTTCTTTAGCTAGGAGGATCATTTTATGCTATTATTGAAGCCATGGCATTCTGATTTTTCTCCATCTTCCGAATCATTTGATTTGCAACCTATCTGGGTTAGGCTTCCTAATCTTCCCCTCCATCTTTGGATTGACTCCATTCTGGAGACTGTGGGGGATGCTATTAGGGAAATGTTAATGGTGGATGAGAAATCTTTGGATTTATTCCACTCTACTTATGCTCGTATCCTGGTGGATATTGATACCTCAAAAGGCCTGCCTTCGGAGATTAAACTTTTTTCTCCCAAGGGTAGAAGTTGGATTTAGCAATTGGACTATGAAGGCCTCCCTTTCAGATGTAGAAGATGCTTTAAGACTGGTCATGTTGCCTCTTAATGTGATCTTCAGAGACATAATAAGACTACTTCATGGTGGAAGGGGGCCTCTTCTCGGCACTTTACAGTGGAGAAGGTTTGGAGCTTCGCGCATGTGGTTGAGAAGGTTGTTGGCCCTGTCTCTAGTCCTATGGTTGTTCTTGTTCCTTCTCCTATTTTGTTTGCTGGTGTTACTTCTGTTGGAACTACTGGTTTTTCTGCCAACAATTCTTTTGATGTTGGGGTTACTCCAGCTGGTTCTGTTCTTGCTGGGGTCTCTGTGTCTATTGGTTTCTCTATTGGTTATGTTCTTGCTGGTAGTAATACTTATGTTGTTGGTGTTCCTCTTGTTACTTCTGGTTCTGTTGGGTGTACTATTCCTTCTGCTGGTAGAACGGGTGCTAGATTGTCTCTTGAGGCTGCAGGGTCTGCTGGCCTCCTTCCAGCTAGTTCTGTTTCGGAAGCTCCTCTTGGTGCTGGGAAGTTTGGCTCTGGCTATGTGGCCGCTATAGGTTCTGTCTAGACTTCTCATGTTGGTTCTATTGTGGTTGGATCCTCTCCTGCTTCTGTCTGGTAAGAGAAAGCTTCTTTGGTAGAGGAGGGATGGACTATTGTTATAGGTAAACATAATAAAGAGTCCCCTCTACATTTTGATATGACTCTCCGTTCCCAGAAGAAGGGAGGCAAAGGAAAATCCTAGGTTTTGGATTTTTAGTTTGTTATACTTGATGTTGTTGTAAAGCATTGGCTTTACACATTTGGCTTCAACAGCTTGAGCCTTTCTATGTATGTATCGTTTGGTTGTTGTTGTTTTGCTGGAATTGTGCTGCTAGTAGTTCTACTGGCATTATGTGCTGGGGGGGCGATGTAAGGTTTTTTTTTCCCCCAGCTGTTTCACTTAGATCTAAGCTAATTCTTCCTATTATTCTCGGGGTTACAGTTCCCTTCAAAAACTGAATGTATATGGTTTCGGGGCCCATTCAAAACCTGTTTTTACCATAATAAAAAAAATATTATTAGTTTATAGTGTCTTTAAATTCTTAATGGTTGTTAGGGGAAAAAAATATTGATTTGAGTGGTTTAATTAGGCCAAAAAAATGAGACATGTCTTTATGTTTTTACCCTCTTGACATAGATACAAAACCAAATGACAAATGACATGGACATGCTAATGTTAGTATTACAAAGTTATTCTTAAGAATAAAACATGCTAAATTTGAGAAATGATAATGTGTTCACGATCACAACAAAAATAAAACTTAATGTGTAATTTATTAATTCACATTTTTAATATTTAAAATATTTTTCCTAGATTATTTAATATGTTATTTAATCAATATAAATAAAAAGTGTGGTTCCAATATATGTCTTATTAGTTATTTCATAGAAACTTAGTTAATTGACTCAATTCCAAATAAGTAATTACATCAAACCTGTGAATATAGTTTGTTTAATCTTGAAGTTCTCTTCTCCAATATCCACATTGTCATATATATGCATGTATGCATGCATGTGTGTGTGTGTGTGCATGCGCTCCCGTGTCCATTCATATGGATATGCATGTGTGTGTGTGTGTGTGTGTGTACACTTTTGAATATAGAATTGAAAGTTGGGGTCTTATCATAGGAAAACTAACCACTTGGCTAAATTAGAAGAATATGTAATTTCAAGTTAAAAGATCAAGACTTCAAGACATTTTTCTCACTAACTTTGGTACTACCACACTCATTATTGATGTGATATTTGAAATAGTAACTATGACACACAAGTTTAGATGAATGGTCAATATTTTAGATTTTTTTTACCAACTCTATCAAGTATTTATATTCTCTACATTATTCGCATCACACATTATCTACTCTAACTAGATGTCAAGATTCTTGCTTTGCTGAATCTTATAGACATTGACATGGATAAACTTCCTCAACATAAATTTTCAAATTAGACATTGAATCATTTTAGAAATAAAATAAATAAAAATATCAAAGATGAGATCCATAGAACATATCTATGATCCAAATAATTAAAATTTTAACAATATCTTCACTTTGAAAATAGATTTATCTAACCTTTAGATTACACTAAATAAAACAAACCTCAAAAATTATAATTTATTCTTACTAAAATTTTAATATGTTACTTTACTTCTTATGTCTAAAAACTTATTCCCACTTTAATACATAATTCCATTCAACAAGTTCTTTAAAAATACAAATTGTTTCTTTACAAAGCAGATACCAAAGGTAAAATGAGACAAGAAATGCTATACTTGGTGGGTCTTTCAATTCACTTTTGTCACTGAAAGAAATAATCAATTAAGAGAGAAGTTACATTCATTCCAACAGTAGGAAGCAAGTTATGGTCATGGCTCCTTTTTCTTTAAGATGAAAGCAAGCCACTTCACAATTATTCGCCCAAAACTTCAAATCAGAGTAGTGGATTCTGCTGAAGCAAAAGTTTGTGCTGCTCCCCATCAAAAAATATCTTTTAAAACTATCATTTTTTCTAAGAAAAGAACTCATTACACTATGATATCACCGTCAACATCAAACTTTGGAGCTGTTTTATGAGATTTTTTCCCTTTGGACTGGCTAAGTTTATTACGTAGGTTTACAGTATAGCAGTTATTTTCTGGATATTTTTTTGGTTTTTGTCGGTGGCATTTTGGATTCATTCTTGGGTTTTGGCAGTTATACCATGACATTGGCCCTCTTATAATAGAGGGATAATCAAAGAATATGTTACGGTGTCGGTATAAAAAAAAGTCTATTATATCAAGAATTCAATCTTTTATGGATGATCATGAGAAAAAAGTCTACATAAAAAAAATATTAAGTGGGGAGTAAAAATGCTAATATCTCAATTGAGAACTAGTTCTCGTCATCTAAGGTGTAAAACAAGGAGATGAATGGTATCTAAAGAAGAATGAGAAAAGACAATATGCTTATTTTGTAATATGAGAGTGGTAAAGACAACGATATTTTGTCATGGAGCACCCAGCATACAGTGACATCCGTACTAGTTTTGAGGACTTTTTAAAAACGACAAATTTAAAGAAGAGGTTACAAATTGTTTAAGGCTTTGGTGCTCTATTTTGGAAGTGTGTACTATTCTTAGATCCCATAGACTGATTTGACCTCATAGACATTATTAAAATCCTTCATTTAAAAAAATTAATCATCCACCAACTCTAAATCACAACATCTAACAAACATTGAATCTTACTTTGAATCCAATATGCTACTTCCACCATAGCCTCCTAAACTCTGTTTTCTCCAGTAAAGTTCTTATTTGAGTCTGGTTTCATTTGAAATTTACGTTCAATACAAGTTGATTGATATGCTTCTGGAATCTTGTAAGATATGTTTGCATCTATAAATTCCCTTATCTTTTTTTTCTCATTGGTGATCCAATTTTTGTGATTCAAAACACCTATCTCCAAGTAGAATTCCAAGTGTTGTGTAAGTTTGACATACTAAAAAATCCCTAGACAATAGGTACATGATTAAAATGAAGATATTAAAATTAAAAGCAATAAGATTCACTTTCATCTCTCTCCAATTTGTCAATTTTGTTCTACTTAGTAATTGAGCCTGAATGACAATGTTGGAAAATTAAGAGTAGTGCATTTGTCTAGGAAATCTAATACATCTAAAAAAAAATACGACAAAGATGGACCTTCTATTGGAAACAATTGTCTGAAGGAAATTGCTACTCAAATTATGTATTGTCTTTGATGTCACACAATGTCATAGTCCGCAGCAATCAGTTCCTATCGAGCTTAGTCGGTCTGCCAGACAGGAAGATTAGTGCTTACCGAGTCCACTCAGTTATCAAAGAAAATCAGTGTCTACCGAGTCCACTCGGTTATCAAAGAAAAATAGCGTTTACCCAGTTCAGTCGGTCGTCAAAGGAAATTCAGTGTTTACCGAGTCCACTCGGTTATCAAAGAAAAATTAGCATTTACCGAGTTCAGTCGGTTATCGAAGGTAAAGGATTGTCGGTGTTTACCGAGTTCCCTCGGTTTCTGAAAGATTGTAGAAAGTTATGGTCACCGAGCACTGTCGGCCCTTGAAGGATTTTTGCAAATAAAGTTTACTTAATTCAGCCGACTGTTATACTAAATAATGTCGATTTGACAAATCTAAAATCATATAAATAAAAGGTCAAATGTGAAAAATAAACAAGATATACAGCAGAAGATTTACAGAAGAAAGACAGGAAAGGTGTGTGCGAATTTGTGAAGGATGTTCAGATATCCTTAAGGTGTAGCAGAGATTTATTTGATCAGGAAGGATCACACTTATGCAGAATAGAGATCTGTAATCAGCAAGGCATTGCATTATTATACAGGTCATTTTCATTGTTACCTTCTTATCATTGTAACAGTGAATTCTAAATCTCTTAACCGAGTTGGTTTAACAACCATATTGTAAATCCTCTAACAAGGTGACAATTCCATTGAATTGTTTTCAAGACCTCTTACCAGGCCACTCCTAGCAGGGTGATTAAATCCTCTAACAAGGTCACACCTAACAGTGTGTTTTGTAACCTTTTACCGGGTTGGCTTCTAACCGAGCATCACTTCAGAAAAGTGAAAATCAGTATCTAGATACATTGGTGGTTTTTCCCATATTGGGTTTCCACGTTAAATCTTGTGTCTCTTGTGTTCTTAATTGCTATCTTAATCATATTCAAGTGCTGATGAACATCTAAAGATAATTTTGCTAATACTTTCTGCATCTTCAAAGTTACTGCAATCTATTTACCGAGTGCTAAAACAGATAACATTCTTTAAGCTATCCTAAGGGATCTGAAAAGAAATAATTAGGAAGTGTTTTATGGTTGACTGATTCACCCCCCCCCCCCCTCTCAGTCACTTCATCCATATTCCATCACCTTCCATGCTGCCATTGGGTCCAAATTATGCAACAATTTTGAGATTACTTGTGTGAAGACCAATACCCAATTTAGGAAAGATATTTGCAAAAAGTGTTTTCTCATTTTTTCATTGGGAGGACATAAGAGCGAGGAGACAAAATATGTTAAGGGTTCAATAGGTGAGATGTTAGTGGGCCTATTAGGGGCCCACACCTGACCACCTAACCCCTAGTACATGTTAGGTTATCTTGAAAAGTAAAACAAATAAAATCATATTAATATAACGCTGGGAAATGAATAGCTTTAGGTAAATATTTTTTTTATATATACATAGAAAAAACCATTCAGTTCTTTTATTTTCAGACAATCAACCTATCCATATCACTGGTAGGTTCTAACGCACCCTTCACTAGGTTGTTCAATACAAAAACCCAAAACATGTCAAACCAAATACACCAATCCTTTTACCATCAAATGAGGCTCACCACCTCAACCAAAAACTAGACTAACGACAATATGTTTCCACGTGATAATCCATCGATCCAAAACAAGTTGACAATTGGTGATGCAATGCAAGTACTAAGAACACTAGTGCCTACTAAGATGTAACTAGCCTACAACATTTGACATGACATTGTCCCATCGTTCCAACCACACTGTTTCATTTTCCACCTCAAGCACACATCTTGTGATCACTTCAACATTAAACCACATGCATTAACAAATAAAATTGTGTAAGATCACCATTGGACATTCAAGGGCAATCAAATATGAAGTTATAGTAGCAATCAGATGAATTCTTGCAAGTGAAGCTGCAAATTTGAAATTCAAATTGATAAGATTACATAAATTAAAGACACCACACCAACACAACAAGCTTAAAACATACAAGTAAACTTGAAACCAACTCATTCATCACATTCAAGCCATTCAACATCCATCGAAGAGTAGAAAGAAATCAGAAGAGATGACATCCATCAAATAGTATAAATAATTCAAGATTATTTTCCAAGTATTTAAATGTTTATTACTGCTTTCACAATCTCAAGTTATTTGTTTTACCAATTCCACGTATTTAAAATGTTTGTTAATTCTTTTTTCTCCCTTCATAATATAATTATTCTATGTTTTTAGTTTTTCATACTCATGTTGCTCTTTGTATTGTTTCTTCCATGTTCATTACATGTTCACTTCATGGTTTATTGTATTCGTTAAACCCTTAAATATTGATTCACATCCTAATAATTTTACAAACTCCACATATAATACTCTTTGTATTGTTTCCTTCATGTTCATTTCATTTTCAATTGTTGATACCCTATTAGAATATTTTGGATTCTATCTATATTATCCTTGATGTTCATTTTTAGTTTTACATACTCTTACTGACTATTTTACATCTCCACAGTTTCTATTGTGAATCACTTTTATATTCTACAAGTATGTTATCCTTGTTGTTTAATTTATTTGTAATTATCTATTATTTCAACTATTTCCTTCACGTTCATTCAAATTTGACATCCTTAAACATAATATGAAGATTCTCATACTTACAAATTTATAAAATCCACATACAATTAATTGTATTGTTTCCTTCATCTTCATTTCATTTTCAGTTTTCAATACCCTTCTTGACTATTTTACATCCTTATGGTTTGTATTTTTTTCTTCATTTGCATTCTATCTATATTATCCTTCAAGTTCATTTCATTTTCAATTTTCTACACCCTTAATGATTGTTTCACATATGTATGGTTTGTATTTATATTCCTTGAGGTTCAATTCATTTTCACTTTTTTATTCTTTCTATACTATCTTTGTTGTTCAATTCATTTTCAAGTATTTATCATTTCTACTATTTCCTTCATGTTCATTTATATTTCACATCCTTACACACAATATGAAGATTCACATCCTTACATGTTTACATGTTTAGAAAGGTCTTATTGTAACCTACTCTCCAAATGATGCAAATAAATATATCCTAACGTATATATATAAATCCAAAGATTTGACCTTGGAATTAGATGCAAAATCAAGGATGGCTTCACAAATGCATGGATCTATAATTTCCAATCCTAGATCTTGAATGTATGTGTTGGAACCCTAAACTTTGCAAAATTTAGAGTTCCAGAATCCATGCCCATAAGTGAATCTCTTTATACAATCATGTGCAAACGCTTATGATCAAGTGTATTCTTCAATTTTCAACTCCCTAGAACCTGCTCCGGTACATACATAAAATGGTCGATTTACAAGTATGTATGTGTATCACTCTTTGCGGATGCAAAATTAATCCAAGTATTTTTTTATCATAATTTCTCTCCACTAAAACATTCTTATTTCAATGTGATTTTTCTTCTGCAATATATATATATACTTAAATACCATCATGTAAATTTTTAGATTCCCATGATATCATTTGCTATTTTTTGTTGGCTAAAACCAAATGGAGTTTTTGCAGAATTGTTGTTTGCAAGGTTTCAACAAAAGTAAAGAAGTCAAATATATATGCTAATAGCATACACGAAATATCCCACATTGGTGATGCACAGTGCTACACTTGTGCTTTTATATGTCAGTGCTCACTTATTCACTTGCCAAAGGTACAACACCTTTTGGCAGATAGCACATGTGCATGGGACTAAGCCGACGTAGAGTTGATTATTGACTTTGGTGCACCTGGAAGAAGATGAAGAATTTTTTTGGAAAGCCAGAGCTGAAGTGAAATATTGATGTGGCACGAGAAGAAAAATTAGAGGGTGCCATGTGGCACTTGCTGACAAGTTAAATAATGACCAATTTGGGGTGACAGTTTGTGTAGCTTCAGTAAGCCAAAAGGAAGGTTGATGTTGATGATTACGAAGATACGCAATGTTCTAGTTAGCGGTTGGAATGACTTTGGTGGTTAAGTTGACGATCTGAGATGAAGGTGACAAAGATATTTAATGGTCAGCTTGATTGTGTTTGTGACTTTGGTGGTTATGTTGGCGGTCATGATGAAGGTCACAAAATTATGCACGTAGTTTGTGGAGCTTCGCAAGGTCAAGCCCACGGTTAGAGTTGGTGGTTCTGAAGTTATGACATAGGTTGACTGACAGTTAGCATGACTTCACAAGGTCATGCCCACTATTTGTAGTGTCGGTTATGAAGTTACAAAATGGTCAGGTTGGCGATTGGCGTGACTTCGGCAGCTCAGTTAGCATTCGGGGCTGAAGGTTACAAAGATACAAAACAACTTGGTTGGCAGTCTGCGTAACTTCACGATAGTGAATGTTCAAATGGTTTGCAGAACTTTGCAAGAGGTAAAGGATGTAACCGCTAGCATGTTCTGAAGTCCTGACTAGTCATTGTGTAACTTCTCACAATCAAAAGTTTATGATGGTGATGGGCTCGGAAGTCCCGACTCATGACATGTGAAACTTTGGAGGGTGTTGAAAGTAAGAGCAAGTAACATGCCATGTGGAAAGCACAAAAGAATTGCGAAGTGTATCAACGGTCAAATTAATATTTGTCAGAACTCAACTTTCCAAAGCTATGATGATGAAGAACAAGTGGTTTGTGAGGAATCGCAAGGGTTTCTTGGTCATTTGATGTGGCGGTTATGAAGTTGCAAAGAAGCATTAGGAAGTTAGGTGCAACTTCGAAAGGGTTAAGTTACTACAAGAACAAGGGATTCTGAGGTTACACTGGTAGTCTGTGTAACTTCGCAAGAGGAAGGGTATGTTGAAGACCAATGAAGAGAATCCTCATTGTTGTACCAAATAAAATAAATATAGATACAGATTCCCAAGGATATAATCTCAGACGTCAAGTGTATACAATGAGATTTCAAATGATTTTTTAAATGCCAACGGTCATAGTTAAAATATATTGGACAGAGATTATTTCTTACCCAAGGAAATTCAATATAGTATCTTAATTTGTGATTTGAGTAGCTTTTATATATGGGTGTAATAAATATGTTACAAATAATATTATTTTCTAGAAAACCTTAATGAAGAGAGGGGTTTGTTTTATTAAGATATCTAATTAACTCATTTTATGTGCAGGAGTTTTCTATCCAAGGATATTATTACAAAAGGATTTGTTTATCAAATATTTGACGACAATATATTTTGCGGGATGAAATGGAAGGGAACATTTCAGAAGGAGCATTATTGAAAATTTAATTATTTCATATATGGTTAAGACTTTGCATTGTAATTATTATGTTTAGATGTTGACCTTAGGATTAGGTTTTTGTTATGAAAAGACACATTGGTCTGAAGCTTGTACGCATCCCTTGGATTTTATATTTATAGGAATTCCAAGACCATGTGAAAGAATATACACAATCATTTTCAAAACTTTCATAGAATAGAATTAGATCAACAACTGTAGACATGAACTCAGATGTACTATTTTTTAAAAATCCATAAAAGATCAATATTTTTTTGTCTCACTTGTGGCAAGAAGGTCCAATTCTTATTCAATTAGTCCCTTGGATAAATCTATTTCATTATATTGCCTAACTATGAAACTCTTATGTTATTGTGGTTTCAAAATTAGTTGCAATTGGAACATCAGTTAGAAGGATTGGTTTTCAAACTTATCTTTGTCTTATTGGTCTCTCAGAGTTAGAGTTAAATTTAGTAAGACTAATTGTAACTATATAGTTTTAAAATTACAATTCATACAGATGCCTTTGAGATGACAGTCTTGTTTCTAATAACAAGTTATTAAAATTGTCTCCAAGGTTGTACATAGGATTGAAATTGGATTGACTCTATTGTCCAAGTAGAAGCAAGGCACTGGTCTCATCAATTATTGGATATAGTCATTTGATTCATTGTTTAAATTTTTGTAATATTTTATTCATCATTCATTCATTTCAAAAATATATTTTAAAGCATTCTTTCAAAAGCAATATTATTAAAGTGTTCTTATAGCATTCAAATATTCAATTATTGCGGCATTCACAATTCGATCATTCTAAAGAGTTTCACTTGCCATCTTGAGAGATCACCTAAATTTCTCAATACAATATACTATCTACTATAAAAAATCTTCAACCAACAGATAAAGGTTGAGGTATAGGCCTACTAGCCTTGGTCCTATAGAGCCAGAATTGCAAAGGTTCCAACCTTATGCTTGGTTGAACCTGTTAGTTGGCCAAATCACTTTGGTTTCTCATCATTGGATTGGCAAGTCCATAGTAAATCCAATCTGTTGATTTGAGAACCAACAGTATGTATGCTTGATAACCACATGAATAAGGAGAGAGGAATAAGAAAGGATATGTGGATCTTCTTGCTTGATTGAGAATTTTGCTACTTGGCCATCATGGGAGAGAAATTTGCATCAAATAAAGAATATTTACTTTGTTTGAATGGATCTTGAAGAAATGGAGACTTGGAGATCTTGAATTGGATGTGTGCCTTCAAATATTGAATCCAACCCTCAATTGCATAACTTGAATGCTTGATGACAGCTTGCACTTTCTCATGAAATCATGTTATGGAATGTTCTTAAAAATGAGAGGTGGAGACATAATTTTATACTAAACTCACTCCATTTTGAGATTCAAATTAAATCAAGACTGACCACAAATCTAGACCTTGGAGGAAAACCCCACCATCAAGCCTCGATCCAAATTTGGGCTCAAAAACCTAGGAACAATTTGGCCAGTCGACTTGTTCTATGTAAAATCAACTCAAATTTTGTTAGGATTTTGGGGAATGTGATAATATGTGGGGGGAGAAAATATAGGTTGTTGGGATCTAGCATAACAGACATTTGGACCTCAAAATCACCAAAATAGGGTCTAATAGGTCTTAAAGCCTCCAATTATGGGTGATAACTTCTTAGGACGATACACTGAGCCCCCACTTTAGTGAATTATGAGATGAGCTCATGCTCACTGTAAAGTATATCAAATGTATAAGGATGATCTCATCAAGTTCAACGAGACAAAGAAACATCAAGCCCCCAAGTGACTCAATTCTTCATTAAATCTAAAACCTAAATAAGTGAGGCATCACTCGAAAGAGAGAGAAAAGGTGTGATCACTAGCCTAGTAAGAGATTATCTTACTATGGATGAAACAAAAAGGAAAAACACCACAAAAGATGGCATTGAAAGGTATAGCAAGTTGTGTTATGCTAGTCAATCCATCAAAAAGGATCATACCTTAAGGAAAGCATTGTCTCCATTAAGATCGTGCCTAAGGAAAGCATTGTATCCCCAGGGATCAAGAGAAAGTGATCAAGCCTAAGGAAAGTGTTGGTTCCTTAGGGATCAAAAAGGAAGGATCAATCTTTAAGGAAAGTTTGTTTCTATTAAGGGATCCAAAGAAAAGGATAAACACAAATAAATTGTTGCCACCTTGGTCATATGTAAGAGAGATTGGATGAAATCATTGTGTATGTGTGTGTAAAATGTGAAACACGTAATGGAGTGTATGCCCTAACATTAAAGTGATTACAAACACATTAACGAGAGAAATAGCTTTAACGAAGCATATAGGCACCCAAAAGATACGTTTCCACTATGAAATGCCCCCCAAGAAAGGACAAATCAAGGGAAATAAGAACATGACAAAAGACAGTATGGAAGGGATCTAATAACTCTAGGGTCAGTATGATCATATGATAATATATGAGATATTATGTCAAAATGAACTTTCATCATTCTAAAAAGGTACTAGAACTACAAGAACAATGAAATAATAACATGCAAGAGTTACAAAGAAGAGTCTTTTTGGGCCAACATCATATAGATAAAAAAATAATAGGTAACTATTGTTTTGCATCATCCACAATCAGACAACATAAAGGCACATTTACAAATAATGGTACATGCATGACATAACATGTAACAACATTTAGAAGAACTGAGATATAAATAGAATAATTTTTATGACATTTTGATTCCTTTATCACCTTGCATCAATGGAGCAACAAGGGTCATTTAAAGAAATCTAAACAAAACACATAACATGAAACAAATCACAGGGAAAGTACATTACAATAGGAAAATGCACAGAATCTACCACACAAGCGGAGCTATTCAAGTGTATTTCCTTCCCCCGCATCTTGATCTGTAGTGTTTAGGGAAGGTGAGAAACTTGCAAGAGGAGCAACATCAAGCATGAAAAATGGAACAATGGATAGTCCCAAACAAGGACAATGTTGTAAAGATAGGAATATGTGTTTCTCACTAGGAGTGATACATAATTGTTTTGAAAATATAGCTGGAAGATCATGATTAACATCAATAACCTCAAACATGTCATCAAAATCACTAGCACGAATATCATTGTTAGGATCAAAAGTATCATCATCAAGAGTATCTTGATCATCCAAGTTAATTGCAATAGAATCCAAGATATGAGTAGAATTGTCATGTTTGTTCAATTTCATCATTTTCAAGTTAACCTCCTCCTTTAGCTCAAGCATGGGTTGGTCAAAGGAAATCAAAGAATCAATAGGTGTGTGAGATGAGGCAATATTTTAGGAAGCATTTTTATGGGCTCTATCACAACATTTATGACAGCAATCGTGAGCATGATAGTTACATTTGGTAAATTGCTAGAAATTTGGTTTGGGTTAAGATCAATCAACATTGGGCCCTTTTCTTCTTTAGGAGGAAGAACAAAAGGAAGCATAAGACATTGAGAGATATAATTAGGAGGATGTGTATAAGATATACAAGGTAGAACATGAGCATATATAGGAGGTGTAGGAGATGGAACATCCTTGGGTTTTCTATGTTCACAAATATTTTGGACTTCGTAGGATTGGTAAGAGAGAAATATATTATCAGGATGGGTTTAGGTTGGTTGAGGCATGGAAGGCTAAAAAAATTCAAGGTCAATTGAGTCTTGAGGCACTGAAGGTTGTTTAATAATATGGTTAACAATCATGATTTCTCCATTATGAGGAAATTTAAGATATTTATGAATAGGAGAGGCTACAACTTTCATGGAGGTAAGCCAAGAAAGACCAAGTTTGACTTGAAATTGATCAGAATTTGGGATCACAGTAAATGTAACATCCAAATTTTTACCACCAACTTCAACAAGAAATGAAATAGAACCATGGGAAGGATAAAGGAAACCATTGCAAGTTTGGATCATAACATCAAATTTATCATAAAAATCATGTTAAAATTGTCTACTAAAAAGATGTTCTTCATTTATTACATTCACTGTGCAAGTGGGATCAATAAGGATACCACCAGAATAAAGTTCATTAACCTTTGCAATAATGTAGGGAGGAACATTAGGAGCTTTAATTGTCTCAGTAGGATCAAAGGTAATGTAAGGCTCAGTTTGAATGTTGTTTTTGGCTTAATCAAGAAGGTTGAAAACATGATTAGCTTCACAAACTATATCATCATAGTCAATAAGTTGAGCAAAAGAGGAAGATGAAGGTTGGGTAAACTCAATAACATTGGTTGAATAAGATGGCAAAGGGCTGGTATAGATTTGAATTTTTTTATTAGGAGGTGCTAAAGATTTGTTTCCTTCATCATTGACACTTTCAACAGATTTAGCATTAGAATCAATAAGGTCTTGAGTAACAATTTTCAAATGGAAACACTTTTCTGTATCATGACTAGGTTGACGATGGTATTGAAAAAAAGTTTTTTGATCAAAGTTTTTAGGCAAAGGTTTGGATGTGTCAATTGGTTTGATAGGAGGAAGTGTTAACACATTATAATTAGTCAAATTCAACATCACATTATGCAAAGATTCAAAAAGATGAGTAAAATTATGAGTAGGTCTAAAGTTAGATGAGAAAGGAGATACACCTTTGGATGTTGCTGCCACTTGTTCATCAACATTGTTGGATGAATTTTTTATTTTGATGAATTTTTTTGGTTTCTGAAATTTGTTTAAATTTTTGGATGCAACATCACTCTTATCAATAGGATCCATTGGAATGGTTCTCTAAAACTGACTCACTTGAAGTTGATAATTATGAAACACTGCACATAATTGAATGAAAGAAGATAATTCAGAAGTAGGATCTTATCTCTAATATCTTTTTGTAAATTAGAAATGAAAATGCATTGCACATCAATATCCGGCATAGGATAAGAAATTTGACCATACAAATGCTTAAATGTACAGATGAAAGAAGTCACTTTTTCTCAAACACCTTCTTTACAATGCATTAAATCAGTTAAAGAGATTTGAGGACCAATTTTGTTTTGAAAATGTTGAATGAAAGCATTAGCAAGATTTTGGAAAAAATAAATAGAATAAGGAGGCAAAGAACAATACTATTGCAAGGATTCTCCTCAAAAGGTTCTAGTAAACAACTTTTCCATGAACCTATGGTCTTGAGATTAGTTACTAAACAAGGTTTAAAAGGTTTTGATATGATTCAAAGGATCATCCTTACCGTTATAGTTCTCAAGATGAGGAATATCCATATATTGTGGGATAACAACGCAGACGATATCCAAAGACAAAGGACTAGAAATATCACAAGTAGGAATGTTGAACTTGGATTGAGTCAATCAGGAAATTTTTCATTGTGAAGAAGACACATTTTAAGCCAAAATATTAATGGTACAATCAGTAGAAATGATGGTAGGAGGTGATATGTTTAAATTTTTTGGAACATTGTTGGAAATTGAAGGAATGGTTGAATGTGAAGAAGAAACACTATGGTAAGTAGGCATGGATGAAGGTAATGAAACACATGGAACACTTGAAGGAATAGAAGGATAAATAGGGTTAATAATTCTCACATGTATAGGATTGGAGTTTTGAATTGAATTTGTTATGATAGGAGGAGCATAAGTAGACACACTAGGAATAGAAGTAGAGATAGGTATAGAGGTTTCAACACTAGTAGTAGGTGGAATGAGGCCTAAATCTTGAGCACAACCCCTAAGAGGCTTAACATTGGTATAAATGAGGTAAGAGATACTACTCAAGATGTTAACACCATGTTCATCATTATGAATGAGCTTTCTTAAAACTTCTACAATAGAAATGACCTCAAGATTAGGGTTTTACTGTCCTGACCATTGTTCAAATTTCTCAAAGTCATTGGAAAGTTTTTGGACCTGTATAGGAGGGACTCTTAAGAATAATCTTCATCATGATAATAATGGGAACATTTATTCTCCGTGATAGGTTTGATGTCACTAATATGCATGTTTGTCTCATCAAGATTCCTAGGAAAGAGAGAACTCGGCATCAAACAAACTCATAAGTCTATGGCTTCTTCTAACCATAATGCTATAAGTGGGACTCAAAGTGATAACACTCATGCACAATGGAATGAGAGGAAATAGAAATGTAATGCAGTGATAATATTTAAAATAAATATGCAATCTAAACAAAGAGAGTCTTTTTATGGAAAGAACATCAAACATATAATGTAAAGAATACACAAGTAGAAAATCAAAAGAATGTAATTGAGATATAGATACAAAGATATGAACTTATAGATCTAGATGCATAGAATGTAAAAACTACCTAGATGCATAGATTGTAACAATAGGATGTAAATGCATACAAAATAGATCTAGATATCTAGATGCATAGGAAGGATATCTAACACCAAAATTAGAATGGAAATTTTATGAGTCAGGCTCACCAAAATATATATAGGAAAATGGTGAGAAATACTAGGATGTAGATCACTCACAAAATTCCTAAGGCCTATACATTAGAATACAAACCCACCCTTAAGAAAAACCTAATTAGCACAACCAAAAGATGAAGGGTGCTAATGCAAGATCTAAATTAAAGGGGGTTTTCATATTCTTAAAAGGAAAATGATATGTGATATGATAAATGATATAAAATATGATCTATGAAAGTGTAGGAGACAAAGAGAGAGAATGTGTGTACCTTGAAACAAGATGAGGAGATCTAAACTTTGAATTTGATTTTAACTGTCGTTGGAATGTCAGAATCTTTTGTAACTCCATATCTAGAAAACTGAGATCTATAGCTTTTTTCTTTGTAATTTTCACCAAAAAGTGTAGGAAAAACTTGGTTTTTCAAGGACAAGTTGACTTGTTCCTAGTAGTGCCAAATCTGATGAAATTTTCCAAGATCTTGCAATTGCACATATACTTCTAGATCTAAATCCGCAACTCCACAACCCATTCCTACACATAGAAAAATGGGGAAAAGGTTATGGAAAGGGGTTTGCCTTGGTCAAACCATTTTTTAGGAATCAACCTTGAAATGAAATTAAAATTTCATAAAGGAAAGTAGTACAAAGAAAAGGTAAATTGTTGATTCACCCTGCATAAACCCTCATGAACAGATGTAGTAATCGCTCAAATCCATGAAGATTCTTGAAATGTGTTTGTAATCAAAAGTGTTGAACTTCGAATGAGATGTAAAATCAAGGATGCCTTAAAAAATGCATGGATCTATGATTTCCAATCCTAGATCTTGAAAGTATGTATGCTTGATAAGCACATGAAGAAGGAGGGGAAAAGAAGAAATGATGTGCGGATCTTCTTTCTTGATTGAGAATTCCTCTAGTTGGCCATCATGGGAGAGAAACTTGCATCAACTAGAGAAGATTGCCTTTGTTTGAATGGGTCTTGAAGAAATGGAGACTTAGAGATCTTGAATTGGATTCTTTCCTTCAAATATTGAATCCAAATCCTCAATTGCACAACTTGAATACTTGATGATAGATTGTACTTTCTCATGAAACCATTTTATGTAATTTTATTGCAAATGAGAAGAGGAGATATATTTTTATACTAAACTCACTCTATTTTAGGATTCAAATTAAATCAAGGTCCACCACAAATATAGACCTTGGAGAAAAATATCACCATCGGGCCCTAAGCCAAATATGGGCTAAAAAACCCAAGAACAAGTCGACCAATCAATGTGTTCTCAGGCACAAGTCAACAGGTTGATTTGTTTTAGGTAAAATCAACTCAATTTTTGTTGGGATGTTGGGGAATGTGATAAGATGCGAGGGTAGAAAATGCAGGTTGTTGGGATCAAGAATAATAGACATTCGAGCCTTGAAATCACAAAAATGGGGTCTAATAGGTCCTAGAGCCTCCAATTATGGGTGCTAACTTTTTAGGATAATACAAAATCAATAAAAGATTTGGTCTAAACCTGACATGGAAGGGGTACTTAGAGATATCAAGGACAACGACATATTGATCTTAAGGGAAACATCAAAGAAATGGGGTTTTCTAATATCCACAATATCAAAATGGGTGGGTGGTCTCACAACCACCTCTAAGAAAGGTCCCCTAACTATCCTCACCCCTAAAAAAGAAGACTAGATTGTTCAGTGGTGCCAGGAGATGGTTCCAGTTTTCCATGGGATCAAGATTATGAACTTAAGGGTAGCTACATATCATATATATGAGAGAAGACCCACTCCTTTCAAGGATTTAATGCCTAGGAAGTCATGGTGTTTGGGGTTTAAGGCCCACCATAAATAACTAACATTACAGACAGTGAAAGACCTTGACAAAGATAGGGCATTCAATCTAAGACCAGCTATTATTTGTGCTTTCTAAAACACTTTATCAAAATAATATGCTACAAATCCATATGGGCCTACTTACATATGAAATTGTGCTAAAAATTATGTGCATGAAGACAGAAATGGGACTATGATGGTACTTTCTAGAAGAGGAATCCAAAATGTCTCTTACATAATTCCCAAGAGACATGAATGAATTACCATTCTTTTTTGTGTGAATGCTTATAGGAAAACCATTCCAGGATTCTACTTGTTCAAAGTCAAGAATCACTTGTAGAATTACATATCCAAATGAAAATTGGGTGCTTGCATGGCAGCCTAGAAACATGCATAGATGACCAAGGAACTCTTCCTTAATTGTTTGCACCATCACTCACTTTTTTTCAGGGGGCGTTTCACCCATCAATAGGCACTTGCTCATATTTGATGGCCATGGTAGCCATGTTGCAATCACAACCATCCAATAAGCATGGATGCTAGATATTTACTTGCTTGCATTATCGACTCACACATCTCACAAACTATAGCCCTAGGATGTGAGTGTTTTTTCTCCATTCAAATCACACTTCAAATCATAATGAGCATTGTGGTTGGTAATTTTTTTGAATGTTGAAATCAGGACAGAAGAACTATTAAAAATAGGTAGCAAATCTTTGACAAGGGAATTGACTATATCTAACACTGCAGTGGGAGTAAAAAGAACCAAGATATAGCCCCTCAATCCTGATGCACTCATGGAGGACATGTAGCCCAACAACACATTTAAAATTAAAGATTGTGAAGATGCTTCTCTAGTGCATAACATTCTTAGCCTCTTCAGAGTTGATATGTCAACAAAAGATGTTGCACAAAAAATATCTCAAATTATTCAATCTAATTCCAATTCAAAAGTGTACTATGATCAGCCACCTAAAAATTAAATGGAAATACTTGTTAACGATTTGGATGATAGGCTTGATCTTTCATCTGAGCGAATACCATTGTCATGGTTGGAAAAATAGGCTATGAATCTAGGTGTCAACTTGCAAATACAAGAAGAAGAAGGATTGTTCACTTTCTCTTCACGACCCACCACTATCATGCAAAAAGTTATGCATTTCTATGATGATTATGGCATATTAGATAGTGGTAGAGATGTAGATTTTTCACAAGAAACATGTGGGATTAGGATTGAGAAAGATGAAATCCTACTACCAAAAGTTAGTGAGACATCAGGTTCTCAACAAGAAATGTTCATGACCAATTCTTAAAGATGCATGTTCATATTGTCAACTAGAAACACAATAGGGGGGTTGATAATGGGATATGCTTGAGTAGACAATCCCAATTGTTAACATCTAATGATTACATGAATTTTCTAATGAAGAAGGTGTTGAGGAAGAAAGAACTTGAGTACATCAAAGAAAGAAAGAAAGAAAGAAAGATCATATCAAAGAAAATAAGGCTACATGTATATTGGTAAAGGAAAATAAGGACAATGAGAGAAGATAAAATGATATTCTATGTAAGGAAAAGGAAGGGCTAAAAGAAGAAGAGAAGGAAAATGAGGATAGAAAAAATTGAGAGAAGGAAATAAAGGAACATGAGGTAGATGAAAGGAGGCTATCGGAGTAGGCTATGGATTTGTCTAGAAAGAATATTTTGAACAATCCATCCACACCCATGCATTAATGGCATGGAATAATGTGGGATATGATTAACATAAACATCCCAAAATTTTCAATAGCTTATAATTGTCCACCTACTTCACCATCTCTTACATTTTATACTACTCAACTATATTGCAAGGATCCCAACATATGTTGTCAGCACTAGATATTGCAGTGCAATAGAAAGTGAAGTGAGTAGCAGTCAATGAACAATAGGGGATGAGAATATGGTTCTCATTGCAGTCTTAAGGGAATTTCCTGCCTCACCAACAATGTCTTTTTATAATTAGTTTGTATTACTTTACTTTAGAGAAAATCATTGATTTTCTCATTGTGTTTGATCCTTTTTTTGGATCTATGTAGGTAGAGACTTGTTGGATTTGTGTTTCCATTTCTATTCTTTCCATGGAGCCATTTGCATTTTCATGACAGATTTAATTTTCTCTTTGTTTTTCATTTTTCCCAATTGGTGTGAGGTAGGACATCTCATATATTTTGTTTTTCTTCATCTTTTTGAATGAAGTAAAGTTATTTAGTTTTTTGGGTTGAGAGTTAGGACTCCTGCACAATTTCATAGCATTTCATTACCTAATTGGGTATATCTATTTATTTCATGTTTGGAAATTAGAAATTATGAATTGTATGGAGTTATGCTGCTCATTTTTATGTGTCCCTAGAATGAGAATTTTCTTGGATATTTGTGATGTTGGGAGTATTTAAGAAAATGAGTTTTAATTTTTGTGTCTTAATTTTGAGTTTCATTTTTGGGCATTTTTTAACTTGCCTCGATTTGTGTGCTTTCCAAAATTGTTGATCATCATGTTTTGCATGTTTTACATGTTTTGAATGTTGTAATTAGTATATTCCCAAGATTGTAGCAATATCATGCTATCATAATGGATTGAGGACATCCTAAGTAATAGCTATCATGATTTGAACTTTACCCTTTTGATGTAAAATGATGATTTATGGAACCTTTACCAGTTTTTGCCCAAATTTGGCATTTAGTGTATTTTGTGGCTAGTTGATACTTTCTTGTGTCCTAACGAGATGTTTTTCAGATTTCATTAGAATTTTTGCCCTTGCCAAAGTGGCCAATTGAGTTATTTTTTGTTTGTGCATGTATTTACATTTGTTCAATTTTCATGCCTTGAGTGTTTAGGAGTTGATTTGTCCTCCAGTGGTTGCTTGGTTGTTTATTGGTGCTATGTTATCCACTTCCTTGGTGTGGACCCAAGTATATGGTGTAAATTTTATGTTCATGTCCTCAATGTAGGTCGAGTGGATAAGCTATGTTGTATCATATCCTTGGTGTAGACTAAGTGGACACAACTTCTTATTCACATCCTTGGTGTAGACCAAGTGAATGAAGTATTTTGTTTATGTCCTTTGTGAATATTGAGTGGAAAATCTTATCCTATAGGTCTATGTCCTTTAATGTTGAGCCATAGGACTAAGTGAGTTGAGTAGGCATGGGGAGTAGCTACTTACATGGACTGCATTCGTAAGTGGCTGCATAGGATGCATCAAGGAGTTTTTAAAAAAGTGAAAACCTAATAATATAAATTGGGTATAAACATTAAACAAGATAAAATGGTATTGTGTAAATTATCGAAGCCTTGGATGTCATGATTGACCTATGTGAGTGTTAGATGGTACTTGAATCCACGGATGTCAAAGATTGACCCGTGCGGGTAGTGGAAATCATTGAAGCCCTAGATGTCATGAGTGACCTATGTGGGTGGTAGATGGTACTTGCACCCTAGACTTTAATATTGGTTTGTGTGGGTAGGAATACTCTCTATGGTTGGTACTCTTGCATCTAGGTCTTTTAGTAGTGGGTAGTACCTTGGTGTGCTATAATGATGTGGCACCTTGATTATATTTGTACTTTGGTTCTCATGTTTAGTTCTCTACATGGATCATTGTATTATGTATGTATGTGTTGCATTGGATCTCTGTACTATCCTTTGAGTTCTACATTAATTTACATGTATGTTATCCATCTTTGGTGTGTGATTACCTTGTGTTTGTGGTTACATGAATATCTCTGTGAGAACAGTGGGGTAGGCTTGAGGGTTCCACATGGTGGGGTGGCATTTTTCTTTACCACTATTGGGGATTGGTGTATTGGTGGTGGACATCTTCCAATGTTAGAGCTCGAGCATGATGTGCTCATTCTATCCTTACATCTCTTTTTGGTATATATATATATATATATATATATATATATATATATATATATATATATATATATATATATATATATATATATATATATATATATATATATATATATATATATATATATGTATATTGTTATGCTCTTTAGAGTAGATTTTATTTTGATGTATGTGGATGTATTGATTGTGTACTACCTCAATTGTGGGCATCTGGTACTCCTCAACGTGGAGTAGGCCTTGCATTTTATCTGTACACTGGTGTCGATAAGCCTACCCTTCTATCAGACTAAGAGAACCTTGTTTAAGAAGGTTTCTAGTTTATTTTGTATTTTTGTAGGGAATCTTAGCGCATTTGTTTTATTCTTTTTTTGCGCATATGCCTAGTATTTTAGCGCATATACAAAATAAAGCAACACATTTGCACTCTATTCTGGCACATTTATTTTACTAGAGATTAGTGCATCTCTGATAGTTTGGTGTTCCACTGGGTTTGTACAAAAATTGATTTCATATTTAAAATTCCTTATGTTTTTGGGATGGTTTTCAAGTATTTTCATCTCATTTTATGTTTATGTATATTGATGTTATAATCACTTTTTTATTTGTGCTTATAATGAACTCTATTTTGGATTGCACTAAGGATGAGCTTGTCTCCTCCATTAGCTAACATTGATGGTGGTCTGGTCTTATCCCATGAGATTTATGGATGTGGTCCAGACTCTCATGTGGTGGCTTGAACGTTTTTGTTTATCCTTGCTATGTTTTTGGGATTGTCTTGGAATCCTTGGAAGTTCTTTAGTCTTTTTCTTGTGCATGATCATGTGACGATCATGATTTACTTCTTATGGTTGTATCTTTGTTATGCTTCATGTTTTATATTTCACTTATGTACTTGATGTATATCTTTACTTTCACAAAAAATGTATTTAGTGTATATTCAACCCTTTGTTCTAAGGGTCCTTGGTGGGGAATTACATGGCCAACATTTTACTACATGTTTGAGTTGCTTTAGTTGTTTCGATGATTGCGGATCTCACATTGGGGTATGTGTAGCATGTTCATGGTCCCTCCCACTCCTAGAGTGAATCATATTTCTTGATTTAGGTTTGGCATAATTCATTTAATGATGATCTCTTATCTAGATGGGTATGTTCTATGTGTGACCTATGTATTTAATGTATATCTCTCAAATGGTTGGGTCCACTCTATGTTTTGATTATGATGCTTCTAGCATGGGACCTTATTGCATTTTTCTATTGCCTTGGCCAACTTCTAACTTAAATTGTAATATCCTTTTGAGATGGTCGACCTTTCTATAATGTCTAATGGTCTAACTCGTATACAAGTACAGTTTGTTCTTTGGCAAAAGGTAAGGTGTGAAGCAAGTAAATAGTGTGTGAACTAGTGAAGATTTACAGTTAGTAGAGAAAAGTTCAGTGATAGTGGCATTGAAGAAAAAGTAGTAACAATGTATTGCTAATATTGATAGTGTTGTGTAGATCAACTGCATTATCAGGAGAATCTCTCTTTATTGTTGTGAAGACTTGTATGTTCCTTGTCTCTAAGACAATGGGTCTTGGGTGCACAAGTTTATTGTTGTATCTCACTATTTTGGCAATAAGCCCTTTTTTGCAAGTTTGGAGCAGTGAGCTCCTTTTTGTAATCATTATTATATTGGTAGTGAACCCCTGGCTGTAGTTCCAGAGTAGTGAGCTCCTATCATCTTTTGTAGCTAGATTATATACATCAGGAATTATTCTTTGTGGCCAAGTGCTCACCATGGTTTTTCTAAGGGGTTTCCGTGTATAAATCAGGTGTTCATCTGTTACTTATTTTTTTCTTTACGTGCTTACTATTTTATGTGGTAAGTATACAGGTTAAGTAGTATTATTTTGGTTTATGTTTATTCACCCCCCCTCTCTCAACATCCAGAGGGCCTAGTAGTTAATTGATATGTTGCTCCATTTTGTTGAAGGAGCTTATGTTAGTAGTAAGAAGTACAAGTGTTATAGGAAAATTTGTATATTAGGTTGCTTCTTCTTTCTGCTTGGGGGTAGATCTCTAGTTTGAAAGGATAAAATCAAATGAATGTAATATTTTTTTGCTATATGAATATAATGGGTGCAACCCTAATTGTTGTTATTCACCTATATAAAAAAAATTCAAATATAATTATTGTATAATAAAAAAATTTAATAAGAAAATAATATAATATAAATTAATTCTAATATCTTTTAATTATTATTTATAATTTTATAAGAAGACATAAATAGTTAAAATAAAATATCGACTTAATGAAAATTAATCCTTAAAAGAAAAAGAACTAGAATAATTTAAAAAATAAGATAGAATATCTAAAAAAAAGAAGATAAAATTAAAAGATATTATAAAAAGATAATAATAAAATAAAAATTTAAAATTTAAAATATTATTATACAATATTTTTTTTAATGATAAATTTTATCTTTATGGAAGTGGATCCCTCTATTGTTAATACTAAGAATAACATAAAGAAGCTCCTATTACAAGAAAACTTGCACAAACCTAACCAACAACCTTACAACCATATCTATCTTTTCTATATGTATTTATTACATAAAAAAAAACTATGACCCTTCCAATATTTATGATCTCCATTAGCACTTGAAGTTGAAAAAGGAGAATCCTTTGAGTTCAACATGTTGAAAAGCTCCAAGAAATTATCATTTCTAGCCCCTTCCTTAAAGACTAACCATGTCACTCTCATTCTTCTCCCCTTATTATTGTTCACCAAACCACCTTCTCCTCATCATTTGGAGCTCCTTCTCCTCCATCCATCACATTAGTTATAACTCATCCACTTCAATATCAAAGATCGCATTAGCTATTTTTGGCAAGTTATATTCTACAACCAACTCACTTCCAATTCAAAAGCACAACTCTCTATACTCTATAGTTTGCACAATTAAGTAGACGAGGGCTCTATATATCTCTCCATCATGCTTATGATCTTCACCCCTAAAGCTAGCACTCAATAACAAAATTATGGCATTCAAATTACACTTGTCTCTAATTTTGATTAGACGTCAACATTGTGCCTCCTTAGTTTCCTCCCTCCATAGTAATAATTAAAACCTTAATAAGATAAATAATTATAAATTAAATTAGTTTTAACATTTTTAAATTATTTATAATTTCATAAAAAGATAAATAATTAAAATAAATTTTAAATTTAATAACAAAATTTGAAAAGGAAAAAGAAAAATTAGAATAAAGTCAGTTATTCATTTTTAGAAACTTGAAAATCAAGATAGAATATCTTAATAAATGAAATAAAATTAAAATATTCTCATTAAAAGAAGAAGATAAAATTTAAACAATCATTTTAATATTAATTTTTTTATATAAAAGTTGGAGAGAAAATTTGGTGATAAAAGGAAAAGAGAAAATTTAGAAGGAAATAAGGAAGGGAAGTAAATTTATGAAGGCACATGGAGTTTTTTCAATAAGAGGCCAGTGCTTATTTTAAGCCCCCCCCTTTCCTTCATAGTTTAGGGTGTAGTCCCATGGAGGGGGCTTCCTAAAAATTTTGAGTGGTTGGTGCTGAGATTTCTTAAGATTATTTGGTCTCATGAATTTTGTAGTGGAGTTTTTTTTTTTTAAAAAAGCTCCACAATTTATGGAAGTGGGTGGTCTCATGATATTTTTAATTTAACATATTCAATTAACTTGACTAAATAAATAAATAAATAAAAATTCATTGATAAGAATTAGAGATTTTTATATGATTGACAAGTGGGAGAAGAAAAGCCTAAGTTGGTGGGGCAATTTCTAGTCCCCTACCTTTTTCCCCATGCGGCTGCTTAGCTTATTTTGGCTAGCAGCCATTGCTCAATATTTTAAGGAGCGTTTTGTGGAGCAGGTGGCCCCATGAATTTTATTTTTTCTGCTTATATTTAAGCAGCTTAAAAATGGAGGTAAATTTGGAAGGAAAAAAATGGAGATAAATGTAAAATAAAGAGAAAATAATGAAAGTAAATGAAAAAAAAAGGAGGGAAAAATTTCTATGCAGCCACTTGTCATTTTTTTTTTAATATGCAGCTACTACTTATTTTGAGTCCCTCCTTTTTTTTGACAGCTTATTTAATTTTTATAAGCAAGCAACTGCTCCATAAAATAAGAGAAGATTCCAAATTTTCCTTTACCGCTTATTAAAATATTACATAAGGACACTTACATAACTTATTTTTAAGCAGAAAATAGACTTAAGCAGCTGCATGGGGACATGAGGTAATAGCCCCTTCATAAAAATAGGAAAAGATTCTATATTATTATTTTCCCACAATTTCAATTCTATATGGGAGGGGTTCATGGAGGGGGCTTAAGCTCTATTTTTTAGGAACAATGGGTGCCATGAGAAATTTTATTTTGGGCTACATGATTATTTAGAATCTTTTGTTGGAAAATAGGAGCTCCTACTTTTTAGATGTCCAAATTTAAGGGCAAGTCCCCATGCCGCTACTAAACTTGGATTTTAAAAAAAAATAGTAACAAAATTTTTTTTATAGAAAAGTCATAGTAAAAAGAAGACAATAAAAAGGGAGGGAAACAAATTTGTGAAGTCACATCGATTTTTTTCAATAAGTAGTGAGTGCTTATTTCCAGCCCCCATATTTTTTTAATGCTTAATTTCAATTCCTAAATTATAGCCAAGGAAAGATTTCAATTTATCCTTGCTTAAAAAATTGCATGGGAACATGGGCTAAGTGGGTAAAAATAGGGTGAGACTAGAAATTGCAGGAGTCTTTTTTGCCACATGTCAATCATATGCTCATTGATTTCTATTTAAAATAATTGACTCCCACCAAAAAATTTAGGACAATTTTTATGAGGGAAAAAATGGAGTGACCCAAGCTTCTTAAATTTAAGCAAAAAAATAGAGTTAAGCAGCCCAATGAGGACATGGGGTTATATATGAAATTTGACGATGATGATCATGATCATCATCTTGATTTTTGTTATGACAATTTGGTCATTCCAATGCTTTTCATTACATGATTTTAAAAATATTAATTATCAAAAGAATATTTAATTTAGAATTATATATATATATATATATATATATATATATATATATATATATATATATATATATATATATATATATATATATATATATATATATATATATATATATATATGAAATGTGTCTTAAGCTTCACCTAAGATTGAAGCTACATAAAATGTAGATGCAACTATTTCTTGAAAAGAAATGCAAATCCTTATTTTTTCATTAGTGACATAATAGAAATTGTCTTAAAATAGATTATTAATTAATTTTGTTGAACTTCAAGTTTATACTATATAATTAATTAAATTGGGACATACATAGAAATATTATCTTTAATTCTAAATATTTAGAAAAGACATATTTAATTCAATTTTAAATTATGTTGATAACTTTTTAATAAATTTCTATAAAAGAAACTGATTTTTCTTTAAAAGAAAATAAAATTTCATTGAGTACATAGTAGCTAGTTATGAAACTAGTTTTTCTTTAAAAGAAAATAAATTTGAGTACATAATAGTTAATTATTTAATGTACTATTCAATTAATAAAATTTGTCTTGCTTTAATAACTTTTTATAAAGAAACTTTTTTTTTTCTTAAAAAAGAAAAAAATTGATTGAGTACACATTAGTTAGTTATTCATAGTAATATTTAATTAATAAAAATTGTCTTAATAATCTACTTTTATAACCATTTTTTACTTTAAAAGAAAATAATTTTTCAATAATTACATGTTAGGTAGTTATTCATTGTACTATTCAATTAATAGGAATTGCCTTGAAATAGATTACTAGTTGATTTTGTTGAATGTCAAAATTATAATATCTAATTTAATTAGGAGATGTATAGAGATATTATCCTTGATTTTATTTTTAAAAATATTTTTAATTTATTTTAAAATTTTATGTTCCATGACTACTTTTAATATCTTTTTAGAAAACAACTGTTAGTTATTCATTGTACCATTCAATTAACATCAAAAGATTCTATAATTTTATAACTTTCTCCAAACTTTTTTAGCTTATAAGGATCAAACATACTTGGATCCCTTTGAACTTATGATTTTTATTAGGGTCTAACCAAATACTTTGCTTCCATAATATTCTATACTTAAATGATTACTTCTTCAGTTATCTTATTTCTTCTTAAAATTAAGATATAAGTAAATTAATAAGAAACTTATATAAGCATAATGAGATTAATAAAACATCAAATGATTCATTGAAATAACATTTACAACTTATTTTTATTATATTATACTATGAGCAAATTTTAAACTTTTGTTATCATTAATATTATTAATAGCATTATCATCAACACAAATTTTAACAACTCCTTGTACATATCTTCCTTACTCCTAATTATTATTACTTTGTTACCCAATTTATTTGTTATTACTAAAAATTCTATTTTATTTTTTTAATTTACTTTTCCTTAATACTTTATCCATAATATTTTTTAAATTTAGTTATGTAATTTCTATATTTTATAGATAATAATTCATGAGAACTCTTATCTCTCAAGGTGACAAATGGTACACCTAGACCATCAATAAATCACCACCTAATACCTTTTTATAGTGAAATAATGTTTTTCTTTGGGTTGTTATTATGTGTTATTGTTTCTCTTGTGCAAAAAAAAGGATCAAGGAAACCTATTGCAAGGACACTACATGAATAAAAATAAATCAACTATACAGTCCACTTTCTAAATGTAGTTGGTTCCTTGTTTGAAAGGTTAGGGGGGAAAGAACTACTAGATCACAAAATAGAGGGAAGCTCCTTCTTCTTCAATTGTTTTCTCTTGCACTCATACTAATTATATTGTCTTGAAATTCTTAATGGTTTTTTTCTTTTTTCTAATGTCAATGTGTGTAGTTCACTCAAGCTAAAAATGAGATACAATTGTGTTATTTTAAGTATGCAAATTTCACCATTACAAAATTATTCTTAAGAATAAATCAAACTAAAAATTGAGAAATGATCACATAAGCACACTAAAAAATACACGAGCTATTGACTCTTTGTTTGGAGTACTTGAAATCCCTTTTCTTAGATGCTTTAATATATGATCTACTTAATTTAAATACATGAAATAAAAAAGTACATCTTTGATACATCTTAATAATTGTTCAATAAACTTAGTTAATTAACTTGGCTCCAAATAAATACATCAAACATTCAAATATAATATTACACCCATCTCATTTCATTTAAAAATAAAGATTGTTTCTTTCACTTGCTTGATACAATTAATATCAAACATGATATTTTAATTTGCTAGGCCTTGTAGACATTAATAAAACATCAAATAATTCATTGAAATGACATTTACACTCTGTTTTATTCATATTTCTGTTATATTACAAACCAATAATTTTTTGTTAACATTAATATCATCACCATTATCATAATTTTAACTATTTTCCTTATACCTATCTCCCTCACTCCTAATCATTACTCAATTAGTGAGAAAAATCAATTTATTTGTTAATACAAAAATTTCCATATAAATTTTATAATTTCACTTTCCTTTAATTCTTTATTCAAAATAATTTCTTAAATTCAATTACATAATTCTTATGTTTAATGAATAATAACTTATGAGACTTCTTTTGTCCAACACCCTGCAATACAATGATAAGTTGCCAATCTCTCATTTAAGAAGTCTGAAGTTTGAGTCTACTCAAACCCCATGTTAAAAGGAAACCTATTAAAAGAACACTGCCTTGAATCAAAATAAATTGATATACTGTCCACTTTCTACATATTGCTGATTCCTCAATTAAACATAGAAAAGAAAGAAATGAATTACGAGAAAACAAAATAGAGAGAAGCTTATTTTTCTTCAATCTGGTTTGCAGAGCTCTGAACCAGTCACCACATCATACAAATCAACAAATTTGCTTCAACAATTTCATATACATCATATATGAACAATCTGAGTATAGACGAAGGCCTGCCCTGTCTCTTGTAACTTGTAAGCAGAAATGTCGCTTACAATCCCCATATAAAAACTGAGTCCCCAATGAATGAAACCTTTCCTATATTTCATCCCACAGCAGAACAGATAAACAGCCACAAAACATTCTGGCAGGAATCCCTTATGCTCCGGACTCAGATATCTTAAAATTGCGTTCCTTGGGGAGATCCGGTGTTTAATATAATAAACATCTATAAATATTCAAAGAATCCAATCAATTAAAACCCATCAAAAAATTACAGTGGCAATGTGAAGTTACGTCTGGTGATCAATATACAAGCAATAAAAACTTATTTGCCCAGAAAACTCTGCTCCCTGTGGCTTGCAATGTTGATCATGCAGGTCCAAAAATAAGTCAAGAATTTATTAATCAATGGCCATTGCATTGGTGTGAAGGTCTCTTCTGCTGTTTACCGGCTTTAGAAGGGCAGGGGGAAACAATGGGAGGAACCATGCAATTGTACTGAATGCAGAGTGAAGTGCTGATAGGAAGCTTTGCAGAGGGGTTTATACTGATCTGGGTCAGATAATTGTGCTGCAGATACAACACCTCAATTCTAGCAGAAAGCAAACTATCAACGAGTTCTTTAGGCAATGCCCCAGTGAAATGATTGTTGTTCAGATACAGAGTCTGCACAGATGCAAAAAATGGGGAAATGGGTCCATTCAACATATTATAACTGAGATCAACAGTGGGTATGTTAACAGCAGAACTGGGCTGAACAGGGCCTGAGAGAGAGTTTCTCTGCAGTTGCAGAGAATTAATATGGAAGCCAAAGAGAGAACTGGGTATAATTCCTGTGAATTTGCTAAAGCTGAGATCAATGTATGTCAAGGAACTCAAATGCCCCAAATTCTGTATTCCCCCGCTTAACTGGTTATTAGAAAGGGCAATATATTTCAGAGAAGACGGCAGCGAAGGCAGTGTTCCCGAAAGAGCATTGCGCTTTAGGTCAAGCCGTAAGAGCTTAGGAGCCCCACTGAGATCAGGGAGTGTTCCAGTGAGTTTATTGCGAGCTAGAATCAGATTTGTGATCTGGGGAAGCTGACCGAGGCCCCGGGGAATCGAACCCGAGAGCTGGTTATAACTGAGATCAAGAGTTTCCAGCTTCTTCAACTGGCTCATACTCGCCGGAATGCTCCCGCTGAGGAAATTTCTGCTGATTCCCAGAAATTGAAGCTCCACCAATTGCCCAATGGTCTCCGGAATCGGACCCACGAGCTGCCCTGGAACCACAGTGAACTCCACAAGCGAACTCAGAAGACCCAGAGCACCATGAAGTTTGCCTCTCAGTCCCGGCGATCCGGCGGCCGGGTCGCCCAAATTGATCGTCGTGATTTTCTGCGGCTCCGAAGAACTGCAAAGAATTCCGGGAAATTTGCAGGGGTCTTTGGAAAAATCCCATCCCGATAAATAACTCGAACCCGGCATGTCCTGCAGATTTTTTTTCATCGACTGTAGAGCCAGGAATTCAATCGGAGCCAGCAATGGCTCTGCGAATTCCGCCATTAAAACCAGCACGAGAACCCCAAATCGAATCCTGCTGCTGTCTCCAATGGCCGCCAGCTCCATTTCGGAAAAACCCAAAATGAAAAATGCTTGCAGCTTCCCGGGTTTTTTCGTTTTCTATGACTTCTGAGGTCTTTTTTCCCGTTTTCTACAACTTCTGAAATCTGAAATCTTACAATGT
The DNA here is from genome assembly GCA_027943335.1 of Chamaecyparis obtusa. Taxonomy (NCBI): domain Eukaryota; kingdom Viridiplantae; phylum Streptophyta; class Pinopsida; order Cupressales; family Cupressaceae; genus Chamaecyparis; species Chamaecyparis obtusa. The sequence continues at coordinate 1,672,177 of BSBK01001881.1, read as the reverse complement.
AAATAACATATTTGTTTCTATTTCTTGTCCAACAAGCCAGATCAGTTAGGTTGAGTAGATTAAGAAAAAACACACAGCTTCCCATGCAGAGTGAAATTTTTCCTCTTTTTTCTTTCTTTTTTCAGACGGTTGAGCTGTCGCCAACTACACTGCTGTGACAATCACAGTCACCGCGAGCTTTCCATCATTTTCACCTTTGCGCAGCCGGTCAGTCCAGCACTTGACCGGCAGTTTCCCGTGTGGGCCCGCCGCCGCAGCTGAGTCAGCAGACACGTGAGCAGAGACTCAGAGCATGCGTATACAGTGTCTCCCGTGGGACCCATTCTAAGGGGTCAGCCTTTTTTAAGCTTTATGCTCAGTTTTCAATAATTGACATGCTTGTTACATCTGCAATGAGGTGGGGTTAATTATTTTTGTTTAATGTCCTGCTTAACTGTAGCTTGACCGTGACGCTTTGATTTTGACTCTACACTGTACGAACTAAACCCGAGTTAGGTGATTTGACCAGAGTTGAGTGAGATACTGACGCGGTGAAGAATCTTTAGGCAGCAAAAGCTTTGATCGTCTTGCATTTGTCTATAGGCTATAGAATTTTAGTGTTTGGCTCTGGCTTAACGAGATTTGTTCCCAATCACAAAATATAATTATTGGTCCCATGCTGAGGATCATTAAAATCTCTCTCTTTTATAAGAATGTTGTTAGGGGTTATCCCCATTAGGTGTAACTCTTCTTTGAAATATGAGGTATGGTGAATCAAACTCTCATTTTAAAAAATATCTTGTGTTAAAAAATAACAAATTTTCTAACTAACTCTCTTATTTTGTCTCAACATTATAAGGAAATAAATCTACCTTCTATAAATATTTTGGTCAAATGAATGTAAATTAGAGATTAGGAGTTGGGTCAAACAACTTTATAAAGAAGCATAAAAAATGATAAAGAAGATTAGGAAATTTGATTTTAGAACTCGGAGACGAATATTCTATTGTAGATGATGTTTATATGGTTTGTCTTAATATACAATAAGAGTAAAGATCTAGTAGTTGTCCATATACCAGTAATCTCTATATTCTTGTCCACCTAACCCTCTAATTACTATACTTAAAAATATTCAATATATGATAATTGAAATCCCACTTAAATATGTGCAATGGTAAATTAAACTCTCATTTAAAAAAACTTATTTTGTCTTACTCTCTTTCTAGATTTTTGTCTCAATATTGCAATTTCCACTTTATATAAATGTTTTGGTCAAATGAATGTGAAATAGAGATTAGGAGTTGGGTCAAACATGCTTATAAATAAGCATGATAATTGATAAATATGATTAGGATGTTTGATTTTGATTAGAAGAAGAATATTCTATTGTAGATGATATTTATGCGGTTTGTCTTATGTAAAATAGGAGAAAGAATCTAGTAGTCATCCATATACCAATATTTACTACATTTTGTCCACCTAACCTTCTAATTACTTTATTTTTAAAATGACCAATATATGATAATTGATATATCACTAAAATATTCCACATGTACCAGTAGTTGCTCACTTGTACACCTAATAGTTAAAATTTGAATTTTTCAATTGAAGCAGTTGTACAATTTTATTGCTAACTATAGCAGGAGCATAGGTATTGGTAAAAATATTTATTAGAGGAAAACATATTAGATCAATTGTGTGATTTTTAAAGTGGTTGTAGCACACAGTTGTTGGAGTATCAGACATCATTTCTAAATGACTACTTTTTGACCTTTATGTACATATCATATCCTTGCACATTCATTGCAACTTTTGGAACAATAGCTTTAAGTTGTTAAGTCACATACAAAGAAACCCCAAAAATTGTTGAGATCTAACATACCATTTAGGAGCTCGGGACAGATGAAGTAACGGTGGGAGACAAGTGTGTCCTTTCCCCTACTTAGATATGTACCAATGTACCTTGATAGTTACAAGATTAATTATTCTTTTCTCTAAGTCAGTCACACAATTGTGGATTAGTTGTAGTGCCTATAATTTTGAACATTTAATATGGATTTGACTTTTTCAAATGACTTTGACCTTTTGGTGAGAAATATTTGTATTTTTTTTTGCTTCTTATGTATAAAGATGATGGTAACTACAAACACTATTAGAGTATTATGTATTAGGCATGGGAAGTGACTTGCTTTCATTTTGTTATGGTTAAACTCTTGGGCTAACTTAATGATTTTACACATATTGGAAGACATACCAAGTCAATTTCAAATGTCCAACCTATTCTTATCAGTCCAAATGTTGAGTGTAGATGGGTTCTCTTGGTATAATCTTAAATGATCAAACTGAATTGGGGTCTCTCCTTTTCTATAATATCCTACTATACAATTTTGAATATTTTGTGCTCAAGATAGTGGGTAAATGACTAGCTGAAATTAAGTTAGCATAAGTTCATGTTTAAATTTATAAAATGGGAATTGTAACATCCACTCATGTGTAACCTTGTAAATAACATCATTATGTTTTGGTTATTATTTGAAAATATTTACATTTTATGTTCCTTATTCTGAAACATTAAAATGTTATATTGAATGCCATGGAGGGATTAGAAGACAACTTTGATAATACTAGGCTTACATATTTATGTTTTGGTGTTAAAGAAGAAACCCAACCATGTGATTGAGCATGTGAAGTTAAATGTTACCAACACCTAGCCACTAAGTGATTAGGGATCTTCCCTAATATGTTATTTATAATTATGATATGATATTGAAGGTATAATAATATAGTGGATGCAATTATATTTATTTATCTTTAGATTAATGTTTAATTCATGTGTTGATATGTCTTTGTGTGCATGTATCATTTAGTCACGTGTTTAATAATACTTGTTAATTGAATTAATCCTCAAATTTAGCATCAAGGTCCAAGAAAAGGAATGCCAATAACGTAATAAGAAATGATAGTGGTAGATGAACTACCAATTATCACATGCAAAAGAGGCTAGTAGGTTAATGTCAATTACTAATGCCAATATTAATAAGAACATATTTAAGGAAATAAAACACTAAATTTAGGTGAACCAAATGACAAAATATAAAGAGAATGTAATTAGACTTTTAGTAACATTAGCAGTAGAAGATAAATTAGATTTGTAGAGATATATCAATTTAAGAATAGATTTGATGACGACTTTGAACAAATTATAGGTACACCAAGAGTTGTAATTCCCCAATCTTTCACTCAATATATTATTGAATAACAAAAATGGATAAATAAAATTTTCACATTGTACTTATAAAAATTGCATGTCACAATTGTGCTAATACACTCTAAGGTTTTTTGTGATACAACACAAAAAATTACATATAGCTCATGTTTAATGCATGATTATAGAAGTAGAAGACTAACTTAACCATGTTATAATCATGACTACTTTGTGAGGGGGTAGAGTTCATATAAATCTAATGATAAAGTTCAATACCAACATGAGAGATTTCAAAACAAATACATAATCACTTGTTATAATTCTTGCAAGAAATCAAATTAGAACATTTCTAAGAATCTATAATTTAGAGGTACACATATCCTAATGACATAAGATTCCAACACATCCTTCAACATGAACATCCTAAAAAGATTTGACCCCTATAATGGTTCAACACCATCTGAATGCATAACCCTCCTTTTACTCTAGGTACCCAACAAACTCATGCAGAACATGGACACATGAAAATGCACATTTCAATCTAGTTTATATAAAGTACAAAAAATAATATACATGCAAAACGGATTTACAACACTGTCCAAAGTATATATGGATCTAATTCAAATCACTCGTTAGATACAAAATTTGATGTAATATTAAGAAGAGATTATAAGATGTAAACCAAAGAGACCTAATACCATGACACATCAACCATTACAAGGTGTTATGTTTCAATCCCCTATATTATATATGACAATCCAATGAAGTTCATCAATCTCTATGAGTTGTGATATTCTTATCCAACTAAATCACTAATCCTCATAAGTAATTCAATGACATAGTGAAGGTTAATCTTGGTTATGTGTGATTTATTTGATCCTTGTATATTTTATTATTTATTTTCTTTTATAATTTTACTTAGAAATATCTAGGAGCTCATATTTTAAAACTCAAAATCTAGTAGGAGCCTAACCCTTCTTTATTATGTACCTCATTCCTAAGTTACCAATAAATCAAAATTTAATGTGTCAAAATAGGGTTCACTAAATTGTATAAGAAAAATTGGAAGCTTAGGCCTATCTTTGTTTTGATTACTTTGAGAAGGTGAATGATCCACTATGCCTCAAGATAGATGAAGCACTAGGCAGATTCAGTAGTCCTTTGTGGGGGTACTTGAAAGGTGACTCTACAATTGTGGATGAAGAATGTAAGATCTAGGGCTAAAATGAGGTGAATTGGTGGTTTTATGCATGCATTAGGAATCTAAGAATAGACCTATATTCCAGTAAATATCTGGCAATAACATATTATAACCAACTTGCAATCCAAACTTGAGACTAAAATAGAGGGATTGGGGTGTCCTAGATGACCTACTTCCAGAACTAGGTGCCCTGCTTGACCTAGTCATGGTATTTTTTGATATGATGAGTTGCAAACTGTAGCTCTTCACCTGATCTCTCTATAAATTTTTACACACGTTTGTCACCTATTTCTACACACACAAAAGAAGAGAAATACTATGTAGAAAGGAGTTTTCCTAAGTCTAACCTCATTTTAGGAACTAACCTTTAAATTGAAATAAAATAGACTTGAAAGCGAAGCATGCTAATATGTAGCAGAGGCTAGATCCGAGAAATAAAATGTCTTATACCTTGATGATGCAATACTTTTTGAATTTGATCATAAATGTTGATGCAATAACATGACTCCACAAAAAAACCTAAAATAAAATCATAAAAGACTTGCTTGCATGAAAGTTGTTGAAGCTTTCCATAATTCCTTGATTGCTTGATAATCTACTCTTGAAGACTTGAATTATGGAAAATTGTAGGTGATAGCTCAAATTGAAGTTAATGTATATTTAAATGAGGGAGTACACCTTGCTTATATACCTCTCTTGAGCATTTTGGGGTGTAAAAATTGGAGCAAGAGGATGGGGGTTTAAAATTCTCAATCAAACAAGTTGATCATTAAGTTGTTTCAATTTGGGCCCAAACATCAAGGGGTGGGGGGGCCTCCCCACTAATGTGGTCCCAAATTGGGACCTGATGTCCAAAATGAGAAGGACAAGTCTGTAATTAAATACAAAATTGAGCTGAAAACACAAGACCAAATGTGAGAGCCCATACATGTTAAAATAGGGCCTAAATAAGTAAGAAATTGCATAGGGGTGCAATTTAGGATGCTACACAAATATAAATTAGCCATGACATGAATCAATACAAATAATCACGACATTTGGTCTAACGAAATAATCATAATTTCACAAGGATATCACCCCACAAATAAAATGATCTAACATGACCTAAAGTATAATATTTATTTTCCAAAAATTATCCATCCACACAAGGTGCTCAAATCCACCATTAATGGAGAGCAATTTTAAATTTTAAATTACTCAAAATATCAAAATTTAAAGAATACCCATTGAAGCACAAAAGTAAGGTATACAAACTTTTCAACTTACATTTGGATTTAAGAATTTTTTCCATAATTTAGGTGCATTTTTTGTTTTAAATATAAATAATAACTAACAATGTTATAAAACTTAAAAAACACTATACTATGAATTTAACTTCAAGATTGGGGTTCTCCACTTAGTATATTGGTTAAGTGGTGTTGTTGTTGTTGTCCCCACCCAGGTTCAAACCTTTGCTAGGCCATGTGATCGCAAGCTTGTGCCTTCACTGATCAACCAATATGCTTGTGGGTTTGGGCCTCATCTTTGTAATAAGGGAACAAGGTCCCCCTTTGTGGCCTCACTGGTTCATAGCTCCAAGTCAAAAGCCTTTCACGTGGAGCTAGGGGACGTGTCAAGCTAGCATCATCGGTCATGTTAAAAAGTTTATCAAGTACTTCAAAAAAATAACTTCAAGATTTGAACCCTATGTAAGAAGAGTCATATACATCTGTTTATTATGTGAGTAGCTAATAAAAATATTCATTTGAAAACCCATAACATATAAAATATAACTTATGCTTCCCAAGTCTAGGCATCTCATTTGGACAAGTGTAATATCTCCAAGGGAACATATCCATTGTATCCCCAACATTGCATTGGTATCACGAATGTGCACCATATAGAAGTCACCCTTGACTTCGTAGTTCTCCAATTATAGACTCATCTTGGATAAAAATAGGGAGTTGATCCAACCCTTGAACCTTGATCCATCTCTTATACCCAGATTGTGACTATAAAACTCTAATAATTAAAAATAAGTTACATTAATCCTCTCTATTTTTTTTAATTTTTTTTATAAATTAAAAACCTTTGTGAACTTTGTCATGTCAAATAACTACCATTACTGATTAAATTTAAAGAAGATATGTTTGATGGTTAATAAATAACAATGGAGAAAAATCTATATGAAAAACAAGCACACCACTAACAATTTTCAACCAAATTTCAAATAGCTCAAAGCTAAAGTGATTTTAGCAATTCTCTTTCAAAATGTATTTCTCTTCACACGAGAAGTGAGAAGGGAGGTTTTTCTTCTGCTTCAAACAAAATGTACAAATCCTTCAAAATGCTTTTCCTTTTTTTTTTCTTATAAAATTTTCATAGCTAATTCCTCGATTCCATTTTAAATTTTTTCTCCTTTCACATTTTCACAAGTCATTTTTAAAAATGATTATTTGCACTAGAAGAAATTTTCATACAAGATATTTCATAAGGCTATTCACTTTCAAATAACTTATGATTAATATATTTCCGCTGACTTTTTCTTAAATTTTAATTTTAAATGTCTAAAATAATATTGCACAAAAACTTTTTCACTAAGATATAAAATAACAAACTTTTTCACTTCATAGGTTTATTCACATCATAAGGATTCTAAAATTACCTCTAATTCATATTCAAATTATACAAAGTCTCGCAAGACTCATCTTACAATTCAGTTGAGTGAGGTGGAGGCTAAGCAAACATATTCTATGAAGAACACCATATTCAATTAACCACCATTGAGGAAGCATATACCTATACACTTAAGTTAAACATCAAACATACATATATTTTATATAGGATAGCCAAATTATAACATAACAAATACAATATGTTAAACTACATAGCATAATATCAATCATTACATCTAATTATAAATTATCTACAACTAACATGCTCGAATAACTAGACGCGAAATTAATTATAAGCCACAACCATAATCATAAACTAGATAACATAATCAAATCAAATCTAATATAGTGTAAACATTGAAACTAAAATGCTACATAACATATACATCCCACAAAATATAATTGAACACCATATATCAATACAAACATCATCAATCAATACATTGATGACAATACAAAAATCACATATAAAATCAAACATAAACATCCAAAACATATAATCAATATACTTCGATGACAATACAAGACCTTATAAAAAAAACAAAGCCTACCCAATGCGAAGGATTCGATTGGGGGTTTTGTACTACGATAAATAAGGTAATAAAAGAAACCACTAACTCATACATCATTCTTATACGAAATATAATAATTCAATGTTATGTAGGTAATCATTCGTCTACTTTGTGTTGAGCCGTAAAGGAACGGTGAAGTGTCTTTTTTATATGTGTTGTACCCAATGTGGTGTATTCCAAGCTTATGTTGGGTTTAAAGATGAGTTTGTGTATCACATATGCTTGCCCCTCTCCGCACATGTGAAAGGAAGGGGTAACGTTTGAGTGTCGTGAAAGCTAATGGAATAGGTAAGATGGTGTGGTTTTAATGGGGCATTCATGTTTGTCCTTGAAACATGATGGCCCTTGAAACATGATGAAATTATGATTAGATAATCATTAGATAATCACACAAAGTGTGTTCTTATGGTCACAAGTATGGAAGGAGTCTAATATTTGATTGTGGTGAGGGTGAATGGAAATAGAGTTGTGAAATGGGGAGGAGATCATGTAGGTTTATCTTTGTGTTTGTATGTGTGAAAGGAGTTAGTAATCTTTTTAGCGTTATATGAATGAATAAAAATATGAGTTTTTTTAAAGTAATATTATATTTTTCAGGCTCTCTTTTTTAGATGTATGTGTGAAAGGGTCAATGATTTATAGAAATAGGATGGTTGAGACGTTTGTCATGTCTATTTATACCTATTGTTGCATGTATGAAAGGAAAGAGAAACTTTTGCATGTTACATGAATACAAAATAATAGGGAGGCAAAATGTGAAGTATGTTGCAACTACTTTCTTTGTGGTCCAAGTCATACATGTGAAAGTAGTTAATAATGGAAGTAGGTTGATAATGATATTTATCATAAATAAAAGCATGCAAACAAAAATTATGCCTCACATTCATTTGTAGGGAAATGAGCTCCCAATTAGTGTTCAATGAATACAAATAAGATGACTATAATTCAAGGATTGGATTAGTAATTGTTATGTGATTTGTATTTGTATCTATGATTGCATGTGTCAAGATATCATCATCATAAAGTGATAGGATAGAGCCCTTAGTTAAATTAAATAAAAGTGCCTTGAGAGTATCTCATGCCAACCATAGCTTCTTGGAGATAGGAATGTTCCCAAATTTGAGAAATATACAAATAAACTATCTTTGGACTCCCAACCTGAGTACTTGATGCATACATTAAATATACAAATACCACCAAAACTAGGTGAAATGCCCTATTAAAAGTGCATATTGTTAGTATTAGTGCCTCCGAATGAGAAATGTAAACATAATGTGTTAATGTAATTATAGATTGCAGTGCAATTGGTATTGCTATGGATTGGAATAGAATGGAAAATATTGGTTACATATGCAGGAAAGAAAGATTAGGACATGTAACCTAAAAGCTTTATTAACTTATAAATAATTCTATCCTATGTTTTGTTTCTATGTTTTATTATGAATTTTCTTTCTCATTTATCTCAATTCTTTATGAAAGAAACCAAATTGTTCATCAAAGTGAAAAAAATAACATCCTTTCAGAAAAAGACATAAACCTTACTACATAAGCCAGCAAAGAAAATGTTTCATATTATAATTGTATTATTTGTCTTATCCACCTAAAACACATTAAGAATATTTAGAATCTTAAGATGCCACTAAATTAATATTAATATTTTATTCTCATAATCTGAGCCTACATGTTAAAGAATGATTAATCAGGGAAGATGATAACAACAACGTGTCAAGGAAAAGTTTTGTTAAGTAGGGAATTGATTATGTCAAAGATGTAAAGGGGAATAAATAATGTATTGACATCATATATGTAAACTATAAATTGTTTTTTTTGTGACAAATTGCAAGCAACCATATTTCACAAGGCAACATGATCTATCATTTTTGCCTCCTCTAAACGGTGGAGACTGAGAAAATGCTTTACTTTTAGATGTCCTATTCACCACAACATATGGGGAAGGTAGTGTTGTTTATAGATAATCTTGAGTAATTTGTCTCCACTTTCATCATATATCTTGATCAGAGGTGCTTGGCTCTGTTGCTTTGGGATGCTATCATTCTAAAGCATAGATTCTTTAGAACAACCCCAAGAGTCGTCAATTTGTTACCTTATTATTTTAAATGTTTTCCCAATCAAATTAGATAGCATTCCCTTCATCAATTACTGATTCCAATCTTTCAATTAGGTCAACATATCTTTAAGAAAATCAAGGAATGAAGTGATGCCCATATTCCAACATGGTAAATACCTAGAAACAAAATATAAACATTTCTTCTGTTATATAAATCTAGAATATCGACACCATTACATAGCACATTAAGATATTATTTTCATGTCAAATACTTCTCTTAAATTCCAACCTGGGGACAAAGGTAAAAAGTTAGTCTCTTGTTTTAACTAGAGCACACAACTTGAGCTTAGGTGTATGAGAAAGATAGAAAATATCATGCTTCAATTCATTCTATAGTTTCTATCCTTAATGTTTATGAGAAAGAGTTGTAAGACCTACTATGCCACAAAAGAGATGCATAAATACATTTGTAAGTGTATCATCCTAAATTGTAAGTACCTAATTTCAATTTATGGATTATTTAGGGCCCACTTTAGTATTTTCTATGGTAGGACCTCATATGGCACTTAATGGGTACCTAAATTTGAATATGGGTCCTCCATTCCTTTTAATTTTGCTTAAAATCCAAGTTGACTCTTATTTTTAAGTGTTCTCTTCCTTTTTTTTCTCCAATCCCATAATTCATTCCATCACCTAGGCCCTATGGCCGTATTTGTGGCCTTCAAGATCTATTCTGACCTCAAATTAAATTGTCTTAAAAATCATGCATCTACCCTATTCTTGTGGAATCTGGTTCAAATCTTGGTTGATACTCCTAGGTACAAAATGCCATTGGCATTCTGTCCCCATGGATTTTGGGCTAAATTTGGTCCGAAGGTCTGTCCTAAGATTTGGGTTGGAAATCAAGTCTTGTGGTCATCTTGCTTAATTTTATCTCCACAAAATGATGCAAGGAGTATATAAACATCTTATATCTTCTCATTTTGGTATCTAGAATCCACTATTAGCATTCTATTATTGTGATCAAGCTATCAAGTGCAAGGAAGAAAGCTAAGAAATCAATAGACATCAAGTTCAAGCATTCAATCTTTTCAAGAAATCAAGGTGTTTTGTTACATAGATCTAGCTTCTTTCCCCCATTGGAGGCCAAGCAAAGGAGTTTTCTATCAATGAAGATCTACATCTCTCTATCTTCATTCAAGTCTTCTCTCTTCTCCCGAATCAAGCATTATGGTGAAGTACAACATCTATTCCATTAAGGTTTTTTCTTTTCATGATTTCCTTTTGGGTTTTTGTGTTTAGCCAAAGCTATTGCATCAACATATTTGATCACATTTAAAAAAGAATTTGCATCTACAAGGCATGATATGCTTCATTTTCTAGATCTAGCCTCTTCTACATGACAATATGATTTTATTTATTTCATTTCATTTTAAGGTTGATTCCTAAACAAGGGTTTGACTGAGGCAAACCCCTTTATTCAACATTCTTCCTCATTTTTATGTGTGCAAGAACATGTTACAAAGCTACCAGATTAGGATCGAAAAGATTAGACACGGTCAAAAAAACCTAGAAAGTTTTAGTCAAAATTGTCTGGTATAAAACATCATTGGTGATGTATCCCTAGGTATAGAATGATTTTTAGCCTACCCCTGACATTTTCAGCTCAAATTTCATCTACAGATCAGGTCTAAGCTCTACTTTCCATTTCCATACTTTTCTACTCATTATCAGTTTGTATCTGTTTATTATTTCCACTTTTCTATAACTTGTTTATTTAATCACTTTAATTACATTAATACATCATTTCCATTTCATCAATCACATATTTAGCAAAGGAAACATTGTCCCACTTAGCATTTGAGTCTCTGATGCAGGAACATCTCAGGTCCTTGGCAATCCTGTGTCACCAAAAACATTTTGGAGTCTTGTTTGTGTTGCTTGGTTTCTGCTTTGACCGAGTTGGTCGGTTTCTTTTGGTTATCGAGTGTGGTTAGTTCTCTTCGAGGTGGTTATGGTAGAGGAAATTTCTGAGGAACTTTTTACAATTGTGGAGAAGAAGGACATAGATCTTTTGAATGTACACAAGCTAGTAAGAAGGCTAGTAGCAATAGAAATGTTTTGGTGCAAGAAGAGTCACCGAATGAACCTGAGAAAGAAAATAACTTGATGGTAAGGAGAGCACTGTGGAATGAAAGAAAAAAGGAAGATCTGATAAGGAAAATTTTGTTCAAGACTAGATGTAGAGTTTCTAACAAAGTTTGGAAGGTAATCATTGACAGTGGTAGCACGAAGAATCTGGCATCTGAAGAGATGGTCACAAAATTACAATTGGAAAAGTTGGTACATTCGAAGCCCTATCAGATTTCATGGATCAAAGATGAGCATACACTCCTGGTAAGTGAACAATGTTATGTGAATTTGAAGATTGGAAAATACTATGATAAGGTGTTATGTGATATCATGGCTATGGATTGTTGTCATATTTTGTTGGGTAGACCTTGGCAATATGATAGACATGCTATATATGATGGGAGATTGCATAAGTATCCTATTGTGGCTGATGGAAAGAAACAAATCTTGTTACCATTGATGGAAGAACCTATTAGTAATGTTTGCACATCTTTGAAGAGGAATGATGTATGTTTTTCTGTGATTCATAATAAGTCAAGTAAGAAAACATAGGATAATGTCCCTGAGGAGATTGATAAGTTGCTCACGGAGTACAATGATATCATTTCTGATAATGTACCTGATGGTTTTCCACTGAAAAGAAGCATTGATCATTGTATGGATCTAATCCCTGGAGCTAGTTTACTGAATAAGGCACCTCATCGGTTGACACCTACCAAGAATCAAGAATTGAACTGACAGATTCAAGAGTTGTTGGAGAAAGGTTTGATCAACGAAAGTTTGAGTCCTTGTGCAGTACCTATTGTATTAACACCGAAAAAGAATGGAGAATGGAGAATGTGTACTGATTCTAGAGCAATCAACAAGATAATAGTGAAGTATAGGTTTCCTATACCGAGAAAGGATGACATAATGGACAGTTAGACTGGAGAAAAGTATTTCACAAAGATTGATTTGAAAAGTGGGTATCATCAGATCAGAATCAGAGAAGGTGATGAATAGAAGACTTCTTTCAAGACAAAAGAAGGTTTGTATGAGTGGTTGGTTATGCCTTGTGGTTTAACTAATGCATCGAGTACTTTTATGAGGTTGATGAATGAAGTTTTGAAGAAATTATTGGGTAAATTTGTGATTGTATATCTTGATGATATTCTGATATTCAGTAAGACTAGAGAAGAACATTTGTTGCATGTTAGAAAAGTTTTGCAGAGATTGAAAGAGAAAAAGTTGCTGATAAATCTGAAAAAGTGTTCATTCATGAAAGAAGAGATTGTGTATTTGGGATTTTTTATTTCAGTTGATGGTTTGAAGATGGATCCTGAAAAGGTTGAAGCTATTCTGAATTGGCCTACACCTGTGAATGCTACTAAGGTAAGATCATTTCATGGTTTGGCAAGTTTTTATTGAAAGTTCATAAGGAATTTCAGTCAATTTGTAATGCTATGACTAAGACTATGAGAGGAGACAAAAGAGAATTCAAGTGGACACATGGAGCTAACAGAAGTTTTGAGACTCTAAAGTAGAAGGTTGCCGAATTACCTATTTTGGCATTACCTGATTTCAATAAAGTATTTCAAGTAGAATGTGATGCAAGTGGAAGTGCAATGGGAGATGTGTTGAGTCAAGAAGGTAAACCTGTTGCTTTCTTTAGTGAAAAGTTGAATGATGCTAGAAGGAAATATTCTGTGTATGGTCAAGAACTCTATGCTATTGTTCAAGCATTGAAGAAATGGAGACATTATTTGATATCGAGTGAATTTGTGTTGTATACTGATCATAAGGTTTTACAATATTTGGGTAGTCAGAATAAGTTGAATCAAAGACATATGAAATGGGTTGAGTATTTGCAGAGTTATACATTTGTGATAAAGCATAAGAGTGGAGTCACTAACCGAGTTGCTGATGCATTGAGTAGAAGAAGATCTTTAATGACTGAGATGAAAATTGAAGTTCTTGGTTTTGATGAGATGAAAGGTTTGTATGAAAATGACCCTAATTTTTATGAGCCATGGAGAAAGTGCAGAGCACCTATTCAAGATCAACAAGATACTAAATGATACTAAATGGGATGAATATTTTATTCAGGAAGGTATGTTGTTTAAAGGTATTCAATTGTGTATACCGAGAGGAGTAATGAGAGCTAATTTGATAAAAGAAAAACATAGTAGTGGTTTGGCTGGACATTTTGGCATTGATAAAACATGGAATTTGCTTAAGGAGAAATACTTTTGGCCGCAATTGTATAGAGATGCTCATAAATTTGTGAAAAGTTGTGGAATTTGTCAAGTTGCAAAAGGAGTAAGTCAGAATACTGGATTGTATACACCGATTGTTGTTCATGAGAAACCTTGGATTGATATCAGTATGGACTTTGTTCTTGGCTTACCGAAGATAGTAAGAGGTAATGATTCAATATTTGTTGTTGTGGATAGATTTTTTAAAATGGCATATTTTATACCATGTAGAAAGACATCAGATGCAGTACATGTAGCAGATCTTTTTTTTAAGGAAATTGTCAGATTGCATGGATTACCAAGGAGTATTATCTCTGATCGAGACAATAAATTTGTTGGATATTTTTGGAAAACACTTTGGAAGAAATGTGGCACTGAGTTGAAATATAGTTCTACATTTCACCCACAAACCGATGGACAAACTGAAGTTGTGAACAAAAGTTTGGGAAATCTTTTGAGATGTTTAGTTGGAGACACACCAAGTAATTGGGATTTTGTGTTGGCACAAGCATAGTTTGCATACAATAATTCAATGAATAGGAGTACTAGAAAGACACCATTTGAGATTGTCAATGGAACACAGCCAAGAGGAATATTTGATTTGAGAGACATTGCTGATGAGAATAGGAGAAGTGCTAAAGGAGTAAAGTTTGCTGAGTACATGAAAAAATTGCATGAAGATGTGAAGCTGAAGCTGGAAGATAGTAATAAAAAATACAAAGATAGAGCTGATAGATCAAGGAGACATAAATTTTTTTATGTTGGTGATGAAGTGATGGTTCATTGGAAGAAAGGTTGATTTCCTGTTGGAACATATGGGAAGCTGAAGATGAAGAAATTTGGACCTTGCAAGATTTTGAGGAAATTTGACAGTGGAAATGCATATGAGATTGAGTTACCTGATGGCATGGACATATCACTGATTTTCAATATTGCTGATTTGTATGAGTATCATGAACCTGATGAAGAAGTGGCAGTACCGATAGAATATCCTAAGAAGCAAAATGATGAAGTTGAACAGATTTTGAAGGAAAGAGTTGGCAAGAGAACACGAGGAAAACAATATATGGAATATGTGGTTAAGTGGAAGAATAGACCGATGGAAGATAGTTCATGGATTTCATAGTCTAATTTGGATGCAACTCAGACCAAACCTACCAAATGATTCGAAGAATCATTTCAAAATAACCCCAGGTGTCTGATGCAGGAGCATCTCGGGTCCTTGGC
This sequence comes from Chamaecyparis obtusa, assembly GCA_027943335.1. Lineage (NCBI taxonomy): Eukaryota > Viridiplantae > Streptophyta > Pinopsida > Cupressales > Cupressaceae > Chamaecyparis > Chamaecyparis obtusa. The sequence goes on along the minus strand of BSBK01001881.1, from coordinate 1,656,904 downwards.
AATCCTGTGTCACCAAAAACATTTTGGAGTCTTGTTTGTGTTGCTCGGTTTCTGCTTTGACCGAGTTGTTCAGTAATTGGTCGGTTTCCTTTGGTTACCAAGTGTGGTCAGTTCTCTCTTGGGCGGTCAGTTATTTCATTGGCGCTCGACATTACCTGTTTGCTGCTCGGTTATCGTGCTTGCCGACGGGTCTAGTTTTGTTTCATGTTGTGGCCGACTTATGCATTTATATTGGATCATAGATTTAATGTTTGTATCCATCATTGGGAAGTGTGTGGTCCCATATTTGACCGTTACTTCCATTGATTATGGATCTGAAGGCCGACTCAGCTCGGTAGCTTCTTGTATAAATGTAGATGTTAGGTTGTAGTTTAGGAGTGAGTTTTTTGATAGAAGATAGTAGACATTAGATTGGAGATTGGTAATAGATCCTCGCATGTTGGAGGACTTTTGTAATTCATTGTAATATCAGGCCATAACCAAGAAGGCCTTATAGCTCGACATGTATGATTCCTATTGATGATAATATATGAATGATCTAGCATTCTCTCTCTCACTGTTGTTATTTGTTGCTTCTGCATGTGTGTTGCAGGCTTGGATCATTAGGGTGTGCCATCCTTTGGCCCCTCTTACTCCTTGCCTTGTGTCAGTCTCCCCTTGAACCTAGTGGAGCATCTTCCTTCCAAATGTGTAATTCCTGAAAAGGGAGGTGATTTACCTATCCTTATTGATTTCTTCCCTTTTCCTATTATACATTTTGGTGAACTCAACTCATAACATTTCCATTTTGAGTTTGGGTGTTAGATCTCCTTTGTGTGGTTGTTACATTTCAATGGAGTTGACTAAGTTAGATTGGTGTGTGATAACCTACATTGTTACTATGAAGGAAAATTCACCATGCACTGGAAAGTTGGTGCAAGTGCCTCATTCATTCTCTTTGTGAGACATTTCAATATCGAGAGCATTGTGCTTTGTCATTTTTTAACACGATGCACACTTTAATCATGAGCTACCATTTTTTGAGCCAGAATTTCTACCAACACACTACATGTCCCTTAAGTGCCATATAGTTTCTTTGTTGGATGGTGGACTGGTCTTTTTAATATGACATGTGGCCTCCCCATGGGAAATCAGAGCTATTGTGTCTTTGTTTGAAAGAAGTTTCCCTGCACGGATTCCATGCTTCCTCCTTTTGTCTAGCTACGATCCTTTCCATTGGAGGTCCCAATTCTTTCTCAACATTGGACACATGGTGGTCTCGCAGGCTTTTCAAGGGGCCCAACCTCAGTTAGTTACAACTTTCAATGTTGTTGCACTACACATCTTCTCTATCATAGCCATATTTTATTATGTGTATAGCTCTGCACTTTCATCATTCTTTCGGCATGGCTAGAGTTCTCGATGAGGCTACCACCATTATTTATGAGGAATGGTGGCCAATGTAATTATGGGAATTTGATTTTATGTGTAGAAAATGGGGTTGGCTGTCAAATTTTCCAGTAAGGTGGCCCAACCTAAAAAGTGTGGCAAGGATAGAAATATGAGGCAATCTCTTTGATCCACTTTTAGGGTTTCTAGATTGTGCCTTGGCTATATATGTAGAGCATTGTAATGTACAAGGGAGGATCCTTTTGGAGGGATTTTGGACTTTAACTCTTTTGCAAAATACTATTCTACCAAGCCTTAAGACTATAATGATAATTTTGAATCAATTAAATATATCAACCTTTCTTGTAGCCCTTTGTCTTTAGAGATTTCTTTGTTTTCCTGAATGTTTTATGTGCATTTCATAACTTCAAAAGTTGCATTTCAATTTATGTTATGTAGATTATGCTTCGAGCTTCTCTGTATATGGTTATCATTATACATTTCCTGATTTATGTCTCCCGCTTAGATAGTTATTCGTATATTTGTAATTGCTTCTTTATTTGATCTAAAGGGTTTCCTTTCTATCTCTCTTTAGGGGTTAGCCTATACAGTTTAAAGTGTTCCAAAAGCTTTGGTAGATCGCCATAGTAGGAGTAGCTTTTCTTCCTTTTCTTCTTAGAACAAAATAAAGAGTCACCTTCTAAAATCCTAGAGGTTTCTTAGTGATTAAGCACAAGGTCCCACACTTATTGAAACTTCCCATAAGACCATTACACCTGAGAGCAATTTTGGATGTCAACAATTCTTTTTCTGGCACACCTGGTGTGACAAAACACACACAAAATGTAGAAGAGGTACCTTCTTCAGTATTTATTGGCTTTCAAGAGCCAGATCCTAAGCACCCAGTGATTGTATAGCCCTCTTTAGGGCTAGATCTTGATGATATTGGTAGGGTTTCCCTTCATCAATCCCTCCCTTTCCCTTATGTGTTGAGATGGAGAGGTACTATGGACAACAATATTTTCCCCCTCCTTTTCACAAAGATCCATGCATTCCACCTTCCTACCAATAATACCCATCTAGGAGTGGTGATAGTTTTTCTCTATATACCATTGTTACACCTAGTTATGAGAAAAACTTATCCACCCATGCATACATGTATCGGTTGCAAGAGGTTTCTATTAACTCCTATCAACATTCTTACCCTCCCACCCACAACTAGAATGTGGGGAACCAAGAAGATATTAGCCACTGGGAGATATAGATAAATATTCAGGCAAAGCTAAAATCTATAAAGGAGGAGAAAGAGTATCATCACTAATGATAAGAGCTTGATTATCAAGCTTACATGTTGCAAGAACAAGATGATGTCCTAAGGATTCAACAAGAGTAGTTCCTTTCCATCCAAGCATATGCACATGAAGAAATGACCAGGCGACTGGCTTAAGAGGAAGCAGGAAAAAAAGAAGAGGAAGAAGGAAATAAAGAGCTAAGCTTGAAGAAAGAGGCAACACTAATTTCCTTAGTATAAATAGGTTCATCCTTGATTTCTTGGAGTTGGGGTATTTTGACACACACATTTTTGAGTTGATCCATGAAATCAAAGGTAGATTCTCATTTGCATTCTGTGACTTAGAAACCTTTGGGGAAATGATGGCATTGGATCAACATTCAAAATGAGTTCAGGCTGCTTGGACTAAATAGGTTTCTCGAGAGGGGTATCATTAGATATACTATCTCCTTCTTTATTAGGAACTTATGTGATAATAAGAGAAGTGGGTAAAGGAAAAGTTGTCCCTGATTGTAGGTCTATGTCACTTATATCCACAAAATAAGAAAGATATTGAGTAGGACCAATGGAATAGACTTATTTCTATAGTTGTGGTTTATTATTAGGATTGGGCTAGTAATTTAGTAGGTATTGGTAAATTAGCCTTTAGATTAGGATGAGGCATTATAGTTGGCAGAATGAGCTGATTTGGTGGCTGAAAATAACTAGTGGGCTAGTTTGACCATTGTTGATTCCCCCTCCAATGAGGATTTTTCTACTAATTCCCTTGGGGTGGCTACCAATTTCTCTAAGGTTGTTTCCAATGAGGAAAAGGGTTAGGATTTTGATAACTTGGCCAGGTATTGTACAAATTATTTCATTGTTAGGGTGCATAGTTCAAAAATTTTGGTGGATATGAGGGTTTCCATTGATTATAAAATGTATAAGTATATGCATAAGGTCCATTAAAACACAAAGGATCTAAAATAATACCTTGTCTTAGAACCCAGGGACTTATTTGTGCAATATAGAAAATCAGATCCTCATCATCTTTAACTCGCTTGAACTCTGATATAATTTTCTTGATGTCAATGTTGGCTACCATCTTACATTTGCAATCTTTCTTCTTTTTCCCACAATGAGGGTAAAATTATACCACAATGCCTCCACTTCATCATGATTTTTATTTTCTTGAAGTGTGTCTAGTTGGGTAGCCATGTTTTTCTACAATATCTTACTTGAAATACTTCAACATATGAGTTATCTCCATCCTTGAAACTCCATTGAGGAATTTCTCATAGAAAATTGATAACCTCTACATATCTTCATAGCTACCTAAGAGTAATTCTAAAAAATATTCCTAATATCTTCCCAAGGATCTTTAGTAATATCTCCTCCTACCATCAAGTCTAAAGTCTCCTTACAACTCTCATTAATTCCTCTGAGGAATATCATTGTTTGGAATTCTTCATTAAGAGCATGATGTTGGGATTTCTAGAGATCGAATAGGAACCTTTCTATATATTCCTCCAAGCTTTCATCCTCCATATACTTCATTCTAAATATATCATCCCCTCACATATCACTACCTCTATAGTATTCCCAGTTCTTTTCAAGGAATTTTGCTTTCATCTTAGCCCAACTATCTACAATATTCCTACTTGGGCTCATAAACCACCTCACTACTGATTCCTTTAATGTGGTAGGGATCAACTTTATCCTATAAGCATAATTATTATAATCATCTCCTACAGGGGATATAAAACTCAAAGAATAAAGTGTCTGGGCCCTCTGCTACTAGCCCATAAAATTTAGGGAGGACTAAGGAAGGGATTATTTTTGGGTTGTCAACTTCATTCTAGTTAGTGATAGGAAATGGGAAGGTAGGATGATTAGGTATATTTTGGGAATCCATCCTTGATAAAGTATGAGAGCGAGAGGATTATTACAATGCTTATTATAAGGATAAGGTTCATTACAATGCTTGACCAACCATATTTAAGGAAAAATGTGAGAGAGTTTATTAAAAAAAAGGCTTAACATACCTAGCACATAAATCCATCAGATCTAAGGAGAGTGTCTTTATTGAAATCTTTAAACTTAGAACAACAAAGAGTGTAATAGAGACCACTCTATTTGACCATTACTTGAACCGAATATTTTCCTAAATCCATCCTACAATCAGGCACGAGAAAAAATTATGAGGTTAAATGCTTACCTAATTTCTTTGAAGGAGTCTTCCATAGAAAGGGATAGCTAGATTTTTAATTATGACCTAGCTAACCACTTCCTTGCTTTCCATGTTTGACTACTTTAAATGACCAAATCAAACTTAGTGTTCTATGACTTACTCTATTGCTACACGCATATGATTCATACCACACATACAATCATTCATGTATTTACATATGAAACACAATAATCATCACAACATTTTATAAAAACATATATCTACATTGACTTATAAGGATAACAATCTTATCATAGAGGAAGTTACAATAGTATGATTAATCATCATCATATCACCATAAAAGTCCTAGAAAGTGCTAAAAACCCATATAGTCAAATGGTTATACAGTGAAATAGAGTTCAACAAATGATAAAAGTATCTAATAAAATGACCAAAAACATGGCTCATTAGATGGATCAAAAGATTACATAAATAAAAGCAACTAAAATCAACAAAACCTACTTGGATTTTCTCTTGATAATACCTTGAGTTGGGTCTTTCCTAAACCTTAGTCTTCCCCTCATACATATGCTTTGACAACAGGGTAAGTGCACAAAGATGGGGGACCAAAAAGATGCCACTTTTCATTTTGGCCCCCCATCACGCATAGTGCGCACGCAATAAAGGGTGTGTGCCCTATAGGGCGCATGCCCTATGGCTTGGGTTGTCCAAGCCTTAGGCTTGGGCAATCCAAGCCAAAGCGCATGCGCCCTATAGGGCGTACGCCCTTTTGAAAAACTTGTATAAAGTTTGCTGCATGCAGGTTTGGAAGCTCATTTTGCTTTATCAAATCCACGTTTTCAGCCAAAAGGAGATTCTAAAGTGCGCACACCTATTATATTTGCTTGTGAGTCAATTATTTTTGTTCATCCATCGATCAAATGGCTCCACAACATCGTCAAGTTCGATTCAGAAGAAGAGGTAAGTGTTTTTATAGCTTATCATGCCTCTTATTTGTTTTAAAATTTGAGTTTTGTTGCAATTTGTTTTGTTAAAAAAATTTTTTGTTTAAATTTGTTTTGTTCAAATTTGTTTTTGTTTAAATTTGTTGTGTAATGAATATTTTAAAATGTAGTTTTTTTAATTGCCAGGAAGAAATAATCTCCCTCCACCAAACCCTTCGTCTCCTCATGAAGAACCAAATGAAGAACCGAATGAAGAAAGAAATGAAGAAAATGAACCTCAATTGCCTCCACCAATCGAGAAACCTCCTCCTAGAACACAACAAAATTTGTTGAACCAAATTGAAAGAGGGCAAAAAGAATTAGAATCTTTAATTAATAGGTTAAAAGATTCTAGTGGTACAAATCCTAGAAGGGAAAGACTTGCAAAATCTTTGGAAGCAATCTTGACCCACATAAGCGTAGTTAGTGGTGAAATTAATTTATGACGGGATAAAAGAGAAGAACAAAAACAATATTATGCAAATAAATTATCTTATGCGGACATAAAAAAGAAAAAAATCACAAAAGATGACATTTGTCAGCTATTTAAATAACCAGGGGATGCAAATACTCTTAGAACTACAACAAAGAGGTTCCCAATTCATTGGTGCATAAATGAAGACATTAAAAACAATTTTTGGGAGAGATGGTGGATGGTCTTTGATTCGCCTCCTTGTAACAATCATGAGGTTCCTATATATTTCTTGAGGAAACTCTATTGCGAGTTTGTACTCAAGGTGGTGCCAAATTATTTTGACATGCTAGATTCTCAGGGTAGAGGAGGGGGTTCATCATTTGATTGAGCAGGGGCACATCATGACCCTAATGCACCTAGGGCTGCTAGTGGCAAGCCACCATTGGATCATGTTAGTATTCCTTCCGTTGTGAAGGAACATGTAGAGGCAGACACACTAGGCACGATTAGTGCTCTGACACAGACTCTCATTCAATGTGCCACTCCTTTAGTTGAGGGTGACTATGGTCAATCCTCAAGGGGGCATATTTGTCGGTCATGTGGATGCTTGTGCACATTTGGTACTGGCGAGAGAGAGGAAGAGGATTCTGGATTGATGACTAATACCTTTCTAAATACGAAATTTGGCATTGACACACAGGTAAATATTTCCAAGTTCATTAAATTGCTTTGATCATATTTCATTTATAAAAGAATAACTATTTAATTTAGTATCTATTGTTTATGATGAAAATTTAGGGCAAGAGTGTCAGTGGCGGTGGCGGTGGCAGTGGAAGTGGCAATGATCATAATGTCCCCTTTTACACATCATCGTCAATTCCACAAGTATGTATCGAATAAAATATTTAATTAACATATTTGATTATTATGTAATTATATGAATAATTGTATCCTAACTTATTGTGCATGTACATTAGATGTGCACTGGTGGACCATCGACATTCACAACAGATAGCAAAGGGCATCGTGCAACTTTCCTTGAGGTATCTTTATTTACATATTAATTGGATTTACTTGATCATATTTAATTAATGAATGAATGACTAAATTACTAGACAAATTATGATCAAAATCCTGAGGCACGATGATTACATTCTTTCACCTGGGTTTGTGAGGTCACCATTGAGTCCATAGGCATACATGTAATAATGCATTATAATTAACATGTCAGTAGTACATTATTATATGAATGGTTATCTTATAATTTTCCATGTACATGTGCACTAGTTGAATGTTGGAACTTCGACTTTGACACCGCACACTGGAGGACGCGGTGGAACCTTCATGGAGGTATCATTTACTCATTAGTAGGGTTGTAAAAAATATATGTAATCTTGATAACTACATAATTTACTTTTTTTGTTTCATTTTCAGCTTTTGACATCAGAGACTCCTCCTTTTGTCCGTGATACTTTGGATCGTGGAGTAGCTGGAGCAGTAGCTAGTTCTGAAGCACTGACTGAGGTATGAAAGAGATCACTTAACTTTAATTGTTATTTTAATAGTTTGTATTGAATTTTATAATGATATCCATGTATGTATTTTAATTATTATTTTGATCATTGTTGTAGGGACTTATGACTCCAGATCGCCAGCATGTGCCTTCGGTGGATGAACATAGTGACTATTTGCTAGCAGTAAGCCAATATTCAATTTTATGTCATTGTATAATTCAATTTTGATGTATATTAGTTATCTCTATCTAATTTTTTTTTTATCAGGTCGAGCTACAGAAGAGTCTAGATAGGAGGACGAGTGAGTGCACTTGGAAGACTATAACATCCACTACATCTTCATCGATGCGACAATCGAAGACAGCTTGGGATTTTTTTTCTTCCCCCAGCGGGAAAGGACTAGATTAGGAATATGGATTGTATGCCTATATGACATTAGTGGACATATTTTTTGTATAGTGCATTAGTGATACATTGTACATCCATTTGGCTTTGAGGAAGCCAGTTTTATTGTATTGAATATATTCAATGTATGACATTATGGGACATATATATTTGACTTCATGCCCTATGAATATATATATTTTATGTTTTAGGTATGCAATTCATGTGTTTGGTGTATTGATGTATACTAAATTATGTTTATGTTCATGTCTTTGCTTTGTAAATTTCCCATGCCTTATAGTTATGCTTGTATGTTTAACTTGCTGACTGTGCTACAAATGCCAGTCACTGTCCTCAATAACAGTCAATTCCTTAACTGTAATAATAACAAAAGTAATGAAATGAATCCATAAATGTATAAATATAATATAAGGATTCTTGGGGTACCCTAATGTTGGCAAGAGTTCTTTTATTAATAAGATTACTACGGAAGATGTGGATGTGCAACCTTATGCTTTTACAAACAAACTTCTAATTGTCCCCTAACTAACTGATTGTTAATGACAAACACTAGAATACATATTTGCACTCATTCTACTGCTCACCCCGGAGTCGTCAGTGTTGTTCGAATGACTGTGTGTGCCAAAAAAGGTTGTCAGTAGCATTTATTGAACCATTCAAAGTTGTTGGAATAAACGGTTCGACTGACGGTTTGAAAGATACGCAACGATGGCCATTTGAACCGAGGAACACTTTGAGTTCTGACACCGACCGAGAATGTGTTACCGAATTTAAAAGAAGTTGAATCTCTAAAAATTGAGACAGGCATTTGTAGGACCCAACAACATGGTCCCATAGCACCTAATGGATTGATTCTACCTCGCACAAACTCCGAGATATGACCCCGCAAAGATCGCTGATTTCATGCTTAAGAGACCTTGAGGGACACTTCGGCCCGGAGTCACCGACGAGGTTCGAACGACTATGCGTGGTGAATGAGGTTTCCCCTAGTGTTTACCTGACCATTCAAAGCTATTGGAACTGACAGTTTGATGCTATGACCGACAGTTTGAAAGATACGCAACGTTGGCCATTTGAACTAAGGAACACTATGAGTTCTGACACCAACTGAGAATGTGTTGCTGAATTTAAATAAAGTTGAATCTCTAAAAAATGAGATAGACTTTTGTAGGCCCCAGCAACATGGTCCCTTAGCACCTGACAGATCGATTCTACCTTGCACAAGATCTGAGATATGACCCTGCAAAGATCATTGATTTCATGCTTAAGGGACCTTGAGGGACACTTCAGCACGGAGTCGTCGGCAGGTATCGAATGACTGTGTGTGGTGAACAAGGTTGCCACTAGCATTTACCTGACCATCCGAAGTTGTTGGAACTAACGGTTCGATGCTACGACCGATGGTTTGAAAGATATGCAACGTTGGCTGTTTGAACTAAGGAACACTATGAGTTTTGACACCGACCAAGAATGTGTTTCTGAATTTAAACAAAGTTGAATCTCTAAAAATTGAGATAGGATTTTGTAAGCCCCAACAACATGGTCCCGTAGCACCTGACAGATCAATTCTACCTTGCATGAGTTTCGAGATATGACCCCACAAACATTGATGATTTCATGCTTAAGGGACCTTGAGGGACACTTCAGCACGCAGTTGTTGGCAGATATCGAATGATTGTGCATGGAAAACAAGGTTGCCAAGCATTTACCCAGCCATCTGGAGCTATTGGAACTGATGGTTTGATGCTACGACTGACGGTTTGAAAGATACGCAATGTTTGCCGTTTGAACTAAGGAACACTTTGAGTTCTGACGCCAACCGAGAATGTGTTGCCGAGTTTAAAAAAAGTTAAATCTTTGAAAATTGAGACAGAATTTTGTAGGCCCCAGCAACATGGTCACATAGCACCTGACAGATCGATTCTACCTCGCACGAGCTCCGAGATATGACCCCGCAAGGATTGCTGATTTCATGCTTAAGGGACCTTGAGGGACACTTTGGCACGGAGTCATCGACGGGGTTCGAATGATTCTGTGTGGTAAACGAGGTTGCCCCTAGCATTTACCTAACCATTTGGAGCTGTTGGAACTGATGGTCTAATGCTACGACCAATGGTTTGAAAGATACGCAACGTTGGCCATTTGAATTGAGGAACACTATGAGTTCTGACATCGACTGAGAATGTGTTGCCGATTTTAAAAGAAGTTGAATCTCCAAAACCTGAGATAGGCTTTTGTAGGCCCTAGCAACATGGCCCCATAGCACCTGATGGATCGATTCTACCTCACACGAGTTTTGAGATATGACCCCGCAAAGATCATTGATTCCATGCTTAAGAGACCTTAGGGGACACTTTAGTACGGAGTCATCAACGGGGATTGAATGACCATGGGTGCCGAATGAGGTTGTGACTAGCGTTTACCTAGCCATCCGGAGCTATTGGAATAGATGGTTCAATGCTACGACTGACGGTTTGAAACATACACAATGTTGGCCGTTTCAGCTGAGGAAGACTTTGAGTTCTGACACCGACCGAGAATGTGTTGCCAAATTTAAAAGAAGTTGAATCTCTAAAAATCAAGACAGGCTTTTGTAGGCCCCAACAACATGGTCCCGCATCAATTGATGAATCGATTCTACCTTGCACGAGCTCTGAGATATGACCCTGCAAAGATCGCCGATTCCATGCTTAAGAGACCTTGAGGGACACTTCAACATGGAGTCATCGACGGGGATCGAACGACTGTGAGTGCCAAATGAGGTTGCCACTAGTGTTTACCTAGCCATCTAAAACTATTGGAACAGACGGTTCGATGCTACAACCGATGGTTTGAAAGATACACAATGTTGGCCATTTTAGCTAAGGAACACTTTGAGTTCTGACACTGACTGAGAATGTGTTGCCAAATTTAAACGAAGTCGAATCTCCAAAAACCGAGATAGGATTTTGTAGGCCCCAGCAACACAATCCTATAGCAATTGATGAATCAATTCTACCTCGCATGAGCTCTGAGATATGACCCCGCAAAGATCACCAATTCCATGCTTAAAAGACCTTGAGGGACACTTCAGCACGGAGTCGTCGGTGGGGATCGAACGACTGTGCAAGGAAAACAAGGTTTCCACTAGCGTTTACCCAGCCATCTGGAGCTGTTGGAATAGATGGTTTGATGTTATGACTAACAGTTTGAAAGATACGCAATGTTGGTCGTTTCAGCTAAGGAACACTTTGAGTTTTGACAATGACCAAGAATGTGTTGTTGAATTTAAAAGAACTTGAATATCTGAAAACTGAGACATGCTTTTGTAGGCCCCGACAACATGGTCATGTAGCACCTGATGGATCAATTCTACCTTGCACGAGCTCCGAGATATGACCCCGCAAGATCATTGATTTCATGCTTAAGAGACCTTGAGTGACACTTCAACACAGAGTCATCGGCGGAGATTGAATGACTGTGGGTGCTGAATGAGGTTGCTACTAGCGTTTACCTGGCCATCTAGAGCTATTGGAATAGATGGTTCGATGCTACGATCGACGGTTTGAAAGATACACAATGTTGGCCGTTTCAGCTGAGGAACACTTTGAGTTCTAACACCGACCAAGAATGTGTTGCCAAATTTAAATGAAGTTGAATCTCCAAAAACTAAGACAAAATTTTGTAAGCCTCGACAACATGGTCCCGTAGCAATTGATGGATCGATTCTACCTCGCACGAGCTCTGAGATATGACCCCACAAAGATTGTCGATTCCATGCTTAAGAGACCTTGAGGGACACTTCAACACAGAGTCATCGGCGGGGATCGAACGACAGTGTGTGCCGAATGAGGTTGCCACTAAAATTTACCCAACCATCCAGAGCTGTTGGAATAGATAGTTCGATGCTACGACCGATGGTTGGAAAGATACGCAATGTTAGCCGTTTCAGCTGAGGAACACCTTGAGTTTTGACACCGATTGAGAATGTGTTGCCGATTTTAAACAAAGTTGAATCTCCAAAAATCAAGATAGGCTTTTGTAGGCCCCGACAAGGCGGCCCGGTAGCACCTAATGGATCAATTCTACCTCGCATGAGCTCTGAGATATGACCCCGCAAAGATCGCCAATTCCAAGCTTACGAGACCTTGAGGGACACTTCAGCACAGAGTCGTCAGCGGGGATCAAACGACTATGGGTGCTGAACAAGATTTCTACTAGCATTTACCTGGCCATCTAGAGCTATTGGAATAGACGGTTCGATGCTACAACTGACAGTTTGAAAGATATGCAATGTTGGCCATTTCAGCTGAGGAACACTTTAAGTTTTGACACCGACCGAGAATGTGTTACCAAATTTAAATGAAGTTGAATCTCCAAAAATCAAGACAAGATTTTGTAGGCCTCAGCAACATGGTCCCGTAGCAATTGACAAATCGATTCTACCTCACACGAGCTCCGAGATATGACCCCACAAAGATCGTCAATTCCATGCTTAAAAGACCTTGAGGGACACTTCAACACGGAGTCATCGGTGGGGATCAAACAACTGTGCATGCCGAATGAGGTTACCACTAGCATTTAACTGGCCATCTGGAGCTATTGGAACAGACGGTTCGATGCTACGATCGACGGTTGGAAAGATACGTAACGTTGGCCATTTCAGCTGAGGAACACCTTGAGTTTTGACACTGATTTAGAATGTGTTGCCAAATTTAAAAGAAGTTGAATGTCCAAAAACTAAGATAGGCTTTTGTAGGCCCCGAAAACATGGTCCTATAGTAACTGATGGATCCATGCTACCTTGCACGAGCTCCGAGATACGACCCCACAAAGATCATTGATTCTATGCTTAAGGGACCTTGAGGGAGACTTCAGCACGGAGTTGTCAGCAGCGATCGAATGACTGTGGGTGCCGAATGAGGTTTCCACTAGCATTTACCCAGCCATTGGAGCTTTTGGAACAGATGGTTCAATGCTACGAATGGCGGTTGGAAAGATACGCAATGTTGGTTGTTTCAGCTAAGGAACACCTTGAGTTCCGACACTGACTGAGAATGTGTTGCCAAATTTAAACAAAATTGAATATCTAAAAACTAAGATAGGCTTTTGTAGGCCCCAACAACATGGTCCTTTAGCAACTGATAGATTAATTCTACCTTGCATGAGCTTCAAGAGACAACCCCACAAAGATCGTCAATTCCATGCTTAAGAGACCTTGAGGGACACTTCAGCATGGAGTCGTCGGTGGGGATTGAATGACTGTGGGTGCTGAATGAGGTTGCCACTAGTGTTTACCCATCCATCCAGAGCTATTGGAACAAATGGTTTGATGCTACGACTGATGGCTGGAAAGATACGCAATGTTGGTAGTTTCAAGTGAGGAACACCTTGAGTTCTAACACCGACTGAGAATCTGTTGCCAAATTTAAAAGAAGTTGAATCTCCAAAATTTGAGATAGGCTTTTGTAGGCCCTAACAATATGGTCCCATAGCAACTAACAGATCCATGCTACCTTGCATGAACTCTGAGATACAACCCTGCAAAGATCACTGATTCCATGCTTAAGGAACCTTGAGGGACACTTTAGCACGGAGTTGTTAGCGACGATCGAATGACTGTGGGTGTCAAACAAGGTTGCCACTAGCGTTTACCTGGCCATCTGGAGCTATTGGAATATATGGTTTGATTCTATGAATGATGGTTGGAAAGATATGCAACGTTGGCCGTTTCAGCTGAGGAACACCTTGAGTTCTAACACCGACCGAGAATGTGTTGCCAAATTTAAACAAAGTTAAATCTCCAAAAATTGAGATAGGCTTTTGTAGGCCTGACAACACAGTCCTATAGTAACTGACGAATTGATTCTACGTCGCACGAGCTCTAAGATATGACCCCGCAAAGATCGTCAATTCCATGCTTAAGAGACCTTGAGGGACACTTCAGCATGGAGTCATCGACGGGGATTAAATGATTATGGGTGCTGAACGAGGTTGCCACTAGTGTTTACCTAGCCATCTAGAGTTGTTGGAATAGATGGTTCGATGCTACAAATGATAGTTGGAAAGATACGCGATGTTGGCTGTTTCAGCTGAGGAACACCTTGAGTTTTGACACCGACCGAGAATGTGTTGCCAAATTTAAACAAAGTTGAATCTCTAAAAACTGAGATAGGCTTTTGTAGGCCCTAGCAACATGGTCTCATAGCAACTAAAAAATTGATTCTACCTCACACGAGCTCTGAGATACGACCCCACAAAGATCACTAATTCCATGCTTAAGGGACCTTGAGGGACACTTCAACACGGAGTCGTTGGCGGGGATTGAATGACTATGGGTGCCAAACGAGATTGCCACAAGTGTTTACCTGGCCATCTGGAGCTGTTGGAATAGATAGTTCAATGCTATGACCTACGGTTGGAAAGATATGCAATGTTGACCGTTTTAGCTGAGGAACACCTTGAGTTCTGACACCGACCAAGAATGTGTTGCCAAATTTAAAAGAAGTTGAATCTCCAAAAATTGAGACAGGGTTTTGTAGGCCCTGGCAACACGGTCTCATAGCAATTAACGAATCCATGCTACCTCAAATGAGCTCTGAGATATGACCCCACAAAGATCACTGATTTCATGCTTAAGGGACCTTGAGGGACACTTCAGCACAAAGTCATCGGCGGTGATCGAACAATTGTGCGTGGCATGTACTTGCATGAGGACATTATATATTACAGAAATACCACATAGAATATTCTAGCAAGCCACTCAAAAAGTAGTAATTGATAGCAAGTGGGATAATCTAGATGCTTTAATAAACCACTATCTTCTTTACTCAAGCAACATCTAGTTCATCTGCTCGACTGGGGCCTATTTGGGAACAGACAGTCTCCATTTAAACTCAAGTCTCTGGAAGTAGTTATATTTGTTAGTTGAGGAGATACACCCATTAGATCTGCAATAACTTCATGCTCACTAGAATTTCCATTACTCTTCAATTGGGATACTCTTTCCAAAATTGCATCTACCCTTTTACCAATTAATGGGTCTATTTGTGGGCCTCGAAGGAGTTGGTCACCTAAACGAGAACCTTGAGATGAAGCAGGAACTTCTTTATGAAAGAGATTAGTACCTTGAGAAGCTCTCCACTTGTCAGCTGAATTAAAACCTTGGACCATAGATGGCTGCCCTTTGTTATAAAATGAGGAGTGAGACTGTCTTGCCAAAGGTGGCAATGAACTTACATTTCAAGGATAATGCCCAAGTCACGTAAATGCAAGGCCATTGCCGATTAGTCATTTTTAATAGAAATATTTGTGGTGCTAGAATGAAGTGCATGACCAAATTCTTTGCCTACTAATGAACCAATTTGGGAAATTAATGGGTCTATTTGTGGACCTTGAAGGAGTTGGTCACCTAAATGAGAACCTTGAGATGAAGTAGGAACTTCTCTATGAAAGAGATCAGTACCTTGAGAAGCTCTCCACTTGTGAGCTGAATTAAAACCTTGGACCATAGATGTCTGCCCTTTGTTGTAAAATGAGGAGTGAGACTGCCTTGCCAAAGGTGGCAATGAACTTACATTTCAAGGATAATGCCCAAGTCCCATAAATGCAAGGCAATTGATGAATAGAAATTTCTAATAGAAATATTTGTGGTGCTAGAATGAAGTGCATGACCAAATTCTTTGCCTGCTAATGAACCAATTTAAAGCTTCATTTCACATTGCTCTGTGGATAATTCCACAACACTTGTTACTTCTCTATCTGAATTTTTTGTGTAAGTGTACATGTGCACTGAAGAGATTTTGTCACTACTTGAGCTACTAGCAGATGATGGTGAGTAATCATCATCATCATCTGACATAGGCTCACACACATATCTTACTTCTTTCCTTTGCCACTTTCCCCTTCCTAGCTCTTCCTCCTTATCTGTAACTTCTATCATGGGTCCAAGAAGCTCTTCCCACTCTTTCCCATTAACTATGGGCTTTGTCTATTCATCCTAAGTAATTGGCATACCTTGGATGGCACCAAGATAACCATTTTCTTCTGAAATGTCCTTTTCTCTCACATTAATATCTCTATTAAGAAGATTTTCTATATCTTCCTCTGTATATTAAATAGATGTAGCTGCAATCCCATGTTCATCAAGAATATTCCTTGCACCGTTGAGTAATATATCATGCAATTCCTTAATAGTTTCATTCTTAATAGAATTCATAACTAGATTTTCCATAGCCAATTTTCTTCTTGATCGTTGCAATATTTTCTCCTCAACTAAACATTTTGTAATCAGTTGATATACAATCACAATTTTCTCTTGGCCAATCCTGTGGGCTCATGATTGAGCCTATAGATCCACAAAAGGGTTGAAATCTGGATCTGGTGGAAGAGTAGTATTAGGAAGAAGTCATTCACTAACATCTCATGTTTATAACAACTAAATTTGGATTCACTAGAAGCATTAGTTCTCAAAAAAAAATAGTAAAACATACTATATATAATGACTGTGTCGACACTTGGCTGCATCATATAATAAGTTGAAATTAGATAATCATAAAACACTTTGTAAAGTATAGCGTACATATCATATACATCCACAACAAATGAGTTCAACATCAAGAAAGAATTTTTTTTTTTCAAAGTCTTGTAATTTCTCTGTGGTCATTTTATGCATGAATCCATCATAGGATGGTCAAATGATGGTGAATCAACTTTGGTTTAGTTTCTATGGTGCTAGGAAATGAGACATTGGGCGAGCCCTAGTTTCTAGGAGATTTTGGGTCTTAAAGCAGATGGTATCAAAGGAGAGAATGAAGTAAAGGATTCTCCAAAGCTGAGAAAAGAAAAGAAAGTGATGTTCAAAAGGAAGAGAATAAGAAAAAGAAGAGGAAGAGAAGTGTAGGAAGTTACAAAAGGTTAATATACAAGGTGTTGAGGCAAGTGCATCCCTCCAAGGGAATATCCAGTTATGCCATGGATATCATGGAGAGCTTCATGATTGAAATTTTTGATAAGATTACTCCCGAGGCTGCTTCTCTACTGAAATATAACAAGATCATGACACTTTCCTCTAGAGAAATTGAGATTGCTGTCAAGTTTGTTCTACCTCGAGAGCTGGCTAGGCATGCTGCTTCTGAAGGAAGTAAGGCTGTTACCAAGTTTCCTACTGCTCTGGGTTAGGTTTTGTTGGAAGATTTTAGGTTTTTTGTACGTGGTGTTTATGGTAGGCTTGTTTAGAATTTGGTTTTGGCTTGGGTTTTGGCAAGGGTAGCACCAGAAGATTGGTCTTAATGATAGGGATATCTGATGATTTGGATCATCTTATATTGTTCATTTAAAGGTTAATCAATAACCGTTTGAACCTGGAAGTGATTGGAGTGCAATTAATTGATCCATACCCTTTATGTATTTGTTTTCACTTGGGGATGGATCCAAACCTTGTAACTTAGTATTCTAACATTGGAAATGCAGGAAATAAGAAGAGTTTGCAAGTTGAGAGTGATTGAAGGAGTTTGATGAGTTTGAAGGGTGCATAAGGGTCATCAAATTGGTGCAAGGGTACAATAGTAGATGTTCTAGCCTTTGGAGGGGGTATTTTATGCATGAATCCATCATAGGATGGTCAATTGATGGTGAATCAACTTTAGTTTAGTTTCTACGGTGTTGGGAGACAAGACATTGGGTGAGCCCTAGTTTCTAGGGGGTTTTGGGACCAATTTGGGGCTTTTACGTCTAGAAGTGTCAAATATTCAAATTGATGGTAGAATCCTCTAATTAGAGTCATCAAGTATTTGGTTGATGGTCCAACCAATTGGCAAGCTTAAACAAACATGAACCAAGAACTTGTTTGATATGGTGGATATGGAGTTGCTGAAGGAAACCTAAGGTGTGGAGTCTTAAAGAAGATGATATGAAAGGAGAGAATGAAGTAAAGGATTCTCCAAAGATGAGAAAAGAAAAGAAAGTGATGTTCAAGCCCACAAAGGATTCAGTAGTCAAAGTAATGAAATCTGAGAATACAAGGTGTTGAAACAAGTGCATCCCTCCAAGGGAATATCTAGTGATGCCATGGATATCATGGAGAGCTTCATGATTGATATTTTTGATAAGATTACTCCTGAGGCTACTTCTCTGCTGAAATATAATAAGATCGTGACACTTTCCTCCAGAGAAATTGAGATTGCTATCAAGTTTGTTCTGCCTCAAGAGCTGGCTAGGCATGCTGCTTTTGAAGGAAGTAAGGCTATTACCAAGTTTCCTACTGCTTTGGGTTAGGTTTTGTTGGAAGATTTTAGGTTTTTTGTACGTGGTGTTTATGGCAAGATTTTTTAGAAGTTGATTTTGGCTTGGGTAATGCATGAGCAATTTACAGTCCACCCAATTTATAGTGCTATATAAATTTGACATGTTACAATATTTTGTATCTCCATTTAGTCCAATGAACCAATTGGGTCTGCCCTACCCTTGATTGTCTCAAGTATTGCCTCGTGGTCTGACTCACAAACCTTCCAAAGAGTTTTATTTTGTGGTCTTCCCCCATATCTGATTAAGTGGACATTTGATGCAACGATGAGGTTTGAATAATGAAGAATCTTTCTGTGTGTCTCCCAATCCTCGAACAACCACAATCTAGGGTTCTTCATAGCATATTGTCTAAGCCATGTACCAATTATAACCACTACTCCTATAGGGTATTCTAATTCTTCACCATCGATAACTAAGTGATCCAATTTATTTTTTGCCTCTACACAATGACACAAATAATAATTTGTCCCTTCTTCATTCTCTTTAGGTGCAATAATAGAAAAAACATGGCCTATAATGATATAAACATAATGAGGACATTAGTTTACTAAATATTTATGATAAAGTACTAAATTTGAGATTATTTGTATGTGGAAAATACCAACCTAGTTGTACTAGATCAGATAAGTGATCAAAGTCAATGGATGATTCTATTTCTGTCAGTTGTAGTGATCCATGGGGATGATAGGAGGCAAGTGGACTCAAAATATGTGTATACCATTTGTCAACCCATTCCTTTGACTCACACCCATCCCAATCTTCATCTACACATGATGAACAAAAGCACACCATATATCGTGTGTGGATACTCCATGAACCTGCATTACAACTTCTAAAAGAGTGTAACTCACTCGATCCTGTCAATGTACAACAATCCTCATATGGTGCAATGTTAGTTTCATCCATCAACCAAAAAAATCTGCAAACCGTAGACTCACCTTCATTACCTGGACCAATTGTAGCGTTACACCACTGGACAATACATCCTGCATTTGACAATGTTGCTTTCTCTTTGTACTTTAATTCTTCACGCGCTAAGGCTCTTTTAATACATGCACCTGTACCATCGTGCTCTCCCTTTCTATGACCGGCCTCTGTGAAATTCCACATATATTGAATTCTAGTAATCTTATGCATCCTGCACAACCAATAAAACATCCACGAATTCTTGAATTGGGATGCACACTTATCTGACCAAATGATATGTCAATGATATTTTATGCCCCTGTTTGCCAAATGACCATAAAATAGTTGAAAGAAACTGTGTACAAACTCTGTAGAATGTGAGCGATCATCACTAATATAAAAATGATACTCCCTCAATATCTTCCTGTTCTCCTCTATACTGTCTGGTGCATGCATGAATGCTATATGAACAAATATAGCAACCTGTTGAGAGCTGTAATACTTTGCTTGCACCTCATTCTGTGGTTGTAGTGTGTAGTTCTCTACAAAGTCCACAACTAAAACAATGGTACCAAGTGGGAATGTGTCCTTGCACAACTTGAATTGCATATCTAACCATCACGCTCTATGTGTATGCCTCACATACTCATAAATAAGTTTTTTACAAAAATGTCCATGAACTGATACACTGGAATTTTTTCAATTACTAAATCACATCTTTTAGCCTCTTTTTCATCTTTTAGATTGTATGTCACGGTCTTATATTTTCCAAATTACACTATTTCATTACCGATTGCATGCATACTCTCCATATGTTGACAAATTGGCAAATGTCGCAAACCTTCGCAATCTATGCATGTACCATTCAAGCATGAGAGCTTGTAAAATTGTTGACCATCCACTCTTTCACATAAAATGGTAGATATCAATTCCCTTGAAGATCTAGGTGGGACATTTATGTTACAATCCTGCAAAACATTGTTAGAGTGCAAACCTACACATATATTCCTATAAACTTTAAAATGGTTAGAAAATTCAATATGTACCCTACAACAACAAGTTGTGCGTGTTTGATTTATCTTGACATAAAAAGGTTTACACATTTCAAAATATCTCTGACTAATTTTAATTTGAGGATACGTATGCATAAATTTTGCAAAGAATTGTGTTTGAGTTGAATCCAAAAAATGTTTTGGATGTGGAAC
Organism: Chamaecyparis obtusa; assembly: GCA_027943335.1. Taxonomy (NCBI): domain Eukaryota; kingdom Viridiplantae; phylum Streptophyta; class Pinopsida; order Cupressales; family Cupressaceae; genus Chamaecyparis; species Chamaecyparis obtusa. The sequence goes on along the minus strand of BSBK01001881.1, from coordinate 1,636,363 downwards.
ATGAATTCGACTACCAATCCTCCTTCTTACAACATCTCTTTGATTAGGAGATACCCGTGTATTATTCTTCCAAAATTCTTCAATCAAGGATTTCAAAGCTTCAACAATTGCTTTATCTTTTCACAATAGTCTACCGGAAAATGCCCATAACTCATTGCTATTTGGATCTTCCACTCTTTGATGCCTTCCCAGGGCTCTCATTAGAGACTTTCTACTTATTTTCAATGTTTTGCTTGTCTTTCTAATGAGTCAAGATTTCTTCATTTGAGTGCTTACTATCGTTGATGTAAGTACACGTCGTGTGACATTACTATTTTTTGTGCATGATGTAGAACCCACACTCTCATATGTAGTCATTAGATTCTTTACAATAGATTTTTCACTTGACTCGTCCGTCGTTCTTTTCCCAAGAATCTTCATGATGGGCCTAAATTTCAGATTTCTCATCATTTCAACAAATAGTTGACATCTTCTTGTCATGTTTAAATTCTCAAAAAATGATCTCCAAATACGATTAACATTTCTTTAACAAGTACGCTTGGGAATCTTGTCAGGCATTGCTTGCAAAATGTTAGTATCAATATCAATCAAATATTTTGGTTTTCTATATTTAATAATTCTAGGAGCATCAAAAACATTATGTGTGAATTGCGTACCATCTTCAGTGCCTTCAACATGAGACAATGTTGTGCCTACACCTTGGGATGTAGATAATGGTGTGCCTTCAACATGATAGAAGAATGTGCCCACACCTTTAGAAGTAGACAATGGTGTGCCTCCACCTTCGGAAGTAGACAATGGTGTGCCTTCAACATGATACATTGGTGTGCCTCGAACATTGGATGATGTCCCCGCATCTTCATAATTCAATTGTCTCGTTGCACGCAAGTTTCTCATTCATTGTCTTTTTTATTCCAATTCCAATTCTCTCTTACTTTGTATTGATGTTTCATGTTCCTCATCCAAAGAAAAATCTTCTTCTATAGTATCTAATTTTTTTTGTTCACAAAGTTGTCTCATTCTTTCCCTTTTCTTCTCTTTGTCTCTTTCATGCTCTTCCAGTGTTAAATTTTTTGCTCATTTCCTTGGCATGATGATGATTTCTACATATCAATTGATTACAATTTTATAAATATAATATAAATGTAAACCAATAAGTCAAATTATAATAAAAACCTCTTACAATATGACAAATTATAATATAAATTTATTACACTTATATCAAATTATGTATCAAGAACAAGTCTATATCATACCAATTATAAACCAAAACACTATTTATTCACATTTGACATGTAAAAAAATAAAAAACTTACCTCAATCTCTTTTTGTCTTTTTGATTCCAATAATTGACTTTCATGATGGTGCAAAGCGAAAACTTGTCACTATGGTGCAAAACAATGTTGATTTGTCACTATCAACACCATGAAAAGTGAAAGCTTGTCAAAGAAAACACAGAATTCAGACAGCATAAGAAAAAGTGGACCTCTTTCATGAGATCCTTGGCAAATAAGACAGTTTCTTCTAGTTTTACATAGTGTGAGCGCACTATAGGGTGTACACCCTATACAAAACAAAAAAGATGTTATTCATAGTCTTAAATAGGGCATGTGCCCTATAGCATGCACACCCTATAGGGTGTACGCCCTATGTAAAATAAGAAAAAGGGAGAAAAGAAAGAGAGGGAGAGAAGAGAATGGGAGAGGGAGAGAGAATGGAGAGAGTATGAGAGAAGGGTAAGGAGAGAGAGAAGGGGAGAGGGAGAGAGAATAAAGATAGGAGAGAAGGGTAAGGAGAGAGAGAGAGAGAGGGAGAGAAGGGGAGAGGGAGAGACAATGGAGAGAGAGAGAGAGAGAGAGTACGGGGGAGGGAGGGAGAGAGAGTACGGGGGAGGGAGAGAGAGAGAGAGAGAGAGAGTACGGGGGAGGGAGGGAGAGAGAGTACGGGGGAGGGAGAGAGAGTACGGGGGAGGGAGAGAGAGAGAGAGAGAGAGAGTACGGGGGAGGGAGGGAGAGAGAGTACGGGGGAGGGAGAGAGAGAGAGAGAGAGAGAGAGAGAGAGAGAGAGAGAGAGAGAGAGGAGAGAGAGAGAGAGAGAGTACGGGGGAGGGAGGGAGAGAGAGTACGGGGGAGGGAGAGAGATAGAGAGAGAGAATGGAGACATTAGGAGAGAAGGGGAAGGAGAGTTAGAGAAGGGGAAAGGAAGAGAGTAGGAGAGAGAGAGAGAAGGATAAGGGGAGAGAGTATGAGGGAGGGAGGGAGAGAGAGATTATGGGGGAGAGAGGGAGAGAGAGAGGGGGGAGAGAGAGAGAGAGAGAGAGAGAGAGAGAGAGAGAGAGAGAGAGAGAGAGAGAGAGAGAGAGAGAGAGAGAGAGGAGAGAGAGAGAGAGAGAGAGAGTATGGGGGAGAGGGAGAGAGAGAGGGTGATGAGAGACAGAGGAGAGAAGGTAGAGAGAGATATAGAAGGTCAGAGTGAGAAGGTGAGAGAGAGCGTGATAAGGGAGAGAGAGTATGGGGGAGGGAGAGAGTGTGTGTTGTCTCTCTCTCTCTCTCTCTCTCTCTCTCTCTCTCTCTTTGTCTCTCTCTCTGTCTCTATCTCTGTCTCTCTGTCTCTGTCTCTGTCTCTGTCTCTGTCTCTCTCTCTTCCTCCCACTTTGAATATTTCTCATCACTATGTGAATCTATATCTTACATAGGGCGCACGCCCTATGTGAATTTATGATTTACATAGAGTGCACTCCCTATAGGGCATGCGCGCTTTGTAAAGGATTTGAATTTACCAATCCTAAGGCTTGGATTTTCCTTGGAGATCCAACCCAAAGGCTTGGATGATTGAAATAGGTTTGAGACGTGTTTTCCAGCATACATACAAAAAAATGACATCTTTTTTTGTGTGCTCCTCATCAGGTTTACACGTGGTTCAAGAACGTAAAAATCAGATGACGTGATATTGTAGATCTCTCTGTTAGCTATCTAAGCATATAATTTATTTTGAATTCTGATTATGTTAAGCTTTTCAACTCTAATTTCTTTTGTGTGTATGTCTATTTTTTGTAAAAAATCAACATGCAGTATTTTGGTTATAGATTTTGGTTCGTTCATCAAATTTTGCAATAAGTTACATTTTTAGAAACTAGACTCCATTCTACACACTTTAAAAAAAAGAAATTTTAATTTTTGATTGGTTTTAAATGATTTCTAGGGGGAGCACACAAAAATTTCATGTTTTCAGGATGTGTGCACTTCGTAAATTCATAAAAAATTATACGTTCATCAAAAAATTACCAAAAAATCCAGGATAAACTACGTGGTGTTAGCTAACTTCTCACTGGAGCGATTAAAAAAATTCAAAAAAAAAGTTAACATTTTAGGGGGAGCACACCAGACGCTATGTTATGTTTTTGGACAAAAAATAGGACCACTTTTTGTGCTCCCCCTTTTTGAAGGCCTTAATCTACACCATTTTCAAAATAAGTTAGTAGTTTAGGAACTAGATTCAGAGTATTACAACTCTTGTTTTTGTCACATCTCAAAATTTTGAGTCTAACTATCTTCAATTTCTTGTTGAAGTTCAGAGTTTGCTGATTTCAGGAAAAAAGTGGCATCTTATACCCCCTTTTTGGTCCCCCATCTTTGTGCACTTACCCAACACTACCAATTATACTTCCAACTCCACAGTGCCTCTAATTGCAGATAGCTTAATGAAATCTTTTTTTTTAATCTAAAAAACTTCCCTTAGTCTGAGCGAGAGGTCTTCTCAAGCTCCCATCCATCCTAGCTTGCATACTTACTAGATGTTTTTTCATGATACCTTTTTCTTTTAAAGAATTGATTTCTCCATCTTACACTACCTTTACTTTCTAGTTCTCTATCCTATTTTGGAGTGAAACATGGAGAGCTGGCAGAGGGGGAAGTGTAATAAATTGTGAATGAATGATATCCATTAAATCATAATACCCCTATATAAAAAAAATCTACCTTCAACATATTTCAATTTAATAAAATTTATTTATTTTTAAATATGTTTTTTAATTTATCCATCAATAATTAAATAAATAAAAATTTGGGTTATAGAACCCCCCCCTCTCTCTCTCTCATGATGAGATTACAAGTAAATTTAGTGGAGTCATCTAAGCGTTACATTTTTAATACTTTGCATATGTGATGTATGGGCCTGAATACCATATTGTGATTCCACATGTGATGCTTAATTCTCCTATGTTATATGATACATCTTCTTACCATTGGGTATAATTAGATAATTAAGTTTATTCCTATGGAATTTTATGATGTTATATTGATTGGGAGATGAGGTTCATTTTGATTTGATTGATTTTGAACTTTAAGATGTGGTTTTATAAGAAAGACAAGTCAAAATTGAGAAACACATTATCCATAGGATTTTATGTGGTATTTTAATGGTCGTGTGATGACCACAATATGAAATGTTCACATGTCAAAATTATTATAAATATGTGCATGCACCATTTTGATAATATTCTAGCTATTAGAGCACATATTAATGGCTACAAACCTATGAATATTGAATGGTTAATTACCTTTGATGTATTTATATAGCAACTATGTGAATTTCTAATTTTTGATAAGGTGAAAGTGATATGAGTTATCTAGATTAACAATGTACTATGCAAATCTAGAGGAATGTTAAATTGTTATGAATAATAACATACATGCATTCTCTATGAATGCACTATGAATAACACATTGGAAAAATTAACATTGTTGGTGATTTGAGCATGAATTGTGATGTTTTACTTGTGCATCCTCGTGAAATGGTGTGCCTTTGATTAAATCAACTTCAATGAGTCTTGTGAAGTTTGAATGCACAAGGTTGTATTGTACATCTTCAAAAGAGGGTGTGCAACTATCTCTACAAGTATATGGAGTTGTCTTATGCCTTTCTATGCTTTTCTCCTTAGAGAATTTATCAAAGACTGCTAATCAATTCTCACCCTTGTCATTATTTCTCACAAACTTAATCTTTCTACTCTAGTTTAATTTTCCAAGAGAGACTTAATCTCCCTAAACCAACTATGGACTTTAGATTTAATTCTAAAAGAAATTGTAAACATTACCTCTAATATCGGTCATCAATAAAAGATATAATATAAATATTTTGATAAGGAACATTCATAAGACTATATGCATCAAAATGAATAAGGTCAAATGATCCAAAAGAATTATGAAAACTATAATAAAATCAAACATATTTTTTCTTTCCATAAATATAATGTTCACAAAAATCAAATCCAAGAGAACAATAAATAAACACCTCTATAAGATTTTTAATTTATAGGTCCATTTAAGAACTTTATTGACAATATGTCCCACACACTAGTGATAACATTGTATATTAGGCAAGAAAGATTCACTTTGAGGTAACATCATTCTTAGGTACTTGGAATTTATGACCATTAAAACTAGATACAACAAATCTCTTTGTTGTAGGTTCCAATAGTTGATATTTAAGTTATATTATTAATCTCTTCACTACATGAAATAAATAACTATTTCATTGTATGTGAAAGCATTCATTAAGCTTGAAGTACATAATCAAATACCCTTAAGGACCATAGATCTTCAAACCATCTTACAACCTTCATACTGAAGACATCTTGCACACTTGGATCATTTATTTTAGTTGGATATAATAGGTTCTATGTTACACTATGGACATGAGGATTCACCACTTATTGTGTTGGTTAATTGGTGTTGTTGTTGTCCCCACCTAGGTTCAAACCTCCACTCAACCATTGTGATCACAGACTAGTGCCTTCACTGATCCAATGTGCTTGCGGGTTTGGGCCTCAAAGTTTTAATAAGGGGACGAGGTCCCCCATTTGTGGCCTCACTGGTTCATAGCTCCAAGTCAAAATTTCTTCATGTGGAGCTAGAGGGTGTGTTGTGCCAGCATCACTAGTCACGTTAAATTTTTTGCTAGGAATATAACTTTTTTTTTAAAATATTACACTATGGACACAGAGGGCTATAATACTCCATTTGATATTCCCAATGAATCAAATCTTGACAATCCTATATCAATAAATATTAATACATGACTTCCTATATACCTTCCCACTATCATAATTGTAATCTAAGAAGTAGTCTTAGTGCAAGTTATGTAGCAAGATACTTTTGAATTATTATTTTTCCTTTTTTTTCTTTATTTCTTTGAGGTCATCTCATATTTCCAAAGGAAAACTAGGGAGCCTAAACCACACTAGAGCCAATCTATTGAGATCAGCTTCAGGGTCAAAGCCCGACTTCCACTTGCAAAGGGACAAATGATGGTTCCTAAAGAGCCACACACCCTTTGGGATGGAAATCATGTCATTTTTAGAGATGAAGTTGAATTAGAAGAGGTCCCCTAGGAGAGATGACGGGGTGACGTTCCCTAAGGTTCCAAGATCCTCATATAAAGGTCAAAACCATCATAGTAGTTGGTATTGAAGCAACAAACTTTCCGACAAGCGCCCTATCCCAAGATGAGATAGTATAGTCTGTTACCAAGTCCTATGGTTTTAACACAATCTTCTCATCTCCACTGGGGTGGCAGCCAATGACAATCAATACGGGAGTATCTTGGCATAGCCCGTCATTCACCTTTGCGGTTTGAGGTAGACTAGGGTGACTATCACCACTTTGAAAAGGTTTTGTTGATAGGAGGGTCTGGCATGTAAAGAAACTATTCAAATTTGAAATCTCTTAAGTGTCACAATACTCAACCACTAATCACTAATACTCTAACCACTAATATATATTCTATCTAGATATTTTATTTTTATTACAACACTGATCAAAATAGTCAAAATCAACAACATATCATAAACCACAAACTTTGTCTCTAATTAATCATTTCAATTATCTCCATCTGTGTTTGCTTAACTTCATATTATTCAAAAATCAAGATTAAATACTCTAACCACTAATATATATTCTATCTAGATATTTTATTTTTATTACAACACTGACATCACTAATATATATTCTATTTAGATATTTTATTTTTATTACAACACTGACATCATAAACCACAAACTTTATCTTTAATTAATCATTTCAATTATCTCCATCTGTATTTGCTTAACTTCATACTATCCAAAAATCAAGATTAAATCAAATCAACGATGTATCCTTACATTCCAAGTTATGCAGTGTAGTGATTTTATTTATTTCGAGGAATTAGCACGAAAAAGGTCTCTGATAGAATGCAATGAAAAGCTGTCACTTAAAGTTGTGGGTGCTTAAATAAATATTTTCTGATGGATTAAAGTTGTCCTTGAAAGCTGCAGATAAAACTTTGTTGATGTAAATAAGATCTTGATGAGGGACTGTCATAAAACTTGCAAGACAGAACGCAACATGGAAATGGAAGTACTGGACTGAACGGATGTAAGAGTCTGAAAGTTTGACCTGTTTGCGACAATAAAACAAAAATATGTTTTGTCTTATATTTCTACTCTCATCTACTTCTCTGAATCACACAGAAAATTTCTGATTTTGTTTATGAATATCAGAACATAGATCAGAAATTGTTTTAGTCTGCATTCCATATAACTTTTGTGGATACCCAAAAGCTTTGACCTTTGAATCGAGTTAGTGAAAAAATCTAAAACACCTTCATAAAAAGTTGAAAGCTGTGGCACTGTGATTTCTAATCAGTAATAAGAACGTGCTTTCTCAATAATAAGAATTTGAATGATACATTTCCTTTATCCTTTAAATTTAGAGAAGTTACTAAGACTATTGACAAATTTAGTGAAAAAAAACTTTTAGTTTGGCATGACATTAGTATTCTTTCATTTGCTTCAAATTTATTATAATTATTTTGAAAGAATTAAATGATAGTTTAATTTTAAAAATATTAGAATTAAACTATCATAAAGAGCTTAAAATAATCATAAAATTAAACTCATTTTGTAGCATCAACATGGTAATTTGTTTGTATTGATTACCTTTCTTTAATAAATTGAGTGGGTAAACTGCCATCTTTTAAAGAAGTTGGGTTCCTTCAAGATCATGTATTTTGGCTTCTTCTTTGCATGAAGAGGTGAATGGTGGACTACACATCATTTAAAAAAATAAATTATACAAGTTTATCATGCAATGAATATTTATATTTTGATTATAGTATATTAAGACTAATTATTTTCTATTAGGATTATAAACTTAGGATTGGAATAATTAAAATTAAAATAATGATAGAAATTAAATGTAATAGTAAGTTTAATTTTTGTTGGTGAAATCTGTTTTTAATATTATTAAAAATTGTATTATGATATGTTGAAATTTTGAAATTTGTCCTAATGATCATCTTAGAAGTTGTATGGATTGTCTTTTGTCCTATTTCAAATTTATGATTGCAAAATTAACATGCGTGTACATAGAAGTGATTTAGTACACAACTTAAACCTATACACGTGGAAATAAACTAGCTAAAATATGGCAATTAAAATGTGATTTCCCTTATGTTAGTGATAGGAATCTCAAAATTTGATGTTTACAAACACCATTTGGGAAGTTGCTAAATCGTGGTCACATTATCCTCAATCAAACTCATTGGTGGACCAATTCAATGACTCTAGAACGACAATCAAAGACAAGAAGCAAATATTTGGTATGCTAAGATAATGATACAAACTAGTTATGTAGTTACAATTCTCTGTGATATTGTTACGATGCTTTTGTGAAATTTTTTTAATGATAATCCTAGCTTTTTCCTAGATGTTCTATATGACTAGGAGTAAAAAATTTAGTACACCACTCTATTGTGCATTTTTTATATATATTATTAATCATTTACCAATATTTTTTTTTTCATATGTGAGCATAAACATGAGTTCAATAAAATACCTTGCGAGCACAACCATGAGACTAATATTAACTCCTTTTAAGAAACAACACTAGAAAGTAACCATGGAATACCAAGAGTCACACCTTATTTAGAATATGCTTCCATAATAGAAACCACCTATGGAAGATTCATAGAGTCACAACTTAGAATTCCATTATAAAATGTCTCGTTGGAAGTTGAACTTGGGTCTCCCCTTTGAGAACTCAATTCTTTAACCAATTAAGTTGAATCTCCTTGGATCAAATGTGCAATTTCAAATAATTTATGCTTGATTAGTCTCATAATAGCTTGTAAGTGAGAGAGAAACATGCCCAAAGTAAGAAATTCAAATTTAAAAGTTTAAGATTCAAATCTATGCCTATAAAAGCCACTTGGATCAATCATGTAATTGTAGACTTAAACTAGAGTAAAAAATAATGCATATATAAAATTAGATCAAGATTCTAGGGATGAGTAATGATAAGGGCATGCTAGGATAAGACATTTCCTAGAATCCACTTGTAAAATATGTCATATTCCACACGATTCAATAGATAAAAATAACCTAATTGTAGTGGGTTCAAACAATAGAGATAAATTGCATGCACATGCAATCTTTATTATTGATTTTTCCCCAAATTTGACTTGCATGCAAACTACTAAGAGAATGCACAACCAAGTACATTCAAGTATTCAAAATAAAAATTAAATATTCTTAAGCACTCTTAGGATACACATATGCTCAATGGATATAGCTATTGATAATATCCCTATAATTCTTCTCACAGTGAGCACTAGAACATAAACCTAGAAAATAGAAAAAATGTGCAATGAGTAGAACCAATCACATACATAAAATAGATTCCAAATTATTTTGAATATGTAGAAAAATAATGACTCTAGGGGAAGACCACCAATACACATACACCCTAACTTCACATAATTGTAGAGCCTAAACTATATGTCAAATATCAATTATTCTTTTTTTGGTTGTCTTCATTTGCGAGTTAACACCTTAAAAATATTTCTTGGCTTCTAGGTATTAACAAAAATCCGTGTAGAGATCATCAAGTGTCAAAGGGTCAAAAAGTGGTCATTTAAAGTGTCGCCCAATACCCAGTCAAACATGCACCAATAACCATGCACTCAAAATTGCTAGTACTTGTGGACAAATTTCCCAGTAGTTGTGCACAAATGTCACAATAGTGGTGCACAAATAGGCTAATTACCAACCAAAGAAGCTAAAAAATGATCGACTATTGATACATGTGTTATAATCTTTGGGGCTCCTTTAATATTGGTAATTGGGGGGGGTCAGATGTGCATGGAGTGTGTGGTTATTGGAATATTCTCGGTTATTGGTGCTCTTCCCCTAATAAAAGATTTGGCTTAGTGGAAAAATTAATATACCATATTTGAAATCATGATGAATCCCTATATATTACTAGAAATGATCATAAATATCACCACTATAATCAATAATAATATCAACCCATCTAATTAGGCATTCGAAAGATGCAAGGAAATGGAGGTAAGAGAAAAATACAATAGAATGTATATATAAAAAAGAATATAATAAATATCATTGATAGCATCACATGACGATCAAATAAGGGTTTCAAATATTAAACAAAATATAAACAATAAACTAAAGGACTATATGTGTCCACCACTACTTCCTCTAATGAAAAGATAATATAGTCAATAGCATGTAAAGATAAATCACTACACACAATAAAGCATGTCATGTATGATGTAAATGATGATAGTATCAATAAGCTACAATAAAGATACAAACCTAATAAGATATGAGCATTTATGTACATAGAATACATTAAGAAATAAGGTCACCTATAATGAAAAGCATGGATAGAGTAACACTTATAGGAGAATAGCACTTGGACTATGATCAATAGTAAGAGTAGTATAAATACAAACAACTTCTTTTATTAATTTCATTTATGGGCTATTTAAATCAAAAGAACCTATTCTAAACTATGAAATAATAAGGGCTGCCAGCTACTGGAGTCCCTGCCTACGATGGGGGGGTAGGAGAAAGTGTGGGAGTAGAAGAAAGTGTTTGCAAAAACATAATTTCAATCACAAATCAGAAAATAAATTATATTATCTATACATGTCGTTGTTAGACCAAAAAAAATAGATACCATTAATTATCAAAGTATAATTATTTAACAGAAGCAATAAACTATCAAACACAGTCTTAATAATAATCACAACATAATTTTCTTAATCAAAAGATTTATTAGCAGGAGAGTTTCAACCAAAAATCACATATTTGTGAATCCATAAAAAATGATCCTGCCACCAGCTATCATGTCTCAAGCTTCAGCTATCATGAATTCTGGACTGAAACACTGAATAATTTATGATTCATATAACTATTATTAGTGTGAATATAAAAATATTAGAAACATTTTTTGATAAAAGATATTTCATTAATCATTAAAGTAATCTATGTTAACCATCACCATGATTACTACTTAGCATAGTTTCAATAGAAAGTGTTTCTCAATATATGATTGATATAGGAAAAAACATGTAACATGCAATTAATTGTAAAATTATACATCAACATTTCACAGAAACTCACCTTCTAAAACTGTTGTTTTCATTAAATTCTAATTTGTTGGTGTGGAACAACAAATAATATCAAGAAGCAAGCAAATAAACCACATAAACATAGGTATAATGTAGGGAAGCTTCATTAGTTTACTTGCAAATTTAAGATTTGGTCTAGCTTTTCCTTCCAGTACAAAATGATCTCCAAAGTGGACCTCACTAAAAATTCTTTGGAAATGTTTTGCAATCCATTTCAGACTAGGCTCTCTGATAACATGCTTTAATAACCCGAATCTGAAAGATTACATTATCAGAACATTCAAATGTATCAGTCTACATTAAATCCCAACATAAAAGTCTCTATAAACAAAAATATATCGATTCCATATTACACATTTGAAAATGCCCTCTGATAAAACAGATTGACAAGAGCAACTAACTTTAAAGAGACTAAACATCAAAGAAGATGGAATTTTAACCCAAGTCTTAAACTTAGGTAACTACCACCAGTTCCCAATATGACAACAGTCAACTTAGAGACTGATATGCACCAACAATTAGTAAAATGCCACTGTTGAAATGCTTTGATATAAGGGGTGGAGAATATTGTCAAATTTTATAATTTATTTCATTTATCCCTTCTCACCATGAGAGAGTGAGGGAATAAAATATTAGGAAATTTTAACTACGGGAGCACATGTGGGCCAAACATATTTCAACATGCCTTTCACATTCTAAGACATTCTATGCATTTTAAAATCATTTAAAATATATTCAAAAGAATAAAATAATTTAGATATATTTCCTTCTCAGATGCCAACAATCACAACTCACCATATTAATAAATCAGTAAAAATATACTATACACAAAAATGTACTAGATTAAGTATATGGTATCAACAATACTTGAAAAATCAACAGTTAAAGAGATTGGCAATAATGGAAATTAAAATTATAAAAAAAGAATTAGTAAAAGCACTGAGGTTGCCATAAACACAGAATTAAAGTTGGAGAAAGGAAAAATATTCTAGCCTCAACAACCCAACACTCCGTGTCTCATGCTCTTGTTACGAAATTACTTTCACATTTTCTTCTTTCCCTCTTTAACGTTCAAAAGGCCATCGATATACAATTATTTGAGAGAAAATTTCTCATCTGAGAAACATGTGAACAAAACTATTTTCTCTCTCTTTACATAATATTACAGACAAATTACCTTGTTCTACTAAATGAGGGAAAGGAAAAGCCCTAGCTTTGGTTTCGACAAATCAGCGTAACTTGGAAAAAATAGAGCTTTTTGTAAAGACCGAAAAATCCACAAATGCCACATAAGCATAAAAAGACAAAATTTCTCCTATGTTGATTCCATAGTCATAGTCGGTCAATGCTAAAGACTAATCAACCAAAAAGATCAAGACAACAATTATTCATGAATACCAAATTCTATTTCATTTTAATTATTCGACATAACACAAAAATTAATATCTCCAAAAGTAATCGACCATTCTGTCAAAACTATAACATTTCCATAATTAGTAAAATTACAATGTTCAATTTCAGAATGCCGACTAACTTGTCATGCACCTTACATCATAAATGGATTATAACACAATTACATAATGGAAAAAACTATAGGGTCATAATAACATGAATTCCATCAGACAACTGTCCATCTGCATGCTCTTGTCTCCTAAGCCATTGGAAACCTATCCATCTGCAAATCTCAAGATGGGAGTGTGGTTTAGGGGTTTAATCCACCTAACCATGGAGTGCTTAGCTCCCCCGAGGCTCATCTTGAAATGAAGAGAGCACTGACCCTACCCAAGAAGTCTATCTCTCGGCACTGATGGATCGGAAGGAATCTGGTGTGTCTGTGAAACTAACTACTTTCCACATATGTCTAAGTAGAACTAATCGCAAATTACAGGAAGAGGAAACATAAATAACCAACACATTTAAGAAAATATGTGTTTCCATAGCTTTGGCCAAAGAACTTTTAAAACCAGACTTCTACTAGCAGGTAATTTAAAAATAAAATTACCCTTTCTTGGGATTCCCCATCCTACACCTTCCTTTACATTTCAAAATGTTCTATAACTTAACATTTATTCAATACAAAATACGTTTCAACATAGAAAAAGAGGTTTGATACCAACTTCCAAAAACACTTAAGCAAACAGAATTTAAAAGTTTATGGTCTTATTCAATATTCCATGATGTTGGTTTTTTCTAAGTTTTAGAAAAATCTCTTACTAAATTTAATAGTCTCTATATAAGAAAAAAAGTAAAAATCTGACTGGGTTTATAGTGAGAACTCTTTAATAAATAAAAAATAAAAAAAAATCTCTTAATTGTTCAAAATTTTCCAATATACTTGATGCTGCTATTTTTTTGAATGGTTTTTATATTTCACCGAATTGAATAATTTAACTTTCACTAAGTTTTCAGATTTATTTCAACAAAAACTTTCTATTAACTACATTCATCTAAAACCCATCTGTTGTTACCATGTTTTCTCTGAAATCATATCCAGTTCTCATTAAAGAGAAAATCGTAAGCTAGAACATGTTTCCTACATCTATGGTGTGAAAATAACCAAGGTAAAGTTCTTAGATTCTCACATTTCTAACAGAATTTACACAGACATAAACACTTTTTTTGTCATTCTAACAGCTTATGGTGTTCTCAAGAGTAAACAGCTCCAAACAAAAATGGACATAAAGACAACATGATAATATTTATTCAGATTCAAAATTCCTTTTAATTGATTTAATATTTCAAACACAACTCTAATTCTTTCTTATCTATACCTGTTAGAAATTTACTTCTAAGAAGAAATTTGTATATATCTACATATACAGATTATTAACAAGGTAAAGATATATGTATAAAACCAAAAACCTAAAAAATAAGTGGAGCACCCAACTATGCTGTGCCTTTCCCTCTGTCTCCAACATCTCCCTCCTTTTCACGGTGTGTGTGTTGGTTTTGTCTTGCTTCTCCTACCGTTTGTCTTTTTCCTCCTCACAAATGTTGCGCTCCTTCTTCCTAAGTGTTGATTCCCCTATTTAACCTCCCTGTTTTCTCTCCTTCTTGCACCAGTCAAGGGAAAAAAAAATGTGCTTTTGTTTTCAACCCCTCGATGTTTTCCTCCTCTTTGACTCTAATCTTCCAGAATGGTAGTTTCAGGAAGATTCTGGACACAACATTTATGTCGATGGCTAGGTTGGTAAAGAAAAAAAAATCTTATAACAATGCATTTAACCTGTCTACTTTCTCTGCCAGCTAGCTTTGGGAGAAAAGAGAGATGTGACATCCTTCCCCCCTTAAGAAGTTCATCGTCCACAATGAATCAATCAAAATTTGCAATTATATCCAAGAAAATCAAGAAATTTACATTGACATGGCTAATAATTCTAGTTCCATAGTTCATGATAATGCATATACCCGCATTCAAATTTTATCATAGAATTAACAAGTTTAAAATTTACTTATATTATATTCTAATCAACTTTTAAATCTCCACACACACCATGCATTTACCATTTGAGATAGAGTTTAGAAATAAAAATTCATTTATCTATAGCAAGTATAAAAATCAAATACTACGTGGTGTGTGAAAACCTAGATTTTTCCGATCAACCATTACCAAGAAAATAAACTTCTCTTTCTGAAACACACCCTTGACTTCAATCCTGTCAAATCCATCAAACCACTAGATTGATCATTAGTAGGTTAGTCCACAAATCCAAAAACCATATTTAAATACCGTGCAATTAATCATCCATAAAACATCATAATATTCACATAAAGTCATAATACCATTTCGCAACATTCTATATCCCAAATAACATCAAAGTAATGCAATTCACATGATAACATATTTACTTCCACAATATCCATAATAGTGTCTAACATGTCGAACATAATCATAACGCATAAGGACTTTGGTCATAAGTATTCGACCAAGTCATCAAAGTCCAAACTGTAGCTGAGAGTCCAAAATAAAAAGAGTCTATGAAATTAGTTATGACAGCTCGATGTCTAATGAAAACACATAATAGCAACAATGTCTAAGCCTGTAACATGAGTAATTGAAAAATAAAAACATATATATGTCTAATCAAAAAGTTGCAGAAAATATCTATGCATGTCTTCCGCACCCTCCCAAGTGTTAATCTCTATTGAGCATTTAAGGTTGTCATTAGTATCAAAGAATAGTAAACAGCTCGGTTGGTTACTTATATTAGAGTCGGTAGGTAACTAGAAGTAAGACAGATCAATCGGTAAACTCTTTACACCAAGCATCATACAGTTAACCGAGCACCAGCAACACCGACACCGACGGTCACTAAACACCGAGCATCGCAGTATACACCGTTCAGATTATACAGTGTTTACCGATGGTCACAGAAAATAGCATAGTAATATGAAATGGCACATTCTTCTATGCAAATGATTACAACAGATCATAAAATGGTTTACCAAGATCGAGGAGCATTTATTGTAAATAGATACTCATTAAATGTAATGTTTATCTTATTGTAATAGTTGATCTAGGTTATTTTGCACCATAGATCTTAGGGTTATGATTATTTTTGTAACCTAATTTTTGCTAAGGCGGAAAAAATAGAACACTATATATTTTGTATGTTCGCACCATTTTATGAGGTCGGGTGAACTAATATATATGAACCACGGAGCACTTGAAGAAATTGCCTATCTTCAAGACAATCAGTTTACCAAGCAGAATAGAGCACAAAGGATATCAGATTGAGCAGAATCAGAGAAGGCTACTGAGCATAATAGAGTAGAAAACCATCACAGATAAGGTGATATTTTGATGAGCACTTATAGATCTGTTTCAGACAATTGAGTTGTCAACTAGCAGATAATTACCTATTACTTTCTGACAATTGTGATAGAGTTTTTTGATAAATCTCTTAATAGAGTAGACTTAACAGTCTTATGTAAATTTCTTAACCAAGTACACACTTCATTAGTGTTGTTTAAATCCTATAACTAGGTAGATCTAGCTGATCTAATATGTTACTCCTAACAGGGTAAGATCCCTAGAAGTGATCAAAACTTGTAGCCTTAATAGGCAAACCTTTTCTATCTGCAATAGTGAAGAATTTGTGGGTGTCATCCCCACCGTAGTTTTTACTTCTTACAAGGGTTTCTACATTATCAAAATACTTGTGTTATGTGATTGTCATATTGATTTCATGTTGTTTACTTTCTTAAGTTAACTAGATGATTGATTTATACAATTATATTCAAGTTATTTTGATCGGTTATCACAAGTATTCAGTTATAGATCTGAAAGGTTTTGCAAGTAAAGTTTTGAAGGCACTGATTCACCCCTCCCCTCTCAGTACCTATCTCTCCTAATTCTAATAATTGGTATCAGAGCTTAGTTCTCTTGTTGAAACAGTCTAACCATCGAAGGGTAAAGATCTAAGTCTTGGAGAGATACAAACTTGACAAGACTATTGAGAATCAGAAGATACAAATACAGATGTTTGTGGAACAATATAAACAAGCCAAGGAAGAACTGAAGAAATTACTAGTTGAAAGGAAAAACCTTGCAATTCGGCTGAATGAAATCAGTTATCTTTAAGAACCTATTGATGAAATATTTGATCATATTGGATCAAGCTCTGGAACCATCTCTGATGGATCTGAAAGCATAATATTTGATTTATCTAAAAAGAATCAGTATCTATCTGAGAAAGTGAAAGAACTTCAAATTGGTCATGAATCTCAAATGGTGAGAATGGTGGAAATCATGAACAATGCTAGACAAGCTAAACAAGATCAAAATCTGGCTATTGAAGACCGAAGATTGATGACTGAACAACTTTAAGCAAAAGAAAGTGAAATACAGAGACTCACTGATCGTCACTTCCAAGTATCAAATCAGATGATGACAGTTAATCAAGAAATGAACTGAGTAAATGGAGAATTATCAAGAAAACTTGAAGATGTTGCAATACTTAGAGAAGATAGTGAAAAATTGAGAAATGAAATAAAGACACAAAAGCAACACAATGAAATGATGAAGATAGCTGAGGACAGTTCTAGATTGATGATTTCCTGACTAATCAGAGGAGATTTGGAAGTAGAGCTAGTATAGGCTACACCGGTGAAGGAGAATAATCACAACAAGTTGAAAAAGTCAACAATAATCAAACTCAGAAACCTAAAGTGTTGACATGTTATCATTGTGGAAAATCAGGACATACATCTAATGTGTGCAAAAGAAAAGCACAAGGTAAACCTCCTGTCATTCCTAAACTCAATGGATATTGTTATTATTGTGGTAAGTTTGGACATCCAGCTTATGAATGTAGAGCTAAGAAGAATGAAATTGCTAATAATACTACTGAGGAGAAAATATGCTATACTTTTAATAAGCATGGACACACTACAAGGGACTGCAAGGCGAAAATGAAACAAGTTTGGACACCTAAAGAGAAACTACAACGAAAGCCATATCAACCGAAGAGACAAGGTAACTCATATGTTTGAGATTATAATACATGGACTAATTGTACTGTATGTGGTCGGTATGGACATATTGCAAAAAACTGTTACAGAAAGAGTCGGATTGGACAAACAAGAAACTGGACAAATGCAAGAATGACATGTATGCACTGTCACAAGGTCGGTCATGTAAGAAAGAACTGCAGAGACCGAGCACCTGATGAAAACCATATATTTGAGAGTGGATATAACATTGCAGATATTACAAAGTTAAGGAACACAATGTGGAAGAAGGCATCTAATAAGAATGCTAAGTCAAGTAACATTTTCGGTGAAACCTCATCCACTAGATTGGGTGACATCGATACCTCCACTTAAGATGACAAAGATATGTATGGAACTGACATTTTAAATGATCACATTTTACATACAGTTCCTTATATATGATGTACAAATACCAAATCTACATGAATAAAGATGCACCATGGTTTATGTGTTATAATTTTACAAATGTTACATAGTCGGTAAAAGAAGAAACGTGAGTTGGTTACTCATCGGTAATCACTATACAAGGTTAACTAACAACAGTGCAAACCGATGAAGAAATTCTATGTTAACCAAGCAAAGGAAATTGTAGAAATTACCGAGCTGACAGTTGTTTTGTATTAGAAGTTAGGTCACACATTTAATGCATCAAAGTTTGAATGGGAATATCAAAAAATCTATAAATACACGGAAACAGAGTTCATTGTTACATTGTGATTTCGAAGAATAGAGATTTTACAGAGAAGAGTTTGAGCTAAAGATTTTCAGAAAGGATTCAAAGCTACTATAGATCGAACCGATAACAATTCTTCGACGATAACGAGTAAGTTCATCTATCTACTGAACACTAGTTATCTATTGTTTGCCGAAATCCTAGAAAAAATTTATGGCATCAACATCGACTGCAAGCAAATCACAGAACATTGAGGAGGAAGTAGAATTGATAGTTAGAGCACATTTTTTTGAGGAGAAATTCAAACCTCATCCCAAGGTCACAGCACAAACAGATGATATGGGTGCATTTTCTAGTATTCCAGATAGGGTTTTGTTAACAAAAGACATTAGGGCCTATATTCACTACAAAATTAGTGAAGTATGTGATTTTGAGACCATTGTTGCTTATCAACAAGTCTGTGGACCAGATGGAAAGATTAAATCCAAATACAAGAAGATTGAGGAGTCAGGATTACGGTGTTTTACATACTTCCCATAATCCTTCCAAAATGACTGGATAAGAATCGTGCTAAGCAGATTTCATGATGGCAAAGGTCACAAAGCCAAAGCCTTTCAAAGTTTATCTCATCCTGATGTAGAAAAGAACACTGGAGCTCAATGGGATGGTAGGGCACTGAAAATCTCAACTATCAGAGATCCAGTGGTAAAATTTGTAGCTCATGTCATCGGGTACAAGATATTTCAATCTAGCAGACCAAATAGTGTACCCTACAGCATCGTGGACATGGCATATAAAATTGTGAAGAAAGATCACCAGGTATATCTTGCCGAATTGCTACTACACCAACTGCATGACAATATGAAGACAATAAAAGCAAAGAAGTCCAATACATGTAAGTATGAATCACTGCTTGTTTGTACATTTTTCTATCTACAAAAATATGTACCGGGTATCAGTAAAGTAAACTGGCAATTGGACAAACTGATAACTGCACAAATCAGTGAAATGATGAAAAGTGTAGGAGACAATCTGAATAAGGAATTCAATGCACATTTCAAGGAATTTCAAACAAAAATGCAACAAAGGAGTAGAATTCCAAAGGAATTAGTAAGTAAATTTGAAGATGACATATGTTTTGTAGTCAGCATAGACCACTCAATGATAAAGGTAGTAGAACCGATAAAAAAATGGTTAGCACTGATGGGATATGAAATGAATCATGATTTTGCTTTGAAATCTATCAATGCATTGCTGGCATTATCGATAGACATCACCGCCAGTAGGTTTGGCATATATGAGGAAGCTAAATATCAAATCACAATAGACATAGAGATTTGGAAAATGTCTAGAAGACCGAAGAAAATGAGAAAAGATCTCATAGAAAAATATGGAAATGCATCTAACTCACCTAAGGAGTCACCGGTTAAAGAAGAAACCAAAGGTCAGTTACAATTGGCTGACAAGCCCTGTGATAGCGAGGAGACCAAGTCAGATAAAGAAAAGGATCACACACTGGTTCCTCCCACCAATGATGAACAAGAAATGCAGCTACCAAAACTTGAAGGAATGAAGACACGTTCGTCAACTACTGCACAATCCATTGAGCAAGTAGAAGTAGTAAAAGTAGCAAAAAGAAGATCAGCTACACCGACCAGGAAATATGTTAAGAGAAAGAACAAGAAAGTAGCTGAGACACCAAAGAAAAAGAGGAAATACATAAGAAGTAAAGAAGATATAGAGGAGACTGACACCGAAAATGATCTTGATCAATTCAAGTTAGTTCATAATAGGGATAGTACTATAGAAGAAATAATTGAAGATATAATTGAGAATGGAAATCTTACAGATCCATGCATAGGAAAATTTGACAAAATGTCAATTGAGGACAAGACAAAGATAGAACATGCTATTGTCTAGATGATGATTAAATTCAAGAGGGTACCAATGGAATTCGCATGTCAATTGCCAAAGGAAATTGATGACAAAATAAGTGAGAGATGGGCTATTGCACTAGATACAGAGAAAAGGAAAAGAGAACGATCACTAAGTCGTGCAGCCTCACACTTTAGCTATGTTGTGGTAAGTGAATACATGACAAAGTATCAAGCTAGATTTCTAGTCAAGAATAGAGCAATGAAGATCATGGATGAGAAAGTGGATGATATGGATGTCATATGTGATTCTCTATGGACATCAATTTTGAAAGCAGAAGAGAAAGCTGAATAGGAAGCATTCTTGAAACTGTCTAAGAAGAGACACAGTTCAAAAGGTAAAGGTATTTTCATTGATGATAACAAAGGAAAGAATATAGAGGACACCGGTATATCAGTTACTGAGGTAATTGATATCACCAAACAAAAGGAAGAAATCAAAATTTCACAAGATGCACCGGATCAAGTAAAGATCCACTTGCAAAAGAAAACCGATGACGATGCACTCATTGAGGACATCGCTAACAGTGATCCTGATGATGAGGATGACAAAGATGTGACAATTGCACCATACAAAGATGAAGCATTAGACACTGATAGTGTGTTCACATCTCTACCAGGTGAACTACCTATACTTGCAGAGGTAGTTGAAATAATTTCACAAGTACAACCTGATGCTTCTCATCTTGAGCCAAATAAAGATACAACCGAGATACCAGCACCTGAGCAACCTACAGATACAAATGAGCCTAAAAAAACAAAGGCACAATCTACATAAACAAAGGAACCAGAAGAAATAAATTCAACCGAGGTGAACCCACCTAACACTACAATTGAGACTCCCACACCATCTATCGAGGAGCAGAAGAAGGATGATATAGTGTCAACTGGGAAAGATACTTTGAAAAGTGAAGAAAAAGCTATTGTCATAAGTGAGAAGAAGTCACCTCTTGTACAAAAGAAGAAGAAGAAGAAAGCCAAAGGGCCAGTCACCATTGATGAAGTTATCATTATACCAGAATGTGACCCGAGAACCCTAAGCCCTGAGGAACTAAGTAGATATGGGGAATTATGTTCAAGGAAAGTGGCACAAGAAAAGTTAAGGAAAGATCACAAACGTAAAGAAGTGTTAAATGATGTGAGGGATATTCTACAACAGATAGTACTGAAGACAAATATTGATGAGAATACTCCCATCTTAGATCAACTTTCTACACTCGCCGACAAAATCAATGCCCCTGATACAAATGCAGACAAAAGAATAGAAGAACGGGTAGAATCAAAGATTTAGAACAAATTGGCAGAAAGGATTAGCATAGAAGTGGCACTGAACAAGGTAAAATTATCTGAGGTCATTACCAAGGTAAAATCTATCACCCAAATAATTTGTCAACTTCTAATCAAGCTTTGTACTTCAAACACCTTCACTGTAGAAGTTAGTGAAAATATAAAAGGTTTAGAAGCAAAGATAAAGTTGAGTACACAAGTAGCTATCGCGAAGCCAACTACTTTCTTAAAGCATATTAACCGAGTTCAGGAACTCCGATGGCTGATAGCAGATTTAAGGAAACAAGAAGCACACATCACCGATTAGGTTACAGAGTTACAAAAAGAACTCACTCCTTAAATGCAAAATTTTGAAGTACATATTGTCAAAGTTGAACAACTTGTGGCAACACCAGAGATTTTAGTGTTGGATAATATCTTTGACATGCATGTGCAAGTTGGTCTTGAGCATATTGCTCTTACCAACTTGAAAGAGGAATGGGACAACCTCTTGGAGTCTGTAAAGAAAACCCATCCACACATTTTTGATAAGATGTAAGTATACATTATATATTTTTTTGCATTTGGCATTATTATCAAAAAGGGGGAAACCATGTATATGCCAAATAAGTATACTTTGATACTTTGATATGTATATTACATACTACCAGGAGCATGCACCGAGGGGGAGTACTTTGTACTTAGAAACATTTGTGGATATGTATATGGAAGAGACATAAGGAATATATAGAAACATTTTGGTCTATATACATTTGAAGTTTTGATACTAATGCCAAAGGGGGAGATTGTTAATCTCTATTGAGCATTTAAGGTTGTCATTAGTATCAAAGGATAGTAAACAGGTCAGTCAGTTACTTATATTAGAGTCGGTAGGTAACTAGAAGTAAGATAGAGCAGTTGGTAAACTCTTTACACTGAGCATCATATAGTTAACCGAGCACTAACGACACCAACACTGATGGTCAGTAAACACCGAGCATCATAGTATACACCAAGCAGATTATACAGTGTTTACTGATGGTCATAGAAAATGGCATAGTAATCTGAAATGGCACATTCTTCTATGCAAATGGTTAGACCAAATCATAAAATGGTTTACCAAGATCGAGGAGCATTTATTGTAAATAGATACTCATTAAATGTAATGTTTATCTTATTGTAATAGTTGATCTAGGTTATTTTGCACCGTAGATCTTAGGGTTATGATTATTTTTGTAACCTAATTTTTGCTAAGGTGGCAAAAATAGAACACTATATATTTTGTATGTTCGCACCATTTTATGAGGTCGGGTGAACTAATATATATGAACCATGGAGCACTTGAAGAAATTGCCTATCTTCAAGACAATCAGTTTACCAAGCAGAACAGAGCACAAAGGATATCAGATTGAGCAGAATCAGAGAAGGCTACTGAGCATAATAGAGTAGAAAACCATCACAGATAAGGTGATATTTTGATGAGCACTTATAGATCTGTTTCAGACAATTGAGTTGTCAACTAGCAGATAATTACCTATTACTTTCTGACAATTGTGATAGAGTTTTTTGATAAATCTCTTAATAGAGTAGACTTAACAGTCTTATGTAAATCTCTTAACCGAGTACACACTTCATTAGTGTTGTTTAAATCCTATAACTAGGTAGATCTAGCTGATCTAATATGTTACTCCTAATAGGGTAAGATCACTAGAAGTGATCAAAACTTGTAGCCTTAACAGACAAACCTTTTCTATCTGCAGTAGTGAAGAATTTGTGGGTGTCATCCCCACTGTAATTTTTACCTTCTTACAAGGGTTTTTGCGTTATCAAAATACTTGTGTTATGTGATTGTCATATTGATTTCATGTTGTTTACTTTTTTAAGTTAACTAGATGATTGATTTATACAATTATATTCAAGTTATTTTGATCGGTTATCACAAGTATTCAGTTATAGATTTGGAAGGTTTTGCAAGTAAAGTTTTGAAGGCACTGATTCACCCCTCCCCTCTCAGTACCTATCTCTCCTAATTCCAACACCAAGTAGCAATGTCAATAGAGAATTGGTCCCACTGGACCTTATACTGAACTACATCTTTGTCATGCACCCTGATGGTACATTGATCAACGAGGTGGGTAGGCTACACCAGCACCAACTCCAAATCCCAAAATTGCAATGCATGCCAATCTAGAATATGAGATGCATCTGGATGGTATGGTTTCAACAAGGAAACATGAAAAACATTATAGATTATGGAAAGAGCGGGTGGTAGATAAAGTCTGTAGGCAACGGGGTTGGTAACCTCCAAAATATCAAATGGACCAACATATCTCAGTGCAAGCTTTGAAGACTTGCCAAAAGAAATTGAGCTTTTATGAGGTCTCACATGCAAAAATAGTTTGTCACCTTCCTGAAACTATCTAAAGGTATGGTTTCTATCTGCATAACTCTTTTATCTATCAACTTCTTCCTTCAGCTGAACTCTACTCAGAGTCATCTATTCATCCATCTCTCTCAGCATTTTAGGACCAATGATGATCCCGTCCTCTAGTCTATCCCAACTGATAGGAGTATGACACTTCCATCCATAAAGTGCCTCAAATGGTGCCATTCCTAAAGAAGCATGGTAAGAATTGTTGTAGGAAAACTCCACCAATGGAAGATACTCTTCCCACTTGTACTATTGATCCATGCAATACATATGGATTAAATCCTCAACCACTTGATTCACTCTCTCAGTTTGTCCATCTATTTGTGGATGATAAGAGGTACTAGAATTCAACCTAGTTTCCAAAGAATCATTCAAGGTTGTCCAAAATCTTGATGTCATCCTAGTATCCCTTTCAGAAATAATAGTCTCAGGTACACCATGGAGTCTAAAAATTTCCTAAACAAACTTCTTGGCCAAAGCCAAAGATCCATCTTTCAAGCTCCATGGAATAAAGTGAGCTACCTTGGTTAGTTTTTCAACTAAAACCAAGATTACATCATGTTTATGTCGAGTCATGGGTAAACCTTGGATAAAATCCATACTAATGACTTTCCATTTATACTTTGGTATATTGTGTGGATACAAAAGTCCTGCTGGGTGGACATGCTCAGCCTTAACTCACTGACATTCTAAACACTGGGCTACAGAAGATGTCACATCTTGCTTTAGCCCTGGCAAAAAATACAATGGCCTCAAATCAGAAATCATCCTGTTTACCCCTGGATGTCTTGAAAATGGAGTGCAATGCATCTCCTCTAAGACCACCTTCCACAACCCTTCTCAGTCGGGAATATACATCTTGTCTTGGTATCTCATGATACCATCATCCTCAATAGTGTATCCGTTGAAACGGCGATCTGATGGATCTATAAGTAATGCTATCTTAACCTTCTCATAATGGTCATCTCCTGAAAGATTCTCTAACACATGTTCTCTCAATTGAGTCCTAGAAGTAGATATAGTAGAAATGTGTCTTCTTCTACTTAGAGCATCTGCTACTCTATGCTCTTTCCCTTTAATATACTCAATGCCAAAATCATATTCACTCAGAAACTCCTACCAACATCTTTGTCTAGCATTGAGATTCAGTTGTGAGAAGATGTACCTAAGTCCCATGTGATCTGTCTTCAACTCAAATGGCTTACCCAAAAGGTAATGTCTCCACATCACTAAATCATGAGCAATTGCCACCAATTCCAAGTCATGAGGTGCATAGTTAACTCATACTGTTTTAGTTTTCATGATTTGTAAGCCACTACCTTTCCATCTTACATAAGCACACCACCAAGACCTTCACCTTAAGCATTGGTAATAATTGTAAAGTGCCTATTAGGATCTAGTATGATCAAGATAGGAGCGGATGTGAGTTTCTCTTTCAAAAATTGGAATGCTCTCTCACATTCATTAGTCCACTCATATGTTTTCCCTTTCCTCTGAAGAGATGTAATAGGTTCTGCAATCTTGGAGAATCCCTCCTCAAATTTCCTATAATAACCTGCAAGTCCCATGAAACTTCTAATTTCACTCACACTCTGAGGAGTTGGCCACTCAAGAATGGCTTTGATCTTCACAGGATCTACTACAATTCCATCTGCAGAGATGATATGACCCAAATAATGTATCTCTTTCTTATAGAAAGAACACGTTGATAGCTTCCTCTACAACTTCTTGTCTCTTAGACACTGTAAAAATATCCTCAAATGTTCCTCATGCTCCTCCACACTTTTGAAATAAATCAAAATATCATCAATGAATATTTCTACAAATTTATCCAAACAATCCCTAAACACACTGTTCATTAAGTTCATAAATGTGGCTGGCACATTAGTCAATCCAAAAGGTAAGACAAAAAGCTCATAGTGCCCATACCTTTTCCTAAAGGCTATTTTGGATATGTCCTCCTCCTTGATCCAGATTTGATGATATTCAAATCTCAAATCAATCTTGGAGAACATAGTTGCTCCCTTCATTTGATCAAAAAGTTCATCTATCTGAGGAAGAGGATATCTATTCTTAATGGTCACCATATTAAGAATTATGTAATCTGTGCAAAAACTTAAGGTACCATTTTTCTTCTTCACAAATATTACAGGAGCTCCCCATGGTGAAACACTAGGGCAAATAAATCCTTTATCCAAGAGTTCTTGCAACTGTACCTTCAACTCATACATTTAAGTAGTGGTCATTTGATAGGGAGCCTTAGATTGAGGCTCACTTCTAGGCATCACATCAATAGAGAAGTCAAATTCTCTCTTCGAAGGTAACTTAGGTAAATCCTCTGGAAAAACATCCTTGAATTCCTACAAAATAGGAAAATCTTCTAAACTAGGAGGAGTGTCATGATCTTTGACATAAGCCACATATATCATACACCCCTTCTTCTTTGCCTTTTTTAGTTGCCTAGCAAAAATCTGTCTAAGCTCAAAAGACCTTTTTACTCCAAAGAGTACTATAGGATTACCGAAATCATCTAGGCACTCAACTGTCTTGTCCTTACAGTTCACTATTGCCTTATGATTTGTTAACTAGTTGATGCCCAAAATGACATCATAGGAACCTAAAGGTGCAATGTACAATTTTACTTGTGTTTGAAAATTAGGATGTTTAATCTCGCTACAAGATAAACATTGCTCAACCTTATGCTCTGCCTTATTTCCATATTCTACCATCCATGGTTCTAACATATATCCTACTCTAACTGGAAATTTAGAAACAACTCTAGGATCTATAAAGCATTCTGTTGCTCTAGTATCTAGCCAAATAGAAATATTGTGACCAAAAAGCTTACCGACCATCTAGATAGGTGTTCCTTGAAATTCAGCTTGTCTATGGTCCATAGTTGCATGAATCTGGTGCTAATTTTGAGGTCCTTTTGCATTTCTATGGGTTGATCACTGAGGAAAAACACTAGAATAGTGGTCACCTCCACAAGTGTAGCAACCATCTCGTGGTCCTTGTTTACCATCAAGCTTATTCCTTCTATTATTATTCATGTTGTTTCCTTTGTTCAGGTTTTGATTATCATTATTGTTCCTTCCAGTGTTACCTCTGCCCTTGCCCCTCATATTTTGCACCTATTTTCGACCAGTGTCCTTTGGCTTATTATCTTGAAACTTCCTCTTGAATCATTGAGGAACAGTATTCCTTTGATTCAATCTGATTGAAGGTACTTGCTTTAATTTCTGCTCTTGTCTCAAAGCCTTCCTAAAAGAAAAGTCCATAGTCTCAAGCACATGCATATCAACTTCATATCCTATCTCCAGACATAATCCAAGCACAAAATTGCAGGTTCTGAACTGCTTATCCTGCTAATATTGTGGTGCATACTTTACCAAGTGATATAATCTCTCATGGTATTTAGTGATAGTCAAAACTCCCTAAATCAAGTTCTAGAATTCGGCCACTTTCCTATCGTAGTATAGCTGAGGTAGCCACCTCTTACATAAGAGTACTAGGAATTATTCCCAAGAAATTTCACCAGGTTGCATCCTCTTTTCAGCCATCTCATTGTCCCACAAAGTACCAACCTCACCAACCAATTCAAAAGCACCCCACATAGCTCTAGATTCACCTGAAAGATTACTAACATGAAAATACTTTTCCATGGATATTATCCATGCCTCTACAACATCACCAATGATCTTACCATCAAATGTGGGAGGTGTGACCTTCTTGAGGTCCTTACTCAATTCTTCTTCTATTCTTTCTCTATTATTAGGTACATTTACAGCCCTATGATCTACATTCAATTTATGTTTCTCTTCATTCCTCCTATCCTCTTCTTCCTTCCTCATTGCTTCCAAATGTTGGTCCTCATCTAGTTTCCCCTAAGCTTCAAGTCTCTGATCCTCTTCCCTCTTTCTTCTTGATTCTTCATTCTCTCTACCTCTTGCATCATGTTCAATTTGTTCCATATGATTACTTTGTTGTTGTAAGAGGTTCCTCTGTTCTTCCAAGAGGTTTAGGATCTCATCTAGCCTTGGGTTAGGTTCACTATTAACCCTTCCATTACTAGATCTAGCCTTGTTATTGTTTCTAGTTTGCATGGTGACAAGATGATTTCTAAACCAAGCATGAGTACACATCTTAGCAATAGTAGACCAAGGTTTGAGTGTTTAAACACAACTCTGATACCACATGTAAAGACCGAAAAATCCCTAAATGCCACATAAGCATAAAAAGACAAAATTTATCCTATGTTGATTCCATAGTCATAGTCAGTCAACGCTAAAGACTAATCGACCAAAAAGATCAAGACAACAATTATTCATGAATACCAAATTCTATTTCATTTTAATTATTTGACATAACACAAAAATTAATATCTCTAAAAGTAATCGACCATTCTGTCAAAACTATAACATTTCCATAATCAGTAAAATTACAATGTTCAATTTCAGAATGTCGACTAACTTGTTGTGCACCTTACATCATAAATGGATTATAACACAATTACATAAAGGAAAAAACTATAGGGTCATAATAACATGAATTCCATCGGACAACTGTCCATCTGCATGCTCTTGTCTCCTAAGCCATTGGACACCTATCCATCTGTAAATCTCAAGATGGGAGTGTGGTTTAGGGGTTTAATCCACCCAACCACGGAGTGGTTAGCTCCCCCAGGGCTCATCCTGAAATGAAGAGCACACCAAACCTACCCAAGAAGTCTATCTCTCGGCACTGATGGATCGAAAGGAATCTGGTGTGTCTGTGAAACTAACTACTTTCAACATATGTCTAAGTAGAAGTAATCACAAATTACAGGAAGAGGAAACATAAATAACCAACACATTTAAGAAAACATGTGTTTCCATAGCTTTGACCAAAGCACTTTTAAAACCAGACTTCTATTGGCAGGTAATGCAAAAATAAAATTACCCTTTCCTGGGATTCCCCATCCTACACCTTCCTTTACATTTCAAAATGTTCTATAACTTAACAATTATTCAATACAAAATATGTTTCAACATATAAAAAGAGGTTTGATACCAACTTCCAAAAGCACATAAGCAAACAAAATTTAAAAGTTTCTGGTCTTATTAAATATTCCATGATGTTGGTTTTTTCTAAGTTTCAGAAAAATCTCTTACTAAATTTAATAGTCTCTATATAAGAAAAAAAAATAAAAATATGATAGGGTTTATAGCGAGACCTCTTTAATAAATAAAAAAATAATCTCTTAAATGTTCAAAATTTTCCAATATACTTGATGTTGTTATTTTTTTGAATGGTTTTTATATTTCACCGAGTTGAATAATTTACCTTTCGCTAAGTTTTTAGATTTATTTCAACAAAAACTTTCCGTTAAGTACATTCATCTAAAACCCATCTGTTGTTACTATGTTTTCTCTGAAATCATATCCAGTTCTCATTAAAGAGAAAATCGTAAGCTAGAACATGTTTCCTCCATCTATGGTGTGAAAATAATCAAGGTAAAGTTATTAGATTCTCACGTTTCTAACAGAATTTACACATACATCAACACTTGTTTTGTCATTTTGATAGTTTATGGTGTTCTCAATAGTAAACAGCTCCAAACAAAAATGGTCATAAAGACATCATGATAATATTTATTTAGATTCAAAATTCCTTTATATTGATTTAATATTTCAAACACAGCTCTAATTCTTTCCTATCTATACCTGTTAGAAATTTGCTTCTAAGGAGAAATTTGTATATATCTACATATACAGATTATTAACAAGGTAAAGACATATGTATAAAACCAAAAACCTGAAAAATAAGTGGAGCACCCAACTATGTTGTGCCTTTCCCTTTGTCTCCAACATCTCCCTCCTTTTCTCGTTGCATGCTGGTTTTGTCTTGCTTCATTTGCCGTTTGTCTTTTTCCTCCTCACAAATGTTGCACTCCTTCCTAAGCGTTGATTCCCCTATTTAACCTCCTTGTTTTCTCTCCTTCTTGCACCAGTCAAGGAAAAAGAAAATGTGCTTTTATTTTCAACCCCTCGATGATGTCCTTCTCTTTGACTCCAATCTTCTAGAATGGCAGTTTCAGGAAGATTTTGGACACAACATTTATGCCGATGGTTGGGTTGGTAAAGAAAAAAAAAGTCTTATAACAATGCATTTAACCCGTCAACTTTCTATGCCAGCTAGCTTTGGGAGAAAAGAGGGATGTGACACTTTTACATGAGCCTTTGTTCAATGGAACCATTTTAATCATTGATCCTATTAAATTACACATGATGACGTAGAACCTCCACTTTTTGTAATAGTTTTATGTAGCCACTGAGAAAATGTTAATTTGCAGCAGCTCGGAGTAAATTGAAAAGAAATTAAAATATATTAGATACAATACTAAAATAATAAATCAATAAATGCAAAAATAAGAATATTGTGTGATGGGAACATACAAATGCATCATTGCCATGGAATATAAGGGCTCATTCTGTAGACAATCTTCATTGCGGCTTTCAACAATCCTTCTGCATTGCCCTTGGCCAAATTTAGGGCCTTTCATGGGAAATCATGAGTCATGGCTTCAGACGGGAAAGACATCTGCCACGAGGTAGCCATATCTAGTGACAGTGACAAGAATTTTAAGCAATACTTGTTTGGGGTGGCCTAGAGATGGTTGTCCTTGGATATGTGAATGAATTGAAACATGAGGCATTAGATAGACATGTAATCTAGGCATATATGCAAACTATCAGAGCATTAACTCGATGCATTAAAGGAAAGTATAATGCCACATTTTTTTAGCTTATTTTCCCTAATTTTTTATGACACAAAAATAAAAATACCGCTAGCATAAATAGAAACAACCAATCAGAAAAAATTAAAAAAATAGAGACTGAAAAAATGCCACTGGCAACGACTAAACATTTTCGGTAATATTTCTAGTGAAAAAAGAAAAGACTACCAGCAAAAATAGCTCCAACCAATAGCAAAAAATCAATTTAAATTAATGACGTCAATTAATTCTGAATTTCCTCCAAAACTATACTTTTAGGCAACATTTTTCTAGATTGCACGGTTTTCAAGGGCCAAAGTAATGCTCTAAAAAGTTATTGAAAAATTTAGTCTCCTGTCTTAATGACAGGGACTAATAATGATTGTCTCAATAAATTAGAACAAAATTTATCATGTATCTCTTCTTTAGCATATAAGTTCTTTCAATAACCATGAAAAATCAAATACCTAGATAAAATATCTTTAAATAGCATAAGTTTTATAAACATTTTCTTTAAATATCATTGATATTCCTTAAGTTTGTTTATTTAAAAAATCATGTAGTCTTTTTTCTATATATGGCTTATCATTAATAATCTCATAAAGGGAAACATACAAAACATATTTAGGTCAAGATCTATGTAATTAAATCAATTCCCTAGATTAATGAATAAGATGTGTATCCAATAGGATTTTAATACTAGTTTCCATAAGCCCATAGCTTAGGGAGAAGTTGTGTATGGTTGTAAGTACTAGATACTTATCAACTATTTTCTTAAAAATATGCTGAACAGTTTTATTAGTATTACGTGTTTTAAGGATAAGAGAATTATAATTGAAGCTAAGAATTTGTAAATAATATTTTTAACTTCTTTATTCCTAAAATATGTAGGATTATTTACAATAACATATAAAAAAAATTTAGAATAAGATTATCGATGATGAAATTTTAGATAAAATCAAATATATTTAAAATTAATGGTCGTCATCCTTATGAATGAAATCAAATATATTTAATAGTCATGGTCTTGACCCACATAGAAAAATTATTTATAATAGTGATGATAAAATTATCTCCTTCCAAATAAGCTAGGAAAACATTGTTAACCAAGTTTAACATTATTAGCAATACATGTTTAGTATTTTTATTGATATCAACTAGTTGTTTGCATTGATGTCAACCTAATTAAGTGATGTGTTGCTTGATGTGTGGAAGATGATCATGGTTTGGTATTGAGTGTTTAGATGTTTTTTAATGCTTGGTGGTGATGTCGAGTTAGTATGGGGTGTATCTAGAAGGTGATAGTATAGGAATATTTCTATAGGATTATGTGTTTCTTTATATGAGATTTACCAGTTTGATTGTTAGTTACTGTATTATAGATTGTTGGACTAAGTATGGAAATAAATCCTTTACCGAAAACTCCCTTTCCTTTATTTCCTTTTACCGAATAGCTTGTGTGCTTTACCGACTTGTCTTACCTTCATTACCGAATGACTTTGACAATCATTATGACTTCATCATAAATAATGGAAAAAAAAAAACTCGTAGGAGTATCAATCTCCCCCTTTGACATTATTTCGGTATCTTTCTTAAAAACCTTCAAAGTCATCAAAACTTTTGTCCTTACCAAAATTGTTATGTATCTCCATATCTCAGCAAAATTATTACTCCCCCTGAAGTAATACTTCATGTACACATCTCCATCCATCTTCTATATATATCATCCCTTTACTCTCTCATATACATATTTCCCCCTTTTTCATATAATATATTTCCACCTTTTTTAACAAAAATGCCAAAATAACAACTTACTGTTTATCCGGTGGAGGGATCGTGGAAAAAAT
This sequence comes from Chamaecyparis obtusa, assembly GCA_027943335.1. Lineage (NCBI taxonomy): Eukaryota > Viridiplantae > Streptophyta > Pinopsida > Cupressales > Cupressaceae > Chamaecyparis > Chamaecyparis obtusa. The sequence continues at coordinate 1,603,488 of BSBK01001881.1, read as the reverse complement.
AGATTTATATCTCTCCTATGCATCCTTCAGTGATGCCTTCAATGAATCCTTTAGTATATGCAACACTATGATTTTCTCACTAATGTCAGCTGTCAAGATCACCATGTTGTCCATTACACTTACATCCGGTGTGTTGACTAAATCTTTTTCCTTCTGTATATGCTTCTGTAATGATTCAATAAGGGGTATCAAATTTTTTTGGGGTTCTAGTAGATCTATTCTGATCTTATTCTCCTCTCTTCTCAAATCATATTGCACTCCCATTAAGTGCCTCAACTTTTGGTAATAAGCCTTGAAAGAATTAGCCTCGGTTGAAACTTTAGATAGTTGTCCAATCAACTCCTTTTTCACATTATCATCTTTGTCTTTAATGTCCTTGGTAAAATTTGAAATCAAACAAATATGTTGAAACAATAAAATATTGTCTCTCAATTCTTTCTCCAATTCAATAACTAACTTAGATAATGTTACCTTATCTAGTGCAACTGATTGAAGAAGTTCTTTAATAACTTTAGTCTCCATCTGGTTCCTGTGCACTTGCATTAAGTATTCTAAGGTCTTGGTACCATGTTGGTTTATTTGGTTTACCAATTCTCATAGTTGGTTGTATATATCTCCTTTTTCATTAATGTTAGCCTTTGGTACAATTTAATTCAATATGCCTTTGACATTCTCCAAAACATCAGTCTTTTTCTTCTTTGCAATCAATTTATCTTGTGCATCTTTTCTTCTCAATAAGTCTTCGAACTCAGATAGTTCTTTGGGGCTCAAAGTTAAAATATCAACCTTAGGAATAATGATAGGTAGGCCCAAATCAACCTCTTTTTCATGCTTATTCTTCTTAGTCTTTCCCTTCTTTGTAGATGTCTTCTTTGCATAAGATTGTGTAGTAGTGGTGTCATTAGTATTCTCTTCTTTTTCTTCATTTTTCTCTTATTTTCTTTTCCTCCTTCTTTTCATGTTCCTCTTCTTTCTTCCCTTCATCTGTGTCCTTTACTTTCTCTTTTTCTTGTTCCTTCTTTTGTTTTGTAGTCTCGGTAGGAATTACCGACTCTATGGTTTGTATTTTTGGTTTGGTGGGGGCAGATGTATTAGTTGGTACATCTTTGGTTACCTCTGAGATTACTACCTCACTCTTAGGAAAGTTCAATACCTGTTCAATTATAGGATCTTTTCCCATTAATCTTTCCTTTTTAGAATCCTCTATGTTCATTTCTACTATTTATTTGGCCTCAGTTGCCATTATATATTCATCATATTTTATTTCCTCTGTAAGGTCTTGATCTGTGATATCCTCAATTATAACTTCATCCTTATCAGTTGTCAGATCAATTGGATCTGACTTACCTATTTTCTCTTTGATCTCTTCATTAGTTGGTTGATGAAGAGATAAAATCTTTCTCCAAAGATCATCAATTCTATTTTTTACTTCTTCTAACTTACCAACCATAATTTTGAGTGCTCTTCTCTTCACTAGGAATCTCTTGGAGTATTCTTGTAGAGTATCTTTGATTCCTCTTTTGGTTAGGTCTAGTAATGTCAGATGCTAAGGCATATTTCCATCTAGCATCAATCTTTTGGTATAGCTCATCTTCCATATTTGGTGCTACTTCAACTAGTGTAGTTCTAAATTTGTGTAAAGTAATACAATAGCCTCTTCAATTTTATCTTTTTCTTCATCATTCCTCTTCTCATATTTGAGATGTTTCAGACCTGAATAACCAAGCCATATTTCTTGAGTATTTTTAGAGACTCATCAAGGTCTTTAAGTTTTGGTATCTGACTTTGTCCAACCTTGAATTGTGAAACATCCTCCGATTCAGTTTCACTTTCTAGTTGCAATTTCAATTTTATTCTAGGCTTCCCAGTAGCCTTCTTTTTTCTTGAGTATGTTTTTGTCTTTGTTGATTCATTTTTTGTTTTCTTCTTCTTTGTTGGTGTGGAGGAAGACCTTGTTGATGGTCTAACACCGATTTGGTTGGGGGTCTCTATCTTTATTCTTATCTTCTTCCCCTTAACCTCTGATGGTTCAACTTCATCTTTTTCAACAGGGATACCCAAATTCTTTGATAGATTATTGATCATCCTGCTAGTTTTTCTTATTTCCTTAGGTATCAAGATACCTAGTTTGATCTTATCTTTGACTTCTTTAAAAGTACCATACTGAGTTTCCCTTCTGTGAACTAGTTTCTCTAGTAGTCATTTAATCTGTATAGAAGCAACATCTATATCCATTTCATATTCCATGGGTGGCAGCCACATAGTTCTTAGCTCCATAGCTCTCACTATACAAGTATCTGTATCTACCTCAAAACATATCTCATCCTTATATTCTTCCAAAAGTTGGGGTGGAATCCTGAACCTTTTATGCATCTTAGTTTGAAATTTAGCAAAATAGTCATTCATCACCATGTCACAATTTTCCCCTATGCTTTAAATTAATTCTCTAATTTGATAAATAATTAGTTGTTTGCAGTATTTTGTCGGTTAGGGACCCATTTCTCATTCTTTCTTTGTGACCTTCATTCTTCAGACTGGTGACCATATCTATTGCAATTGTTATAGTAGCCATTGAAGCCTGGCTTCCTTGAATTGTTAACAACCCTTTATCTACACTCAAATACCTTATGCCCATACTTATTGCACTTATAAAAATAACCATTAAACTTAGGAGTACTCAGTGGATTACCTCTTTTGCTCCTGTAGTCATTAGTTATGTGTCTTGGTTTTCCACAATGATAACAAGTAGGCTTATTTGTCTTTGGTGGAATAGCAACATTATCTCAGCTGGCTACTTGTTTAGAGGACTCACCCTTCTCGATAGTATTATTTGCATTGTATCCAAGTCCAGAAGTATCTCTTGATTGTCTCTAACCTCTTAGTTGTTCATCCAATATCCCCAGTGATCCTCCATTTCTTTTCAAGTATCATTAACATCTTTTTCAAATTTCAGTTCATTCTTCAGATGTTCATTCTCAAATCTCAGTTTAGCAATCTCTCCAACTTTCCTTAAAACTTTTGTATTTGCACCCACTAGTTGGTATGTCAAGTTGTAGTGAATTTGTGTCAGCCTCAATATTTCACCATCTTTCTCATTCAGCCTTGTATTCATTTGTCTTCTCTAATATTCCACATTCTTTTTTCATCTTTTTTTCCTTTTTGTTTGTGGACTTCACACATCCTTACCGATTGAGCTTCTTGTTCTCTCTTCAATGCTTTCACCTGATCACTTAGGTTTTTGTTCTGTTCAATTAGTTTTGATATTGCATCTTCAGATTCATTAGACATAATTCTGTATAATTTTTCTTCAAGTTCTTCAACTTGATCATGAGTGTCCTTCAATTGATGTGCTAGCTCCTTTCTCTTGTTGATGGAATGCTTCATTTTTGCCCTCAATTCATCAATCTGCTCATTAGCCATTCTCAATTCCATTTCCATGTTATCAATCACCCTTTTATACCTATAACTTTCCATCTCTTTAGATATTCCTCTCAAATGGTTAAAATTATGAATAAGAGACTTTCTCTGATACCAATTGTCGGACTAAGTATGGAAGGTGGGTACTAAGAGGGGAGAGGTGAATCAATACTACAAAACACTTTTAACTATCTTTCTTAACCATTCACCTTTTCATAACTTTACATGCATCTCATAAAACATATAAAACATTAACATAAAATATAACTCATAACACATTCATTTTGGTATCACATAAATCCTTATTAGAGGGTAAAAACTATGGTGGGGATGACACCCAAAAAAATTCACTACTACAATAAAAAGTTTTATCGATTAGAGCTACACTGTTAGCTATTTATGATAGCTTACCCTGTTAAGAGTATTAACCAGTTAATATTATTAAGAGCAGTTAAGTCTACCTTGCTAAAGATTTTACAATTCTAATCTAAGAACTATACCCTGTTAGAGGATTTACTATGTAAGACCTATTAAGATCTGCTCGATTAAGAAACTTTACAATTCTGATTACAAACTTAATCAGTAAAAAATATGTTTTTAGTACTTGCATCAATCATATGCTTATCAGACTCTTTATGCTCATTAAAAGATTACCTCATATTGTGCTCCACTCACAATATCAATTATGTACTCAGTAGATTCAACCCTGACTCACAATTACTCTCTACTCTTTACTGCTCTGTTACCAGGTGACTTCTCTGCTCATAAACTTCTTTTTTCAATCTCTTCTTCAAATCTGCACATACACATTCTCTTCTTCTCACAAGCACACACACTAATCTTCTCACTTAGATCCATTACATACTAAATTCTAAAAGTGGTCAAAATGTTCTAGAATAATCTCTTTAAGCGGTGCTAGCTTTGGTTACTCCTCCAATGCATATTTGACAGTTAACTCTTATTGGTGGATCTCACCTTGTAATCATGCATAATCATCATGTTTAGATCTCCAACGCTCTGTTAGACAATCTCCTCAAGATTTGTAAACTATTTTCTGCTTGGCATCCAGGTTCAATGTATCTATAGATTCTCCTTGTGTCGATCTATCATGCTCGGTAACACATTTTCCTCTTTCTCGGTAACTGTCTCATCTCTCAATTCGGTAAATGTTGTGGCTCGGTACAACTTGGTGCTCAGTGCTTGGTTCTTCCTTTCTTGGTGTCTAAACTTCCTTTGCCTTTACCGAAAACTCCCTTTCCTTTATTTCCTTTTACTAAATAGCTTGCATTCTTTACCGACTTGTCTTACCTTCATTATCGAATGACTTTGACAATCATTATGACTTCATCATAACTAATGATAACAAAATAAATCTTAGGAGTATCAATAGATTTCTTCTCCCCCTATTGTTATTTTAGGGTTGTGAATATTTGATCTTTTCTCTTACCAATTTAATGTTCAAGTAATCTTATCCTAGTATCTCACTCCAAGGAATTTCTTGGTAATTTTTTGTTTTCTCTTTCTCTTTCTCTTCTTCCCTTTACTTTAGTTATTTCTCTATCACAATTATTCCAGTTTTAGACCTAGAAGGGGATGGGTCCTAGTCCAAGAGTTGTTTTTCTTCTAATATATTTTTTATTCTTTTCTTTGTAAATTTTTTCTTTTTTGGTTGCACCTTTATAATTAATCTTTGATTAGCCTCTTCTCTTTTGATCTCTTATGTTCTTGATTTCCTTATACTCATATTGACTCATTCTTCCAAATATTAATATATTATAGGTAGGATTCTTTCTAGAGTTCACAATATTTTTTCAAACATTTCATCCAAATTAATTTTAATATTACTAAAGTTTATATTAGACCCAGAGTTTGAAAGTATGACTCTCATTACCAATAATTTATCCTAACACTAATCTTATTTTTCTATTATATTTGCCAAAAGTATTCTTTAGACTACTTAATACTTTTCTTTCTTCTCTCAAGCATGATCCTATCATTTCCAATGTCTTAGATCCCCTCTATTTCTACTTCTTTCCTTTCTATAAGTACCCACAATATTGCACTCAACAAACCCTCATTAACATGCTCCAATTTTATCTTCTTTTTTTTTTTTTTTTTTTTCTGATTTGATTCTTATGTTATTTGCTTCTTCTATTTCTGATTTGTGTTCTTATCTCATTTCAATATTATTAGAGTTGGTCATTTGTCTTTCCTTTTCTATTGTACTTTTTTCATGGATTTCTCTTGTATTCTTTTTTCTTCCTTTATCCATGGGTGTTTGAGATTTGGGATGATATTACTCCAATATCGTGTCCCATGATGGTTGTCTAGTTAGTTAAAGTAATAGTTGCATCTTTTCCAAGTTCTCTTTGGACCTTTCCCCCTTTCCATGTCTTGTCCCCTTGGCACCTAACCCCCTCTCACAAGGTAGACATCAAGAGGAAAGTATTTTTATCAATTATGTCTCTCATTCACATTCTTGTTTCAATAATTTGTTCTAGTAGTGGTTGAAAATATAAAAATCTTCTCTGAAAAAATATGCAACAAAACCTACCTAGGGTCCCAACAATGGAACCAATTTTAGTAGTAAATTTGAGAGATATAATATGAAGAGGTAAAATAGTTCTAGAAGGGGTTTTCCTAAGTCAAACCCTAGTTGAGGAATAAACCCTAAAATTAAAATGAAAATGTTAGAAAAGAAGCATTCTAATATGTAGCATAGGCATGATAAAATGCTTATACCTTCACAAACCTTCTTGATGTCAAAATTCTCATGAAGATGCTTGAATTTTTATTCAAATATTTTGATCACTTTGAATCTAGGATGGGAAGATCTTGAATTCCTTAAAAAATGCTTATTTTGTTAGAAACAAGGAAGAACACACAACTTGGAGCGGGGGTGGGGGGTGGGGGAGTTGAGTTAGTTGTGTCCCAAAACTTAAAACCTCAATTAAATTTTAAAATTAAATCTCATATCTGAATGATGAACATTAAAGAAATATCACAACACATAACACCAATATTTTTGGCATGGAAACCCTGTTCGGGGAAAAACCATGGTGGGGATCAAACCCACAAGATGTACTCTATTAAATGTTCTATACCCGGTTAAGATTAATACAAGGGGAATGCACATGTATTCAGGAACACTTCCTAGAGCCCACTTCTAAAATACAATAAGGGCTACAACCCAAAGGAAGGCTGACTACTTTACAACAAGTAGATGGATGACAATCCATTGTGGACTACAATCCATAAATCACGAACTGACTGATAGCATCTATGTTATGCCAATAAAGTTCCAATGAAGTACATAATACATCAAATCTCTTCCTCAATTGTAGATTCCACTCATACCTCTTCGCAAAATCTCTCACACACACACACAATCCTCTCTCAAAAAGGATTTTACATCATTGCATTTATACAAATCATCAACCTCATAGAAATAAAAAGGCCGTCTCAACCTTAACACCTCAATTACAAATATTTAATCAAATACAACATAATCATCAATGCAATCGAAAACATATTGGCGAAGACATAGTAAGGATCGAAATCTTGAACCTCGAACATGCTCCAGCTCCATAAATCATCCCTCGATCCATCACAACATGCTACATGACCACGTCGACCAAGAATAATAAGAGCACCAACATGCCACATGAAAATCACCAAATTCAATCACATAACTCAATGAAATCTAGCAACACAAATAGGAGATGATCTAGAAACATCAAAAAGAAACATGAAATGCCATAGAAATAGCCAAAACAACTCTATCTGAGAATTCATCATTATATTTGTAGTGTTCAATAGGAACACCAATCAATAACCTATGTTACTCAAGAAAAATAGCTTTCCAGTATCTAAATAATGAACCACTTGAGTTGAGGACAAAAATCCATGTCCTAAACTCACCACCAGGTTAGCAACCATAAATATTGCATAATTGAACCACACTAATCCAAACACTAAAACACTATCTCTTCCTAAACATCTAAAATATCAATCTATAATCAATCATCCATAAATCACTCAAATCACCATGTGAACCTATGTAAATTGACATAAGTCAACTACAAACATCCCTGAAACCATATGTACATTCGTAGCATCTAATATTCAATACAGTAGCCATACTAAACAAATATTCACACTAAACATACTAGAAACACTGTCACAAATAGTAGGAATATGTTGACAATAATGTCAACACTTATATGCATGATGATCCAATAATCTCCAACATATATCTCTGAATTACACCTTGTCTTCCATGTCATCAATCCTTGAACTTGATACTATAATTACCTTGATTTCTTGAGAAATCTTTAATGATAGGATACTTGAATTTTGAGTTATTAGGGTTTATTTCCAAAATGAGGGAGGTAGCCTTGTTTATATACCTTTCTTATATATTTTAAGGTGCAAAACTTGAAGGAGGAAGACAGGGATTCAAGAATCCTACTAAAATCAATAACTATTGCCCAATTCAAATTTGGGTTAATTCTTAGTGTTAGAGGCAAATCTTAGGTCAAGAATGACCTAAATCACCTATGCCCTACCCATTTTCTCTTGACCACCTAATATGGTCTCAAATTTGTGTCGAGGTCCAATTTTGTATATAGGAATTTTCAAAATATGCAATAAATTAAGGTTGGATCAAGAATAATGGGAATGGAAACCTTAGACACTGAAATCGGCCCTAAGTAAGTAATTAAATTATATAGAGATACAATTTAAGAGACTACATTTATTCCCCACTTTGGTAGGATCATGTACCTACTTCATACTCTTTGTAGAGTATATCAAAGTATAGGAAATAAATCTTATCAAGGTCAAAGAGACAAGGAAACACCAAGCCCCCAAGTGAATTAGGTCCTTATTAGTCTAAGACCAACACAAAAGAAACATTCACATTAAGTGAAAGAATATAATAGACTTACCATACTAGACTAGTAAGAATAGACTTACTATGGTTCATGCAGAGAGAGAGAGAGAGAGAGGGAGAGAGAGAGATGCAGAGATGGACTTGATAGTCTATCAAGCTATGTTATGCTAGTTAACCCATCTCAAGGATGACTATGAAAAGAATTGTATGTAAGGAAATCTCACCAAAACAATCATTGCAAAAGGGTATCCTAGGAAAGAATTGTATCCCAGGATATTGGCCAACAAAATCATGTAAAAGGATAACCAAGGAAACAATTATATCCAAGGAAATCTACCAACAAGGGATTACAAAGAAAAAGAAAATTTTGCCAAGTAACCTAAAAAAAGACTACAAAATTTAATTTGTGGTGTGAGAATAATGTGTAACAAACATCTAAGTGTATTCTCTCATGTCAACATGATTATGTACACCATACCAAGAGAAATGGATTTAAGAAAGCATAAATGCATCCAAAAGACAAGCAGATTTCTACTATGATATGCCCATAAAAAAGGACAAATCAAGGAAATAAAACACATAAAAACACACACAAAGGGATCTACTAACTCTTGGGTCGGTATGAATATTTGATAACTCATGTATATCAAGAAAAATTATAATAAATTGACCTCATTTCCTATAGGTAATATAACTATAAGCGTAATAGAAGAGCACATAAGATGGAAAAAAATGCCTTTTGGGTCAAAACTAAATAGATCAATAAGAGACCTTGTTCTCACTTGTTTTCATCATCCTTAAGTAAAAATTATAAAGGTCCATTTTCAACAATAGTACAGCAATGACATATCATACCTATAGAATATAGAGTAATTTAGACACAAATGGAAGAATGTCACAATTGGTTCAATCCATTTATCACCTCGCACTAATAGATAAAAGAGGTCATCTAAATAAATATAAATAATAAAAAATAAGAAAATAACAAGGAAAGAACATTACAAATAATCAATCACACAAGAACTCATTGTACAAGAGGAGATATTAAAGTGTATCATCTTCCAACCCTTTTTGTTGAACATTACTTAGAGAAGGTAGAAAACATGTGAGAGGAGAAATGTCAAGCATAATAGATGGAGCTACCACAAGCTCCAAACAAGGACCACACTCTAATGATGAGTCACTTTTTTTGTCACAAGGAGTGAGGGTTAGCACTTTGGAAAACCTTGAAGATAACTTATGATTAATTTCAATAACCTCATACATATCATTGTAGTCATTAGGATGTTAGGAATAACAATCCACAATACAACTAAGAGGGGTGGGGTGAATTAGTTGTATGAAAGATTATTAAACTTTAAACTTTGAATAGAAGCAATATCAGATCCAATGAACACAATGAATGCCAACACAACAAAACAATATTTTGGTTTCGGGGAAACCCTGTTAAAGGTAAAATCCTAGCACCCACAAATGATGTACTGAGAGTATAGTATCCTTGTTAGAAGATTTAGCCCTATTAGGAGCTTATTGAAACATTACAGTACACAGTCCTTGTTAGAGGAAAAACCCTGTTAGGAGTCAAGAAAGAAGGGTGGGCTCACTGCCCAGGCTCACTTCCTAAAGAAGGTTAAATCCACCTTCATAACTCACTAATGCAACAAGTGTATATGGAGACATACACAATCTTTTGAACTATCCGTCAACAACTGTCTTTGCTTGATCAGTTCTAATGAAGTTCACCAGTAATCCTCTGCTCTACATCCAGCAGACACAATCTCGCATCTCTTCCAATTCCTTTTTCATCACATATATTCTCACCATGTCTTTTCCAAAGAGGAGATCTTACATATATACCCTATTACATTCTAAAAGATTAGGTCGACCAATTAGGCTTTCCAAATTACATAAATATTTCCATAAAATCTTGTTAAGATTCACACAGTATCTAAAACAAGTGTACAATGATTACATTGCAATAATTAAGGACCAACATCCTTAATTTACATTCACCAAAAAAAAAGCACGCCATACTACTGAAGTCGGCTCCCAAATAAGTCTTCTCCAGATCACACGCCACAACTGGCGTCATTCATATTTTTGTACCTTGTGCTAACCAATGCATATTCTTCAGTACCTTGTCTTTCATCTCTTGAGCTTGCATACACCGAAACCATATCTTTTGTAAGATATACCAGAAACACAGAGACTCACTCTGTCAGCTTCCACTGTCACTGTCTAGGAACTAGTCCTCACCAAAACATATGTAACTCATTCAATATGAAACATTACATGATGTGATCTTGGATATAAGATCATAGCATCTTCCTGTACTCTCATCTATCTTCACACTTTCTGAAACATCCGTATAATGTCCGTACAATGTCATTAGTAGCATGTACTCTTCACAGAAACATATGTTGACATTAGTGAAAAACCACAAATGAAAACAACATGAATGCCCATTTAGTAACGTAGTGATTAAACATATTAAATGTATCAATCACCACCCCATGCATTAGCAATATCCAATATATGATTGATATCATTTTCTTTTTTATGGTTAATAGACTGTAGCTAGAAAGTTTTATTAATTAAGAAAAAGATCTAAAATATAACTTTGTTTAGTGTGAGCACTAGTAGGAAAGAGCGGAGTCAAGAAAACCTCTAGTATCGCCCATAACTCTTATAGAGTTTGGTTTATTTTCAAAATACAAATTTAATCTCTATAGTTTAATTTGATATTACAATCAATGCCCATTTGTCAGATAGTAGCTATATTTACAAATACATTATAGCTCTGGGGCTTTTCTTTTGTGACCTCCTAGATTCAAATAGAGAATCCTTACATCTTCCTCAATGTAAGCTCCATGAATGATCCTTCCTTATTTTAATCAGTACCTAATCTGCATTTATTCTCCATTAACTTTTAGCTAAGATCAATGTTAGTATGCCAAGATGAATGAATTAAAACTGCATAATCTTTAACAAAACTCTTTTATAATTGTTAACTTAATGATATTATTACATTATGATGAAAATGTGATACAATTCTCTGAAACATAATGATAAATGTAGTATTCCTAGTTTACTAATTATGAGAGATCAATAAAAAATGAAATATTTGTCATTTATTTACCTCATGTACATAGATTCGGCTTTATACTACATACAAAATAACCAAGGAGCTCAATCCACACAATCTATTTCCACATCATCTACAACCTATATTGCATCAGTAGAAATATATACATACTTACATATACATACATATATATTTTCATATATTTATTGTATTTGTATCTTAATTTCTATGTATGCTTAAATATATATATCAGATACATGTATGAATATGGATGTATATATATACTATTTATTTTCCCATCTAATTTTAATTTTGATAAGATAACTTTGTTCCATACCTTCCATTTACTATCCTAAAAGGATTCAATTCATACTCATTCATGTGAAATGTATTCACTATAGTAAAATCAGTATATGACAAATCCATCTACCACATTTAATCTCTCCATGGATAGAGAGTAAGTATCTTGTTCAAAATGGTCTATCCAAGGATGTTTCTGGTGTCTTCAAATTTTAGTTATAATTCTGAGTAAATTGCCATACTATATTGATTTCTCGAATTGAAACAAATGGAGATATATAGAAAAATACAAAGCTTAATTAAAACCATTTTTTAAGCTTGTTCATCAATATACCTTCAGAGCTTTAAAATAGAGTTATTTTAATGTCATGATATATGCCTTCAAATATACTATTCATTGAATCACACACTAGACATAATAGCCATAACTGTGTCCATTGTTACCAGGGAGCTTAATAGGGGTGTCCATTGTTGAAGGCTACCAATACAGTTCAAGAAGAGTAGAGGCTTAGTGATTAAATATTTTAAAGCTACCATAATTGAAATGCCATCCCTATGATTCTTAAATAATCCTTAGTGTGTTTTTCCTAAAGTGGCATGTCCATATAATGCTGAACAGACATCGGTATTTAATGGAGTGAGGTGGTTTGATTAATCAATTTCTTAAAGTTTTAAAGCCCCAAATTTTGTACAAAGTTTTCAAATGAGTATATTGAAAGGGAAAATCCACCTTAAGTGAAGGACTTATGAAATGAAGATTTATAATTACTTTCCAGTTGGGGAGTATGTAAACTTGTAATTGATAGTAGGATATTTCTAGATTTTCAGTACTACCGCCTATCTCGAGGTAGTGTATTTCATAATAATGTCATTATTTTAAGATTACAAACTTTAAAGTACCGAATATAAGGGATCTCCTTTGATAATATTGTTTATTACAATTTTCCTTTGTTCATTATTTTTAATTGTTGTTGTTAATAGTACCTATTGAATTATTTTACACATTAATTTAACATATGATATACTATTAATATTTTCTAATCTTATTTTAATTTGAAAATAAGTTATTATAATTCTTCTATATATTCTATACTTAATCCATCAACTCCTTTATCTACCAATTCATCTACAATTTTGTTTCCTTCTGGGTAGATATGGTTACATTTTGTATGACTAAAACGCTTAAGTATTTTTTTTGCTATTTCTAATCTTATATTTAATCTCCAATTAGGAGTACTACATGTTCTTAGGGCATTAATTATTATTTGTGGATCACCTTATATCTCCATATTGTGAATGCCTAAATTCTTACATAATAGAAGTCCTTCCATTAAAGCCTCCATTTATACTATGTTAATTCTAGTGTCCATGATAGGTTTTTCAAGTTTACCACATAATTTATTGTCCCACCGATGTACTACACAACCAATTCCTATAGTTCTAGGGTTTCCATGTTTAGTTTTATCTTTCCTTCTTACTTTCCTTCCCTCCCTTCCCAAATTTGGGTGGTATAATTAATCCATACCATTCTTTTCTCATCTCATTGTCCCAATATGAAAATATACTTTCTGCATGTTTCCTATTACGCAATCTATTTTTTATTGTTTCCACTATGTTGGCTTCCATTTTAATTTCAAGTCATTTCCTATTCATTTGTTTCCCTTGAAATAATCTTTTGTTGCATTTTCCATAGCTCCCATGAAACTATGTGTGAGACTACTTTCCAAATAATGTTATAAAGAATTTTTTAATGGATGGTTGGCCAAGCTTTTAAGTGTTCAACCAAAGTATTTGCAAAATCTGATTTCCAGTGAAGTTTTTTGCATAACCATTTCTAGAATTTTTGTGCATAAGGATAGTTTAGCAAGATATGGTCAATGGTTTCTTCCTAATTTTCACAAAGAGAACATTGTGAGGGGCCTTCAAAGACAATTTTTATGAGCCATTCAGTCATTATAATTCTTTTTTGCATTACCGCCCATAAAAACATTCTGACTTTTGGAAGGCATACTTTAACCCAACACAGGTCCAAAGGCATATTACACTCAGGCCAATGTTGTGTCCTAACTAGATAATCATATCCATCTTTGACCTTATAAGATCCTATCTTAGATCTAGTCCATATCAATTTATCTTCCCTTTCTTTAGGGAAATTTTTTCTTGATTTAAGAACCCTAATCAATTCTAATTTTTCTTCTAAAGTTAAGGGAGTGTCATCTAACGGTTTCCATTTCCAACCTAGGGTAGAATCCCCTATTTGTGTCTCTATATAATCGACAAATTTCCTTCCCCAAAGATTTGATAAAATTTACTTAATCCTTGGAGTTATAACACTATCCATGGGCGTATACCCACCCCACGAATCTTCCCAAAAAAGAGATGATTCTCCTGACCTAATATCTCATGTGAGTTGTTGTCTAATGATGTCCCTACATTCCAAGATGAAGTTCCATGCTCTTGATCCCTTGGGGGGATTTCTAGTTCTGAAAAATACTAACGAGGTCATTATTGTGTAGATATTTATTTGGGAGAATAATAACCCATTTTTCTATTAGGTTCCTCATAGATCTTCCATACTACTTTAGCTCCCAATGCCATATTCTTCCATTTAATATTTTTAATACCTAACCCACAAAGTTTAAGTGGTCTACATATCTTATCCCAACTGATTAGAGCTATTTTCTTGTTTTTTGAAACCTCTTGCCAAAAAAGGTTTTTCATCTTCTTTTCCAATTTATCCTTTTCATTCTGAGAGGGGCAAACATGACATTTGATAAGTAGGTACCACTAAAAGTGTGTATTCGATCATGGTAGCTCGTCCTATCGTAGATAAGCATTTCCCTTTCCAATTATCCATTTTATGGTCCATCTTTCTAATTAGGCGATCTCATTATTTAGTTGTCCTACTTCCTTTATCAAGAGGCATCCCTAGATATCTACATGGAAAATAACCTTTTTTGAAACCTGAAATTTGGCATACTTCATCCTCTAGTTTTTTTATCAGTATTGACAAAAAATATTTTAAATTTTCCTGCATTGACTCTTTGACCTGATGCTTTCATGTATCTAATCATTATTTTCTTATAATTCCTAGCTTTTGACTTTCTATTTTTACTAGGTAAGATGGTATCATTGGCAAATTGTTGATGTGTAACATTAGGTGCTCCATTAGTCACTTTCATACCAGAAATTAGACCTAGCTGGTTTGATTTAGAAACCATTCTGCCAAATGCTTTTATCAAAATGATGAAAAGAAAGGGAAATATGAGATCCCCTTGTCTCAGGTCCCTAGATATATCCAAAAAACCTTATGGTGTACCATTAACTAATAATGAGATTTTAGGGTTTGATATACAGTTGTAAATAAGATTAATCCATTATTTTGAGAAACCAAATGCTTCCAAACATTTACATAGGAATCGCAAATCTACTTTATCATATGCCTTCTAAATTTCTAATTTGATCATCATGCTTGCTTCTTTATTCTATTGCATCAAATGTATAATTTATCACATGATAATAATACCATCAAATATAGATCTTCTTGGAACAAACTCAGTTTGTACTTCCAAGATGATAATGGAAAAATGTATTTTGAGTCTATTTGCAAGTGCTTTAGAAAGAATTTTATAAATTAAATTACAAAGGGAAATAGGTTTGAAATCTCCTAACTCCTCAACTTCTTCTTTTTTGGATATTAGAGTAATGAAAGTATTATTAATTTCCTTTAATAGGTTTCCAGCCTTCCTAGCATTTTCTATTGCCTCCCATAGTTCAACACCTAGAAATTGCCAACATTTTTGAAAAAATCGTATGTGAAAATCATCAGGCCCTGGTGCTTTATCTAGGTATAATTGAAAGAGGGTTGTTTTAATTTCTTCAATTGAAAATCCTTTATTTATTAGTTTGTTATCTTTTTCAGAGATGAGTTAAGGAATGTTGTCTAATATTATTTGTTGAGCTCTTAAATCAGAGGAGTCCCAATTGTTTAATGTATTTTGATAAAAATTAACAAATTCTTTTACTAATTCTTTTGGGTTATCGATCTCCTCTTTCATTTTTTATCTTGACAATCCTTTTGAAATTTCTCCTTTGTTTAGTACTATTATGGAAGAACTTGGAGTTCCTATTCCCATTAGACAACCAATTTTCTATGGATTTTTATTTCCAGAAGTTTTCTTCCTTAGATAATAGTTCCTCATATTTATAAAGTACCTCTTTTTCTTTGAAGTAATTTTAATTGTGCATACCATCCCTTATAACCTCTTCATTCAAATCTTGTATATTCTTTTCTACCTCAGTTTGTTTTGCAAAAATGTTTTTAAAATGGATTTTATTCCAATTTAACATTTTAATTTTTAGTGCTTTCAATTTTGACACAAAATGAAACATTTTAGATCTTTCAAAGTTTTCTTCCTGCCACCATTGTTCTAATAAACCTAAAAAAATTGATCATGAAACCACACATTTTCAAATTTAAAAGGTTTCCTAGATGGTTTACTTTCTTCTATAATGTAAGGGCTGATTAGAAATGATCCAGTCTAGAAATAGCAAGTCAGTCAGAGGGGCCAATTCCTTATCATTTCCTTCTGGGGAAGTTAAAATCTTTCCCTGTTCAATATTTTCTGTCTAATTCCCTAATGGAGTATTATTCTGATTTGTTTGTCTTGAAGGGTTATGGGGAAAGCTAGGTTTGGCTATTTCTAAAAGGTCATTCTCATGATCAATATGCTTTGTTTTAGGGATAAACCGAGATTCCAAGGGATAATATTGTTGAAGGGTTGAAATTTTGGTTGTGTAGTAATATAGTTTTATATTTCCTGATTGTCTAAGATTGTTTTTCTTAAAACCGCTATGTAATCATTTATATAACCTTCATAAAATCCAAGTTTAATATGGTAGATGGATTGATTTGTGATAAGTTTTACTCATTTTATACTTTTAACATTGATTGTTATATTTATTAAATTTTTAACATTAGATGAATCCATATAATTTTATTCAATGCCCACAACTCCCCCTATCATATTAGCAATCGTCATCAAAATTTTTCTATGAAGTAGTTCTGCAGGTAGGTTAGGGATAGTTACCCATCTAGGTTCTATAATTGAATCAAACTTATTTGGTTCAAAATCGGGTTCCCATTTTAGAAATTTGATATTAAATCCATCATAGAATATAGGTTTACCATATATAAGTTTATTTTTGAATGAAGTATTTTTACAATCTATAAACATAAAATTATCAGTAAGGATCGTTATACTTACTTGGTTCCCAAAAGCCTTCTTTATCAAGTTAGAAATGTCATTCACAAAGGATCTAACTCCACACCATTTTGCAAATAAGTCATGGGCTTTATAGTAGTGCCATATTCCCTATGTAAATTCATTGTTGACCATGACTGCAATCTCATTGATGCCATCGTTCTAATGGGGTTTACCTCCTTGAATCACATTGTCAACTTGATGTGGAAGTCGACTAGGGTTTACACTTGAGGCTTTTTGAACCTCAGATCCCCTTTTCCCTTCCTTTAAAATGCCATTATTTATTGAAACTTTAAGGGCTTGACATGTCTTTTCTGGTTTTGAGCTAGGAAGATGCATGAAATAGAGGCCTTATTTCAGGGATATGACTGTGGATCTTTTCCCCAAAACAATTTTTTTGGCATCAAATGAAAAATCTGATATATAATTAGATAAAGGAATAATCCAGATACCATCATTCATAGTATTTCTTTTGTTATTCTCAAATGATTTTTTCCTTTTCCATCCTATCAAAATCCTCTATCGCTATTATCAATTCTTTTTTACATCTTAGGGTTCTTTTGCAAACCCCTTCATTCAGTATTTCTGACCTTGGATATTGGAAGATTCTTATCAAAATTGTTGCTACTAGACATGAAATTTTTGGAAACCTTGTTTCCCAAGGTGTTGTTTCCAACCTGGTTACCATTTCCCCATGGCCCTCTTTTTCCAATTTGAATCTTTCTTTCGTTATCAAAATCCCTATTGTTGAGTCTAGGGTTTCCTTACCCCCATGTTTATCCAGGAATTCCATTTGTAGATGTGGAATCAATTTGGTAACTAGACGGGTGAGATCCCTTGTTATTGTCGGACTACGGTATTCTTGAAACCTCTAATCTCTATAAGGCATAAGAGTGATTGAATTGAGGGGACTCGGGGTTAATTTTTAAGACTGTGAACCTATTCCCTTAATAGGAAAAATGCCTTCCATCCACATGATTTATTTTGTCAATATTATTCACAATTCGCACTTGTGTAATTTTTTGGAGAGAAGAGCGAGCCATTGTAATTATTAGATTATATTAACTTAGGATCAATATCATTTGAATAATTAATATATTTTTAGTATCATGAAAGAGTATCTTCATCATCTAAATTAATCACAATAAGATCCTTAATATGAAAGGAATCATTATTAGGTTTGGGTAATTTATTTTTCTTAAGATTTTCTTTCTCCCTTGGGCTATGCATGGGTTGGAAAAATGGAATAAATTCATCATGAGACATCTTAGGGGAGGAAATGGTTTGGAAAGAAAGATCATGAGCCTTAGCATTACATTTATGGTGTCAGTCATGAGCGCAAAAGTTTTTGTTTTTCTTGAGATTTGGGAAGGCTTAGGATCAATCAACATGGGATCCTTTTCTTCCTTAGTAGGAGGAATTTAAAAGGAACCTTACTAGGTTGAGAGATAGAGGATAGTGGATGTTTGTATGATATAGGAGGTGGAATGGAAAAAGAAATAGGAGGGATGGAAGGAGTCTAGGTATAGGACAAGGATATGAGGCATCCTTAAGGTTGCTTAAAATTTAGAAATCATTCGATGTTTATAGTTTTGGTAACATATGAAGATAATGTGTTTGTGATGTTGTAATGGTTGAGGCATGTGAGACCAAAAGAAGTCAATAGCATCAACACTCATCGGGATAGGGATACTAGGGTCTTAAATAATTATGGAAGAAGAAGAGAATGAATTAGTTGGATCAACAATGTT
This sequence comes from Chamaecyparis obtusa, assembly GCA_027943335.1. Taxonomy (NCBI): domain Eukaryota; kingdom Viridiplantae; phylum Streptophyta; class Pinopsida; order Cupressales; family Cupressaceae; genus Chamaecyparis; species Chamaecyparis obtusa. The sequence continues at coordinate 1,584,777 of BSBK01001881.1, read as the reverse complement.
GGTAGGATGAGAAGGAAAAGGATTAGTATAGATTTGCAAGTTTTCATTATGGAGTACAATGTATTTATTTCCTTTGTCATTTACACCCTCAATAGTTATGGTATTGGAATCTATGAGGACTTGGACATTATGTTTCAAACAAAAACAATTCTTAGTATTGTGGCTAGGATGACAATGGTATTAGAAAAAGGATTTGGAATCATAGGAGGTTGGAAATAGTTTGTAAGGGTCAATAGGTTTTATGGGAGGAAGTTTCAAAGCATTAGCACTAATAAAATTTAACACAATATTATGCAAGGATTTAGAAAGATATGTAAAATTACTAGATAGTTTGGAAATAGATGACAAAAGAGCTACTCTTGATGTTGCTTGGTACTTTCACATTAAGATTGTTGGAATAATTATTGATCTTTATAGATTATTTGTTGTGATTTTGGAAGTTTTGGGATATAGTTTAGAGTCATAATTCTTATCAAATAGAGCCATTAAAGTGGATGAATCGAACTAACTCACTTGAAGTTGATAATTATGAAGCATTGCACACACTTGGGTAAAAGAGGTAAAGTTACAAAACAATAGCTTATCTCTAATGTATTTTTTCAAAGTAAAAATAGAAATTCTTTGAACATACTTATTAGGCACATGCAAAGAAATTTGAGCATGCAAATGTTTGAATCTACCAATAAAATTAGTCACTTTTTCCTAACACCTTTCTTACAATGAATCAAATCGGTTAAAGAAATTTTAGGACTAGATATTATTTTGAAATTGTTGAATGAAATCATTAGCTAGTTTTTGAAATGAATCAATAGGATAAGGAGGTAATTAAAAAAAAATTGTAAGGCCTTATCTCTAAATTTCCTAGTAAACAATTTAGTTGTAAGTCTATGATCATTTGAGAAGTCACTACACAAGGTTTTCACGAGTCAAAGGATCACCTTTTCTATTGTATGTCTCCAAGTGAGATATTTCAATGTAGTGAGGGATAATAGTATGAATGATGTTTAAAGTGGAGCTTGCATATGGAGCATTTGGTGGGTCATATTTTCTCTTTCTTATTGGTCTCTCTATGGTGGAGGCTTATACTATAGGCGTTGAAGCTAAATCTTGCTCATGATCCTATGGAGGTAGTTTTTGAGGATGTTAGTTTTTTTGGACACTCCTAGCCTTTATGGTCTTCTTCCTTTTCCAAGAGTGTCTCGGCTCAAGATTGAGGTTCATGGTGTTTTGTGGTGGCTTTCCAGTACTTGGGTTGTTCTTCCTAATGATGATAGTGGTGATTTAGTGTTTTGATCCTTTTTCTAGTTTTGGGCCTTGGTAGTTGCTAGTTTATTTGAACTTTCTTTTGGGGGGAAGCCTGCATCTAGGTATTATGTTCATACTTTGTGGGTAAGCCTTGGCATTTGCTAGGGTTCACTGCTAACTCTCTTCTCCTTGTTGTGAGTTTGGAGTTGGTGCCTCTTTTGGTTTCTAGTGTAGATGTGATAGAACTTGTCAACAATACTAGATTTTGTTTTATTTTTTCATTTGGACTGACTATTTTAGTTGGTAAGGATGGTGATTTTATTTTTTTTGGTGGCCAATTATTTGTTGATAGTTTTCAAGGGCTTGTATTGATCTCTGGTTATTTTTGGTTGAGGATTGACATAGGTAAGGGGGTTGTATTCATCCCTAATTGAGGTGCAGTATTTTTTGATAGACATGATGAAGGCTTGGCACATTTTTCTTTCTTCTTTCTCTTTTGCAAATCCTATGAAGGTGGAAGCATCCCTTGTGAAGGTGGTGACTTTCTTTGTGAAATAGGATATTTGTAACTTTATGTGTTCTTTTCTTCTCCGTGGCTTCTTGGACGTGGATTGAAATCATGATAGAATCTCCAATTTGATGGTTTCTTCTTTTTCTTCTCCTATAGAGATGGGCTCCATTTCTATTGAGGTGGAAAGGAGTTTCATGGTTGGGGAATGGGTCTTTTATCAAGGTGATGTCATTTTTAACTACTAGATGGTTTGGGTGCCATTTAGTTATCTAATGTGAAGGCTTCGGGGGGATTACAAAATCCCCTTGTATGTTGGCCCCACTTTGTGGGTTGTTGGCTATACATTATTAATGCTCTTTTTTGGCCTATGTGTTGCAAATGGTTAGTGATGGTATCTTGTTCTCTAAGAAACCTTTTAGCGGAAAGATACCATCTTTATTGATTGTGCCACTAATGACCTTGACTTATAATAGTACACACCTTTGCTAATGTGATTTTGATCTCCTAGCTTCTTTTGGTTGTGGTTATGTAAGGGTCAGCCCCCTTGCTAGGCTGGTGAACTTAATAAAAAATAAATATTAAAAAATATCATAAAGATTTGAAAATAAAATAAAAAATAAAGGGCTTAAGATTTAAAAATAAAATAAAAACCTTGGCATAAAAATTAAAAATAACTACATTTCAAAAGCGGAATGGGGCACAGATGTTTTAAAATTCAAATCCCCCCCCCCTCCATCACTCAAATCTATTGACTACTTAAACTAGAAGTATGGTAAAGATTGACAAACAAATTTTGTTTTACTGTGTTTGTCATGACTAGATGCATACTATATAATGACTAGATGCATACTATATAATTTTATGTGTAGATTATGTTATATTTTGTGTTCTCAATGCATTTTTTTCTTCAGAAATTAGCCATCTCCATATTATACAACTACCAAAAACATATATTTATATGTGATAGACCAAAGAAAACATTCAAAAATACTTCTTTGGTTATAATCCAAAAAAAACTATACAATAATAGAATTTATTCACTAAATACGCTTCAAAACAAAACCTTTCTTTGAAGTTAGGGAACATCATACGAAGTTTTTACTAAAAATATAAAGATTTCAACACCGTGGAGTGCCATTTTTCCCTTATATGAATTTGCATGATGATTTTGGTTACTTGGTGACATGTGGAGGGTTCATCATGGACACACATAGGAAGAGTTATAGTTAAAGACTTAAATAGCAAGATTTAAGTAATGATCGTCTAATTAAAAGGGAGTACGTGTTCATGGCAACTACCTAAACACAAATGAATACAAAGACCAACCAAAGAAATCCTGCTATCTAAAATATGCAAAATTGAATCCACTTTTTTTTTTAATTGTGGGTACATAATGACAATGAATATTGGAAATGGGTGAATAGAAAGGGATGGAAAACCAAAAATGATTGGGATAGGAGAATAAAGACACAGGAACACAAAATTAATTGCATATTGGTAACAAGTAACATCATGTTAATTTGCTTTAGGTGGGTAACAAGGAATAGGAAAATTATGACTAGAATAAGAATATGTCTTTTTTAAAGGAAAATTGGTTGTAAAGAGCTGCGTACTCAACTGTTTTCGTCTTTTGTTGCAAGGTCACATCGTCTTTTAATTTCGAGGGAACAAAAGCAGTTGAGCTAAAATCTCACTTCGGGCATATTAAAAAGTGCAAATTCCTGAATAAGAATGGCTACCTATATTTAGATGCAATAATTTTTAAAACGTGATTAAAGAAAAAATTATTTTAAAAAAATAGTTAATAAAATGGAAATCTTGGTTCTTAGTGTAAATGAGGTTTAAAGTTGTTATTGAATTTTTGGTCTTTAAAGTCTCTAATATTTTTTTATTTTATGGAGGGTTCAGATCTATGAGGCTGCTGGCTAAAACCTCTTCGGCTAAGAGCCTAGTACTAAGGGGTATCCATTCCGCCAAAATCGTACACGACACGATCCCAACCTCATCCCTTATGATGTCAGAGCCTTGCACTCAACAACACTTGATTCCTGGTGGGCTCATTGAGAACCATTCAACTTCACCAGCAGACCAAGGGCCCATTGACAAAGCATCTAAATTTTGAGTAGAATGACAAAATTGTATTTGATTTTGAGTATTATTTTTTATAATTTTGATTTGAAGAAAGATTGTGTAGACTCTAAAGAAATAGGATGTTTCAATAAAAAAATATTTAAAGGAAGAAGAGGTTTTGGAATAAAGTTTAAAAATATGGAAGATAGAGAATATATTGGATAAGATAGGATATTTGAGAGAAGACTTTGATGGATAGGAAAATTAAGGAAAAGCAATGATTCTTGCTTATGAGTAAATTAAAAGATTTAGAAAAGTGATGGTTTCATAATTGATGAGATATTCTTATCTAGAAAAGTAGTATGTAGTTTAAAGGAAAGCTATAGTTTTTCCACAAATAGTTTTGTAATGAGTGGAGTGGTTTAGTAATACAAATTGTACAATTTATAATTAGCCCTTGATAAAAATTAGATGTTTTTTTATACAATTGAGAAATAATTAGCCTTTGATGAAAATTAGATGTTTTTTTATACAATTGAGAAAGACTATTAACATTCCATATTCTTCAATCTTTCAACTTCTTTCATTTTTCAAGCTTTTATTATTGATTGATAAGCACAAGTGCATTATTACATATATTCATAGGATTAGGATTGTAGATGCATGTAATTGGGATTATAATCTAGTGAGTTTAGTCTAGTTGTGTGACCAAGTGGCCCAAATATTATATCTTCAATATAGATGGTGATTGAGTGTTTTGACTCACATTCTAATGATTTTCCATCAAAATTTAGGTTCTCCATAATATCTAAGTTTCCTTCAACCGGGAGATTGTTGACTCCTATTTTATTGGATTATTTTGTATGTTCCTACATTGTTTAGATAATACAGTCATGAAATTTATTTATCAAATTTATTGTTGATGAACTTTTCATGAAACTTTCATCGTAGTTGTCAAGTCAAGTTTGTTTCAAAATCTTCTATTCCATATTATCCAGTGTTGATGGGAACTGTAATGCTTACCTATTCTTTGCTCCAATATGTTTTATTGATCAATGTACTCAATTTATTTTGAGATATGAGATGACTTTATATTCATGCTTATATGATGTATGTGCACTATCATTTAGGTTTTGAACAGACACTTCATGATTATTTGAGACCTGGATGTACTGATTTATGTTTGTAATAGTTGTAGGATTATGTCTTATGGGTTGTGTATGCAATGCTTTATCTGTTATACATTGAACAAGTACACTTGACATTTCTTTAAGGATGCAAGTACATGAAATTTCTTCACTTGACTTGGTAGGTTTGAGTTATTCCCCAATAGTGGTTAATTGTGAAGATGTCACATTGTGCCATCCTATTGTTATATGTGATCATAATTAATTTGGGTATGATATGTGTCTTGTTTGACATTTTATTAACTCAAATTCAAATTTAAGGTGATTTCAAAGTCTATCTATGATATGAATTGTAATGTTTGATTAAATTTCATTTTTTCATAAATAGAATGTTAGAAATTAAGATTAACAGAAACAGATTTCCACAATCCATTATGATGAATATGAGTTTCTGGATTAGATTGTGTGATTTTTTTAGCATCAAGAAACAGATTTCCACAATCCATTATGAAATTCATATTCATTAGAAACTAAGATTAACAGAAATAGATTTCCAGAATCCATTATGGTGAATACGAGTTTCTGGATTAGATTGTATGAATTTTTTAGCTAAAAAATTCCCACAATCAAATCCAGAAACTCATATTCATCAGAAATTAAGATGATTTCAAATGTTATCTAGTGAAATAATCCCATATTTTGGAAAAATGGTGAAAAATGTAGTACCTCCATATATTGCTTTCAATTTTTCAGATGCCATACTCTTTTAGGTCACATTGTTGTGTGCATATTTTATTATTTCAGTGACTATTGATGATCTAGATTATGTTTTGATGATGCCATGTTTGGATATTGATATATTATGTTGAGATGTTTCATATTTCAGTTGGATTATGATGTACTTACCCCATACTAGCATGTGTATGGTGTTCATATGTATGTATCTATTTTATGTGTCTGTATGGTAGAGGATGGAGGTGTAGTTACTCGCTTTGTCGAGATCCACATGACTGACCGTACCCTACCATTATTTTCCATTTGTTGTATGTACATGCTTTGATTTGTGATGACAGGTTTGCAGGTACATGGCATCGTCTTCCTTGAATTGGCAAGAGTGAGCGTGCCCAAAAATATACTCATCTCAATGGTAAAGAGGGGAGGTAACAGATGGAACCAAAAACCCTTTCCTAAGCCCAATTCTCCTAATTATTAGATAAGTATCCGTTGACCACCTTACCCGAATTTGTCAGGTGACAAAGTTCGTGGATTCCATCTCTGTGTTGGTATGTTTATTTGATAGTCCTAATTTATTGCTGTTTGTATGTGTGATTTTCTATAGTTATAAATTTAATATTATATTGGAAAATAATATTAAGTTTATTTCCTATGTTATTTTATGATCGTTAATTAATTAAAAATTAAATATTAGGATATTTGATATTAATTAATTAATTTTGTGAAAATATATTTGAAATTGTCCTTTAGTTATTAAATTAATATTTATAGCGTGATTTAATGATGTTAGGAATTTTAAATTATTTAATAATAGATTTTATTATTAACATGTGCTTTATTTAGTATGAAAGTGATTGGTTTGGGAAAAGTGACAACTTGTCTTTAAGAGACTAAGTTGAGTTGTGCATAGTTAAATTTATTTTATATTAATTGGTATTTTCTCTCAACAAAAGAGAGAGAGAGTTGGATTAGAAGTTCTATGTGTGAGTCATCTAGGTGCTTGATTGTTGGAGTTGAACCCCCAATAGGGGGATTTGACATTCATTTTGGTTAATGAGTTTTGTGAGAGCAATTTTGGAGAGAGCTTTTGGGAGTTTTATGCTTTCTTTGTGTTCTTGAGCTTTCGGAGATTGTGCATGAATTCTAGGTGAAGATTGATTGCTTTGAATTTTGGAATTTCTTGCACTGTGACTCAGAGCCTGCAGGTTGAGCTTTTCTATTGGCAATTTTTTATTGTATTCATCTCACAGGCATTCTGTTTCAGTATCTAGCATTGGATTGAGGTAGGGTTTGAATTGATCTTACTGTAATTTCATTTACAAAATTATCATTATTTAGATGTGCTCGATTTGATTTATGGATGTGGATCTGTCTTTCAATTATGCTTCATTATGGGTATTAGGAAACCCTTTGAATTATGTCTTTTATTTTATTTTGTGACTTGGCATAGTAGTGTTATGCTGCCGAAATTTCTGGAGAAAATTCCTCCTAGGGCACTTAGAAAATGAAAAATTAAAATCTCTATAGTTAGTTCTATAGTATGAATGAATTAAATTAATGGGTTGTTGTTAAAAGAACCAATTTGGGTGAAATTTCCTCAATCTGAAAAAAAAATCACTTTCTCTGTGTAAAAATATTCAGTCAAAAATAGTCCAAAAAAGACAAAAAATTAGTGCCCTTTATTCTAATTGGTTGAGGTTATAATCAATATTGTTTAGAGGAAAAGACACATTAGAGGAAAATAAATTATGCTTCCTCAGATTTGTAATTTGTCAAATTTCCATTTCTGGAAAAAATTCCTTTCTGTACTTTCTTTTTGTTTTTGGAAATAAATAAACCTAGCAAAGAAAAAAAAGAAAAAAAACAAAAGTTGTTAGATGTTTGGCTTAAAAAAACATATAATATATATATATATAAAAATGCTTTGCATGTTATAAAATGGGGTTGATCCATTATCGAAGTCGAATGGCAATTTGAATTGGAATTTAAAAATAAAAAAAATAAAATAAAAGAAATAAATCAAAGTTTTGATGGGGAATGGGGCCATCAATTCCCACTCCCCAACACCACTGAAGTGGTGTACCGTGTTGCACACGAGTTTCCCAAGGAGGGGCATCGCGACAGTCTATGACTGCAGCGACAGTGGGTGGGGACCAGCGGGCCCCCCCACAAGTTGTTATTTTGATTTTTTTTTTTAAAAAAAAAATTTATAAAATTTGATTATTATAAATCATTTTTTATTAAAATTTGTTAAAATAGTTTTATTTAAATGTTATAATAGATTTTGTTAATATTTATTATTTGGTTATAATAAATATTATTAAGGTGTTTAATTTTATTAATATTCTTTTTAATTAAAGATATTATAATATGTTATTTGTTATTATTAGATTTAGTTTAATAATAATAATTTTGTTAGTAAAAGTTTTATTTAGTAATAAGTTTGTTTTATCAAATATTAGTAATTAACAATATAAACGTTGGTTGGGAATATTTATTTAATATTGACAATTTTTATTAATAAAGTTTATTAATAATTTTTGTTCTATATTAGATAGAGAAATATTTTTGTGGAACTATTAAGTTTTAGATTAAGTTCTTCTATTGCTTCTATTATCATAACCTAGTAACTATGGATGTTTAATGTTATGATAAATTTTTATTAGTTGATTTGGTCAATGTGATAGTTTTAGTATGACCGTATATGCATCATTTATACTGAAATTGGTTGTTTTGTTCAATATGGTTTTATCTTTCCTAGATGTTGGGTTTGTCAGTTTTATGGGAACTAGATGACCTAGGAGAGATAGATGCTTGGGAATTATCTGTTACTCATGCTGTCTATCATGTTTGGCGTGAGTGAGTTCTATTTGTGTTCCAGATGACCTTATAGGCTCTTGTTGTATTATGTGAATCAATGATTATGTTTATGTAGTCAATCTTGGTTTCTGTGATGATTCTGGATGTGTGACTACCTATTTTATCTAAGTTTAGATCTAGGAGAGATCTATGAGCCTAGGGTAGTTTACCTAGATATGTGATAGGAGGTGGCTTGCAATAAGTGTCGGGGCTCACAAGTGGCTACTAGGATCACTTATTGTAAGTTATTGTAATCAAGTGAAAACCTAATATAACATTGAGAGATATTAAAATGAGCCTAATAAGATAGTTTCCTCTCCCATGCTCGAGTGCTAGTACAAACTGAGGTGAGGATGAGATGATGCTTGCCGCCTATTGGGGTGTGTGTTCTGGCATAGTTAGTGGCTTTGTCAGTACGAGAGGTCATTGATACCATGTATGGTCACTTGGGTGCTGGGATTCAGAGAGATTACCAGGATGAGACTCAAGGGTTAGACGTACACAATGACACCTTTCTACACATAGTCTAGTTATCCTACATGGTCGGTTGCCTCTGGTTTAGTGAGTCATACCTATTACCATCTATGTTGACCTTGAGTTAGTAAGCTTTGAGGATTCCTTTCCTAGAGGTGTTTCCTGATTTGATTTGATTAACCATTTGGGGTTTGATGTCCTCAGCACGGTGGGGTAGACCTTTGTGGTTCTACATGGACAAGTGGTAGTGATTCTTTACCAATGGAGATTCGACATCCTAGTGCTTGTTGGTGTCTTACAGTTGGATTCCTTATGTTACTTCATCATTGATATTCTTTGTATATATTCTTTTATGTAAATCTTGTATTAGAGTATTGCATGTGATACCTAATCTAGATCTTGTAATTTAGTTATTAGAGTGATTACTGCATACCCTGCGACATGTGCAGTGGATGTATGTTTATTAGGATTTATGGCTATTCATGAGATGTAATCATTATGATGTAATTGTTGTATTTAATTTATGGAATCATTTGTTGATGTTATTTAAATGAGTTATGTTAGAAAGTAATACTACATCATGGGACCCATTAGTTTTGTAACCTATGTATGTGATGTGTGTTATGTGAGATAATGGTTAATGCATTCATGTGATTGTATATCTTAATTGTAAACTTTAGAAAAAAAAAATTATTCACCTAAACTTAGTATCATGTTCTAGGTTAGTTTCTTTTGGGTTCCCTGGTGGGGCATTACATTTGGTATTAGAGTGGAGTTTCTACACTGGGAACTTTGGGTATGTACGCTCATTAGGCTTTATGTGTATAATTTAAACTTGAAACAAAACTTAGACATATAACATATCTATTTTCAAACTATTGCTTTGTGATCATCTTGTCTTGGTTTATGTTTTGATCTATGTTGTGAGATTTTGATGGTTTCTTTATGTTGCAGGAATCATGCTTGAAACTAGAGCATCCAAAGGCTGAGGTAGAGGTAGGTCTGGCAGACATGGAAGGGGAAGGAAACCTAGCCCCTCCACCAATTTTGAGCAAGTCAGTAACCGTCAGCAGTCGAGAGATGAACAGGGAGATGAGCATCAGGGAGAGTCTGATGGGCTTGATACTAGATAGGTCCTTCAGGAAATCCTTACTCGTCTTGGTCCTGATCAAGATAGAGCAGATCAGGAAGGTTCACATCATTCCTAGAGGAATGAAGGAGAGAGAGAGAGGGAAAGATCTAGGCATCCTCCAAAGAGGAAATTTACTATGGATCCTTCAGTGGTAGTAGAAAACCATATGCGAGATCTTATGAGGGGATGACCTATTCCCTTTGATGGGAAGGGTATAGGTCTTGAAGTTGAGACATGGTTGATAGCCTTGGAGTGAAGTTTCACAATGCACCCATTTAGTAGCAACACCAGAGCTAGATATGTTGTGACATAGCTCACAGATTTTGTAGCAGTATGGTGGAAAATTGAGGAAGAGAAGCTGGGTCTTCAAATGGACACAGTTACATGGGAATTATTCTTGGAACATTTCTAAGAATGTTTCTTATTTGATTAGTGGAGGAAATAGAGGGCTGATGAGTTTCATAATTTGAGATAGCTGACTATGACAGTGAGTGAATATGAGCACAAATTCTTTGAGCTCAAACAGTATGTTAGATTTAGACATGACACAGCCTTAGTGATACAACATTTTGTCAGGGGGCTAAATGCCTGCATTATTGGAGAGGTCTTACTCTTTGAGCCTAAGACCCTTAGGGAAATGGTTGTGAAGGCTACACTCACAGAGGCTAATATAGTCTTGGGCTATGGCCGGCATACAGGTGCTTCAGCAGGTGGATCTTCAGGGTCAAGATTCAAAGGGAATCAGTCTCATGGTGGTGGGAACTTCAAGAAGTCTTCAAACTTCTATAGAGGTAACCAAAACTAGTAGCAGGTTAAGTCACCTCCACCTCCTTTTACTCAGAGTGGTGGTTCTCATTCTAGGAACTTTCGCAAGGGCAAGCACTTTAAGTGCAATCAGACTTCTCAGCTAGCTTAGAGTGCTCAGTAGAACGTTAGCAGAGGTAGCTTCCCATAGTCTAGTGTGCCTTCCGGTGGGAAAGGAAATTTTAGGAGCACAAGTTGTTTCACTTGCGGGAACTTTGGACACATTGCTGTGAATTATCCACAACGCCCACCTCAGTTTTCCTCACAGAGATCAGTGGCTTTTGAGCCCACAGTGGGTGATGTAGGATGAGGTCATAGAGTTTTTGCAACATTGGATCAGTAGCAGGTAGATCATCAGGGCACAGTAATTGAGACTACAGGTACTATTCGAGGCATTCCCATCTCTGTTTTATATGACTCTGGTGCTACTGATTATTTCATATCTCCACATTTAGTTGAGCATTTTGGGTTAGTGGCTGCAAACCAAGATAGTAGTTGGCAAGTGGAATTAGCCTTAGGAGCTACGGTTGTAGTAGGATCTTTGGTTCCTAAATGTGAGCTAAATTTGGGCAGATTCACTACCTCAGTAGATCTACGTGTGATTCCTTTGGGATCATATGGGGTTGTTTTGGGTATGGATTGGCTAGGAGCTCATGGAGCTAGCATCAATTGTAGGAAGAAGACCATCAATTGCAAGGATGATGAGGGCAAGGAGTGTCAGATAGTGGGTATTCCACATTCTATTTCTCTCCAAATGATTTTAGCTATGCAACTTAAACATTGTATGTGAAAGGGTTGCCAGATGTTTGCAATGACTCTGAATGAGATTGATGAAGAGGAGAGCGAAGATAGGACCCTACATCATCCAGTGTTGTAGGAATTTCTTGATGTCTTTCCGATAGAGATTCTAGGTATGCTACCTAAGCGTGACATTAATTTCCAGATCGAGCTTGTTCCAGGAGTTGAGCCCATCTCTAGAGCTCCATACCGGATGACTACTCATGAGTTGAGTGAGCTTAAGCTTCAGCTAGAAGAGTTATTGGAAAAGGGGAGCATTAGACCTAGTGTTTCTCCATGGGGAGCACTAGTCCTCTTCGTTAAGAAGAAGGATGGATCTTTATGCTTTTGTATTGACTACAGACAGTTGAACAAGGTAATGATAAAAAATAGATATCCTTTGCCACACATAGATGATCTATTTGATCAAATTAAGGGAGCTAAGGTGTTCTCTAAAATTGATCTAAAGTCAGGGTATCATCAACTGCAGATTCATGATGCAGATATTCATAAGATTGCATTTTGTACACGATATTGGCATTATGAGTTCATAGTAGTACCGTTTGGCTTAATGAATGCTCCATCAGTGTTCATGTGCTTAATGAATGAAGTGTTTCATGAGTATTTGGATCAGTTTGTATTGGTTTTCTTGGATGACATATTGATTTATTCCAAATCCATAGAGGAGCATGAGGAACATCTTAGGCAGGTACTGTAGTGTTTGAGGGAAAATCAACTCTATGCTAACGCAAAGAAGTGTGATTTCTTTCAGATAAAGATTCATTATCTTGGTCACATGATTTCAAGAGAAGGTATCTCAGTAGATCCTTCAAAGATTTAGGCAATTGTGGAGTGGCCAGCACCCACTAATGTGTCTGAAGTCTATAGTTTTATGGGTTTGGCCAGATATTATCGTAGGTTTGTCAAGGACTTCTCTAGGGTTGCACATCCTATCACCTCATTGCAGAGGAAGGGAAGAAGTTCATTTGGATAGAGAAGTGCGAGGAAGCTTTTCAAAAGCTTAAGTGGTGTTTGACTAGTGCCCCTATTCTAGCAGTGCCTGATCCAGCTAGAGATTTTGTTGTTTGCACTGACACATCATTAGAGGGTATTGGAGCAGTCCTCATGTAGGAAGCACAAGTGATTGCATATGAGTCTCACAAACTCAAGGATCATGAATTGAATTATCATACACACGATCTTGAGTTGGCAGCGGTAGTCCATGCCTTGGTCAGATGGAGGCATTTCCTTTTAGGGCACCGTTTTGAGCTTCATAGTGATCACCGTAGTCTCTAGTACATATTTACCCAACCTAATATGAATGCTAGATAGAGAAGGTGGATGGAATTCCTATGCGAGTATGATTTTGAGATCAAATACATCCAGGGTAAAGAAAATGTGGTTGCAGATGCTTTGAGTCGCAAGAGAAAGATTGTTTTAGATATGACCCTTAGCGTGGATTTGAGGAGCAAGATTCTTCAGTCACTTCCTAGAGATACTTTGTATCAGGAGGTGAGTTCATTGATTGAGTCAAGTAGACCATTGGAGGGTAGGTTCTCAGGATTTGTCTTGGAGTCTGATGGAATTATGTGACATAATGGCCAGATATATGTTCCACCATTGGATGATTTGCGTTCATTGGTTTTATCAAAGGCTCATCGTGCACCTTATTTAGCACATCTTGGTGTCAAGAAGATGCACATGACTTACGATAGCTTTATTATTGGCATGGCATGAAACATGACATTGCGGATTTTGTGGCGAGATGTCTAGAGTGTCAGAGGGTCAAGGTAGATCACCAGCATCTAGCAGGGCTCTTACAGCCTAATCTCATTCCATCTTGGAAGTGGGATATTATTTCTGTGGACTTCATTATTGGATTGCCTATGACTCCTTGTAGATGTGATGCTATCATGGTGACTATTGATCGGTTGTCTAAGGTGGCACACTTTTCTCCCATGAGATCTTCTTATATAGCGGCTTCTGTGGCCAGGATCTTCATGCAGGATATAGTGAGACTTCACGGAGTTCCACGTAAGATTATCTCTGATCGAGATCCTATTTTTACATCTGCATTTTGGACTTCACTACAGCATGATCTTGGTGCTCAGTTGAATTTTAGTTCAGCATATCACCTTGAGACCGATGGTCAGATAGAATGGGTTAATCAGGTGCTAGAGGATATGTTGAGGATGTATGTCATGGACAGACAGACTCACTGGGAGGATTATCTATATCTAGTGGAGTTTGCTTATAATAATGGATATCATAGTTCCATTGGCATGTCACCCTTCCATGCTTTGTATGGACATCCTTGTCGTACACCATTGAGCTGGGACAAAATGGAGGACCATATTCTTATTGCTCCAGATATGCTTCGTGACATGGAGCAACAGGTGATTCATATTTGAGAGCATCTTGTTACTGCACAGGATAGATAGAAGAAGTATGCAGATGCTCACCAGATTGATAGGTAGTTTGTAGTTGGGGATAGAGTATTCTTGAGAGTGCATCCATGGAAGAGTCCGATCTGATATGGAAAGGGTTCAAAGTTGGCACCTCGATTTGTTGGTCCTTTTGAGATCTTAGAGAGGATAGGTCCAGTTGCATACCATCTTGCTTTGCCACCTAGCTTATCACACATTCATGATGTATTCCATGTTTCAGTACTTAGGTGATATATTCCTGATGTTACACATGTACTTGATTGGAATGCTTTGCAGGTGGAGGATGGGCAGTTGGCATTGGAGCCCATACATATCCTACAGCGTTGGGATTTGATCCTCAGGGGTCAAACCATCAACCAGGTAAGGGTCCAATGGGATCCAAATGATGAGACAACAACTACTTGGGAGGATGCAGCTAGATTCTGAGAATCTTATCCCTACTTGTTTGTAGGCTTCCAGGAGTAAGCCTGATACAAGGGGGGTGGATGTAGTACCTCCATATTTTCTTTTTAGTTTTTTAGATGCCATACTCTTTTAGGCCACATTGTTGTGTGCAGATTTTATTATTTCAATGACTATTGATGATGTAGATTATGTTTTGATGATGCCATGTTTGGATATTGATATATTATGTTGAGATGTTTCATATTTCAGTTGGATTATGATGTACTTACCCCATACTAGCATGTGTATGGTGTTCATATGTATGTATCTATTTTATGTGTTTGTATGGTAGAGGACAGAGGCATAGTTACTCACTTTGTCGAGATCCACACGATCGATCGTACCCTACCATTGTTTACCATTTGTTGTATGTAAAATCTTTGATTTGTGATGACAGGTTTGTAGGTACATGGCATCGTCTTCCCTGAATTGGCAGGAGTGAGCATGCCCAAAAATATACTCGTCTCAATGGTAAAGAGGGGAGGTAACAAATGGACCCAAAAACCCTTTCCTAAGCCCAATTATCCTAATTATTGGATAAGTATCCGTTGACCACCGTACCCAAATTTGTCAGGTGACAAAGTTCGTGGATTCCATCTCTGTGTTGGTATGTTTATTTGATAGTCCTAATTTATTGCTGTTTGTATGTGTGATTTTCTATAGTTATAAATTTAATATTATATTGGAAAATAATATTAAGTTTATTTCCTATGTTATTTTATGATCGTTAATTAATTAAAAATCAAATATTAGGATATTTGATATTAATTAATTAATTTTGTGAAAATATATTTGAAATTGTCCTTTAGTTATTAAATTAATATTTATAGCATGATTTAATGATGTTAGGAATTTTAAATTATTTAATAATAGATTTTATTATTAACATGTGCTTTATTTAGTATGAAAGTGATTGGTTTGGGAAAAGTGACAACTTGTCTTTAGGAGACTAAGTTGAGTTGTGCATAATTAAATTTATTTTATTTTATTAATTGGTATTTTCTCTCAACAAAAGAGAGAGAGTTGGATTAGAAGTTCCATGTGTGAGTCATCTAGGGTTTGCTTGATTGTTGGAGTTGAACCCCTAATAGGGGGATTTGGCATTCATTTTGGTTAATGAGTTTTGTGAGAGCAATTTTGGAGAGAGCTTTTGGGAGTTTTATGCTTTCTTTGTGTTCTTGAGCTTTTGGAGATTGTGCATGAATTCTGGGTGAAGATTGTTTGCTTTGGATTTGAGAATTTCTTGCACTATGACTCAGAGCCTGCAGGTTGAGCTTTTCTATTGGCAGTTCTGGATTGTATTAATCTCACAGGCATTCTGTTTCAGTATCTAGCATTGGATTGAGGTAGGGTTTGAATTGATCTTACTGTAATTTCATTTACAAAATTATCATTATTTAGATGTGCTCGATTTGATTTATGGATGTGGATCTATCTTTCAATTATGCTTCATTATGGGTATTAGGAAACCCTTTGAATTATGTCTTTTATTTTATTTTGTGACTTGGCATAGTAGTGTTATGCTGCCGAAATTTCTGGAGAAAATTCATCCTAGGGCACTTAGAAAATGAAAAATTAAAATCTCTATAGTTAGTTCTATAGTATGAATGAATTAAATTAATGGGTTGTTGTTAAAAAAACTAATTTGGGTGAAATTTCCTCAATCTGAAAAAAAATCACTTTCTTTATGTAAAAATATTCAATTAAAAATATTCTAGAAAAGACAAAAAATTAGTGCCCTTTATTCTAATTGGTTGAGGTTATAATCAATATTGTTTAGAGGAAAAGACACATTAGAGGAAAATAAATTATGCTTCCTCAGATTTGTAATTTGTCAAATTTCTATTTCTGGAAAAAATTCCTTTCTGTACTTTCTTTTTGTTTTCAGAAATAACTAAACTAGGCAAAGGAAAACAAAAAAACAAAAGTTGTTCGATGTTTGGCTTAAAAAAAAATATTATATATATATATAAAAATGCTTTGCTATTATAAAATGGGGTTGACCCATTATCAAAGTTGAATGGCAATTTGAATTGGAATTTAAAAAAATAAAAATAAAATAAAAGAAATAAATCAAAGTTTTGATGGGGAATGGGGCCATCAATTCCCACTCCCCAACACCACCGAAGTGGTGTACCGTGCTGCACACAGGTTTCCCAAGGAGGGGCGACACGACAGTGTATGACTGCAGCGCCAGTGGGTGGGGACCAGCGGGCCCCCCCATGAGTTACTTGTTATTTTGATTTTTTTTGTTTTTAAAACTATAAAATTTGATTATTATAAATCATTTTTTATTAAAATTTGTTAAAATAGTTTTATTTAAATGTTATAATAGATTTTGTTAATATTTATTATTTGGTTATAATAAATATTATTAAGGTGTTTAATTTTATTAATATTCTTTTTAATTAAAGATATTATAATATGTTATTTGTTATTATTAGATTTAGTTTAATAATAATAATTTTGTTAGTAAAAGTTTTATTTAGTAATTAGTTTGTTTTATCAAATATTAGTAATTAACAATATAAACGTTGGTTGGGAATATTTATTTAATATTGATAATTTTTATTAATAAATTTTATTAATAATGTTTGTCCTATATTAGATAGAGGAATATTTTTGTGGAACTATTAAGTTTTAGATTAAGTTCTTCTATTGCTTCTGTTATCATAACCTAGTAACTATGGATGTTTAATGTTATGATAAATTTTTATTAGTTGATTTGGTCAATGTGATAGTTTTAGTATGATTGTATATGCATCATTTATACTGAAATTGGTTGTTTCGTTCAATATGGTTTTAGCTTTCCTAGATGTTGGGTTTGTCAGTTTTATCAGAACTAGATGACCTAGGAGAGACAGAGGCTTGGGAATTATCTGTTACTCATGCTGTTTATCATGTTTGGTGTGAGTGTGTTCTGTTTATGTTCCAGATGACCTTATAGGCTCTTGTTGTATTATGTGAATCAATGATTATGTTTATGTAGTCAATCTTGGTTTCTGTGATGATTCTGGATGTGTGACTACCTGTTTTATCTAAGTTTAGATCTAGGAGAGATCTATGAGCCTAGGGTAGTTTACCTAGATATGTGATAGGACGTGGCTTGCAATAAGCGTCGGGGCCCACAAGTGGCTTCCAGGATCACTTATTGTAAGTTATTGTAATCAAGTGAAAACTTAATATAACATTGAGAGGTATTAAAATGAGCCTAATAAGATAGTTTCATCTCCCATGCTCGAGTGGTAGTACAGACTGAGGTGAGGATGAGATGATGCTTGCCACCTATTGAGGTGTGTGTTCTGGCATAGTTAGTGGATTCGTCAGTATGAGAGGTCATTGATACCATGTATGGTCACTTGGGTGCCGGGATCTAGAGAGATTACCAAGATGAGACTCAAGGGTTAGACGTACATGATGACACCTTTCTACACATAGTTTAGTTATCCTACATGGTTGGTTGCCTCTGGTTTAGTGAGTCATACCTATTACCATATATGTTGACCTTGAGTTAGTAAGCTTTGAGGATTCCTTTCCTAGAGGTGTTTCCTGATTTGATTTGATTAACCTTTTGGGGTCCGATGTTATCTCCTTAGCACGATGGGGTAGACCTTTGTGGTTCTACATGGATAGGTGGTAGTGATTCTTTACCAATCGAGATTTGACGTCCTGGTGCTTGTTGGTGTCTTACAGTTGGATTCCTTATGTTACTTCATCATTGATATTCTTTGTATATATTCTTTTATGTAAATCTTGTATTAGAGTATCGCATGTGATACCTAATCTGGATCTTGTAATTTAGTTATTAGAGTGATTACTGCATACCCTATGACATGTGCAGTGGATGTATGTTTATTAGGATTTATGGCTATTCATGAGATGTAATCATTATGATGTAATTGTTGTATTTAATTTATGGAATCATTTGTTGATGTTATTTAAATGAGTTATGTTAGAAAGTAATACTACATCATGGGACCCATTAGTTTTGTAACCTATGTATGCGATGTGTGTTATGTGAGATAATGTTTAATGCATTCATGTGATTGTATATCTTAATTGTAAACTTTAGAAAAAAAAAATTATTCACCTAAACTTAGTAGCATGTTCTAGGTTAGTTTCTTTTGGGTTCCCTAGCGGGGCATTACAAAAAACATAAGCCAAGTTATTTAAATTTAAAAATTTCCTTATGTGAGAATATTTTCTTATATTCTATTCAAATTTTTATTTAAATAAAAAATGAATCAATGTTAAGTATATTTTATATGGATTAAAGAAATTTTAGAAAAAAGAGAGAGAGCATATTTTATGTTTAGTATTTTATTGTCATGATATTGATAAAATAAGGGTAGGTTACGTAAATTTGAAATATTTTATTAAATGAGGCTGCTTAGATGTGTTTTAAATGTCTAATTAAATTTACCAATAAAATATTATGAATAGTTTTTTTTGACTCAAATTGCATAAAAGAGAAATAATAAGGGAAAACTAATAAAGTGAATATTATTAAAAAAAGGGGAAAAAAGAGAAATAAATGGAACAAAAGGAAAATAACTTAGCTATTTTTGGGTATTATTCATTTTGGAAGGTTTTCTCTTAAAAAAACTATTTAAGATTTAAAAAAAAAAATGCGATTTATACTCAATTTAGAATGGAATGAAGTGAGACTTGAATTTGGATTATGAATTTGAGTGTGATTCATTGGATGTCCTCTCTTCCCGTCTCTCTTGGATTTTTGCAAGGTTTGTTTGTTTGTTTGCACCAACAAACTTGAGGTAATATTCTCATTCCTCCTCACATGGCTTATTCTTTTGTATTCGGATGCCATTCTCACTCTTATAAGGCGTAAGGATTTTCCTAATAGATTCAATTCTTACAATTAGAATATAATTTTTTTTCTTTTTTATTATTGCATGCCTCCATAATGCCCAAAATTTCCAAAATGATCAAAAATCAAAATTGAGTTCATATTATGGTTATTTTTTCATTTTTTTAAATCAATGAGTACTTTCTATTTTTATAGATTCATTCAAATTTAAAAACATAAAATTCAAGATTTTGTTAATGGAGGTTGAAGATAATTTTTGGTTTTTGTGAAGAAAATATTGTAGTACAATTGGAATCTTTGTTCTTTTGTTGGATGTATTAAAATATGATAATTAATACTCCATGAAATTTCATAATAAATGATTTAATATCATCTTGAATATTTTTTTACCCAAATTTGTGTCTTGTTGTTTGTGCCACATTCAATTTTCAAAATGTGATGAAATGAGGATCTAGGCTTTTGTCCCTTGAGTTTCCTTTGAGAGTTGTAGTTCCTCCTTATATGGCCATTGGGAGAACTATATTTTTGTAAGGGAGTAAACTCATCTCTTATGAGAGGTATTATTCATTTTGCTTCATCAATAATTGAGGCCATTGTGATGACTCTACCTACTCTTTCTCTTGGATCTAGTGTCCTTGGATTTTTGGAATAGTACCCCTCCTTTATGTTAATGTTGAGTGACTCTTGTATACCATGTATGTGCATCTTTACTCTATGTTTGGTGTGAGTTTTCTTGGTCCCATGTGACTATATCCTAGCATGATGGGAGTGAGTATTTATATTCCATATGATTGGGTGATATGGAAGCCACTATTGAGGATTTGAAGATCTTAAAAATATCAAAGGTTTATTAATTTATATTACTTATTTTTAATTTTTTTAAATTGAAATTGAAGGATATTTTACCCCTCATGCCACTATTTTGAAATATGATTATTGCTTCTCCTTAGTGGATGGATTATACATAGGCCACATATCTTGTTCCAATATTATAAATATGTTTATGTGTATCGATGTTGGAACCAAGAATGCATGCAATCATATATTCTTTTTAAGATTTCAATGTAATTTGATGAAATAAAATTATAGAACCTTGATTGATTTTTAAAATGAATTCAATTTTAGATGATATAAAACTTTGAGATTTTCTTTATTTCTTTATGTGAGATTGGTAGTAGAAACTACATCATTTAGAAATTGTTTAGGTCCCTCAAGTAGTTTTGTAGGGGATGAATGGTTTTGAGAAACTTCCCCTTCACTTCTCATGTATTGGATCTTATTTTGAAATTTTGCAAATGGTCCTTAGCCCTTATTATTATTCTCCTTTTTTGGTGCATGTGTCTTGTGAATAGGTTCTCTATGATTTTTTTGAACTCTAGATCTTTTTTTTTTCATTTTCTATGTCAAATTTTGGTTATATGTCCTTTTTTCTAGGGCCTTTGGGTTTAGCATGTCTTGGGGACTAATCCTTCACCTATTTTTTCTCTCAATTGAGGACACTAATGCCATCCTAGGAATAGAGTACCTACTTTTACCAATAACACTAGCTTGGGACTTTAGTGCTAAACTAGGACTGTAATGCCCAACTAGACTACAACACTAGACTACAAATCCATCACAAAATAGGATTATTGTAGTGTTGTAATTTGTAATCCCTTAATAGGTGATGCATATTTCACTCTCTCCTAGCATTCATTTTGGATTTTTCATTCCTCTACTCATTAATTGAGAGCATTTTTTATTTAATTAATACTTACTTCAAGAACATGAGTCCTATTATATTTTAAATCTCAACACCTACACTTTGGTCCCTTAATTTAGTGTGCCTTTATATTATTTTGTTCTTAAACTCAAAATGGGTCCTATCATATTGTTAAGCTCAAAATAATTAAGGCCTGATTGTGATTTTACCAAAACTAATATGAATTCAAATCTAATAGATAGGACCTATTATCATTGCATCCCCAGAATTTGAGCCAATTTAGGGTGAACTAATTGCTAACTAAATTAGTTTGACAATATTTTTTAAAGATAAATTTAAGGGTGGATAATGTAGATGCCTTGGGATTCCCAAATCTAGTGTTGGAATTGAAATATGATCATTATATGTCAACCTTTAATCAATTTAAGTTAAAATCTCATATATAAGCTAGTTAGCTTTCAACATTTGAAAATAAAGTTATATTAATTTATTAAAGGAGATGCAATGTGAAGAGGAAGCTTTGCAACAAGGATTCTATTGATATGAGAATTAAGATCAAGCATCATCAAGTATTTTCATCATTTAAGCTTTAAAGAATGAAGGAGGATGATAAGGAATCATTGAATGATGAATGGCTAGTACCTTCTCTTGAAGGATTGGGTATGATTTCATGTTATTATCATGTCTATAAATAAGCTCCATAACTACATTTTATCATAGGTTATGTGATTCATATATTCTATAATTAATGTATGCATCACCACTATTGATCTAGGGTCTATTCTAACACACTTTTGTAGGACTCTTGTTTATGATTATCTTATTTATCTTATTAAAACCTTAGACAAAATTAATATTTAGAGAAAATATATTTTTTCTAGAATTGTACTAGTCTATTCATGGAGGTGGAGATCACTAAAATAGGGGTTTGACCGAGGCAAGCCCCTATATAGACCAAAACCCCTTTCCTCTTTCTTATGTAGGTTTAGATACATGTGAATGGTGAAAGTTGCAGAGCTCAAAGGTTTCAAGGTCAAGATAGTGAAGGTTTCTAGAGAATAAAAGACTAGGAAACAATTGGTTAGCACCTTTGTCCTAGGGACTAGGGTACCTAGTTCCACATTCCTCCTATTCTTTTCCCCCAAAAGTTACAAGAGAAAGATAGTAGAAGATTGTGACATTGGATCTAAATTTATTATTTACATTGACATCAATGGAACTAAGATTCCTATTGACAACATTTATGCAATCATAAATTATCTTACAATCATAGGCATACCTCTGTATCTCACTTTTAGATCTGGATTTATTAGTAGTTTTTAGTTTCTGGATTGTTTTCTTAGTTAATTTTACATTATCATTTACTTTCTTTAAGACCTAGTTGTATTTCATTTGAAACCTCAAAAAATCTTTTACAACAAAAGAATAAAACCCTAAGGGAGAAAAGGGCAGTTGGTTGACTCTCTCAAAGTGAGATTAATTTAGGTTCATATTTCTCTTTTTGGATTTTGTATTCCAAATGTTTAGTGAATGGGGGTTTGGCCCTCATTTAAACACTTATATATGCTATTCCTCGTTCACTGTCAATTTTTTTGTTAACCCATCATATGTTACATATCCTTTTATTTTCAAAAAGTAAAAAAGAAAAAAATGTATTTTTCATGCATTGTTGTGTATTTTATTATATTTTTATATTACACTAGTCATTTTAATTCTTTGTTTAATTATATTAGAGCAATTCATTGCATTAATTAAAGAAAAAATTTCTTTTCTTAGATTGGAAAACTGAACTTTGAAAAAAAGAATCATATTGGATTTCTTTTTACAAGACTTTAATTCCTTTAATGATTCATTTAGTAGTGATGACTTTAATATGCTAGATGAAGCCCTTGATGACTTAATCTCTATTGAATCATCATCTATGACTCCTAAACCTAAATTTTTCTAAAAAACTAATAAACATGATACATGTGGCTTGTTATAAATAACCTAAGAAGCCTAAAATTATTGTCCATCTTCACCTTGATGTTCCTCAAACTGAAAAAAAACTAGTGATTGTTGTTAAGAGTGGTAAGTCTCCTAGTTCCATCTTAAATTTTGCCAAAATAATCACTCAAAAATATAATAAAAATCAATATAGTTATTATGAAGATGTTGGTCACAAATTTAATACAAGAAAAAATATATAACTTGAGCATGTGTCATTGGTTCCTTAATCTTCTCTTCTTGCTTCTCAACCAATGCTTCATCTTGTACATCTTCTTATACAACATCATGGAAAGGAGTATGATATTGTTGAACATCTTTTTTATTCTCCTAGGATATGCATTTTCAAGTTTACTCAAATTGTACCTACATACCATGGAATACTTCAAGAGGTTTTGTAAAATATTGGTATTCCTCCTTCAATGAGACATAATGATATAGCTACCTCATTGGAGTTTATGCATGTAACCAAGACTAATATTGTATTTTATCAATATGAGGTAACCACAATAGAGCTTCAAAAGAAATATAAATTCTTATTAATGGTAATTCTTTAGAATGAAATTTAGTTAATAATGGATTAGGCCTAAATGTATGTGGTGTATACTTGTTGCATAAAATCAAGGTAGATCTCTCTGTGTGTGTGTGTGTACATACACACACACACACACACACACACACACACACACACACACACACACACACACATTCATCGCAACACCTTGATCACCATACTTATACTTAGCAACATACTAGGAACACTAGATCAATACTTGACATCAATGAAAACCCAATAAATGATCATCATACAATCAAACCTTTATCATGACAATACCATAAATCACTTATCGTCACGACATCATTTATGCCAACAATATCCCCCTTTGGTATTGATGGAAAAAGTCTCTTCCTCTCTCCAACATGATACATTATGCACAAACCTTTTCAAAATCATCAAAACTAGAAACAAAAAAGATGTTCCTACTTTTGTCTTTCACCTATTCTATAATTACTCCCCCTTTCACTGAACTTTTCTCATCTGCACTTCCCTTCTGCAACTCTAAACTTTTCAAACACACATTCTCCCCCTTTGAAAACAATGGAAAAGGATCTAAACACACATGATATCTCCTCTATTGATCCTAACTAATCACAACACATTACTACATAGACTGCTCCCCCTAAGGAGTAGACCCACAACATCAATCCAACCTTAAATATATTCATTGGATACACTTGGTTTGATGCAACTGCATCTTCTTTTAATTCAAATTTGATAGGGTAATGACCCCCAACTTACCTCTTAGATATTCAAATGTATCCTTAGGTAATGGTTTAGTGAAAATATTAGCAAATTGTTCCTTAGTTGGCACATACTCCAACCTCACTTCCTTTTCATGTACCTCTTCTCTAAGAAACTGATATTTGATATCTATATTATTATTCTTAGAGTGCATCACTAGGTTATTTGAAATATTAATGGTACTAGTATTGTCACAGTAGATAACCACCGGCTCAGTTAATTTCTCCTGAATTCCTTCCAAAATCTTCTTTATCCATACAACCTATATACAATTAATATATGATTTTTATGTTGTATATCTCAATCAACATAAAAATCATATATTAATTGTATACAGGTTGTATGGATAAAGAAGATTTTGGAAGGAATTCAAGAGAAAGTAATTGAGCCGATGGTTATCTACTGTGACAATACTAGTACCATTAATATTTCAAATAACCTAGTGATGCACTCTAAGAATAATAATATAGATATCAAATATCAGTTTCTTAGAGAAGAGGTACATGAAAAGGAAGTGAGGTTGGAGTATGTGCCAACTAACGAACAATTTGCTAATATTTTCACTAAACCATTACCTAAGGATACATTTGAATATCTAAGAGGTAAGTTGGGGGTCATTACCCTATCAAATTTGAATTAAAAGAAGATGCAGTTGCATCAAACCAAGTGTATCCAATGAATATATTTAAGGTTGGATTGATGTTGTGGGTCTACTCCTTAGGGGGAGCAGTCTATGTAGTAATGTGTTGTGATTAGTTAGGATCAATAGAGGAGATATCATGTGTGTTTAGATCCTTTGCCATTGTTGTCAAAGGGGGAGAATGTGTGTTTGAAAAGTTTAGAGTTGCAAAAGGGAAGTGCAGATGAGAAAAGTTCAGTGAAAGGGGGAGTAATTATAGAACAGGTGAAAGACAAAAGTAGGAACATCTTTTTTGTTTCTAGTTTTGATGATTTTGAAAAGGTTTGTGCATAATGTATCATGTTGGAGAGAGGAAGAGACTTTTTCCATCAATACCAAAGGGGGATATTGTTTGCATAAATGATGTCATGACGATAAGTGATTTCTGGTAATGTCATGATAAAGGTTTGATTGTATGATGATCATTTATTGGGTTTTCATTGATGTCAAGTATTGATCTAGTGTTCTTAGTATGTTGCTAAGTATAAGTATGGTGATCAAGGTGTTGCGATGAGTTTCAGTTGTTGTGATTCTTATAAGAGACTTGGGGATGTCTCTGAATGTTAAATGCATAACCACTACTATTGATGTTGGCTGGTAAGAAAGTTATGATCGAATGAAGGTTAATAGTGCAACTTCAATAACCGTTAGTGACAAGTGATAGGTGGTTCGATTGGTTTGTCAAATCTATGATGAGTTATGTAGCATGGTCATAGGAGAAGGTTATTAACAAATCTTTGACCACTGATCAGTGTTGAGGCTGTGATGAAATTAGTTGAGTCAATCATGATCTGGTGTCATGTCTTCATGATTAGAGGTGATGATATTGTAATACCCCAAAAATGGGCTATAAGTTCATTAACCTCCTACATCGACAAATTGAACAAAATCAACATCAAAGTCCTAACCTAAGGCACATCTAAACATCATCGAATCCTAATTGATTATCTTAAATTCTGCATCGGGGAATATTCTTAGCAACATTCCTAATTATCTTAATTATCTTTAATTTAATGATTATTTGGCAATAAATCACATTTATCCTAAGTTTGATTAATTGAATATTTTCATATTTAATTAATTAGATTTAATATTTGCCACTTAATTGTGTAATTAAATTTAATTATATCTATTATTAATTGTATTATTTAATTTTGACAATAAATCAAAATTCCTATGAATAATTGATTAAATTCTTATTTAATTAATTAAAGCATGTTGTCATTATTTAATAATATAATTTTTAATAAAAGTTTGGTAAAATAGTTAATTAACCCATAAATTAATTATTTTATGTCAAAAGGCAGTTACGTTGGAAATAAATCACTTTATTATTAAATTAATTCATAAATAAAACATGCACAATCATAAAAGCAGACAACTATCAATTATCAATTAAAGCTAAACTCTATTTTGAGTTAAAACTTAGCTTTTGCATGTTTTTGTGAGTTAATTATCCTTTATTTAAAAATAACTCAAAAATCAACCTGAGTTATTTGAGTGATTTATGGATTTTTTTTCATGCACCTCCAAAGCCCTGGATTTCTATAAAAATAAGGCTCAGCTCTTCATAATTCATCTCTTAATCATCTCTCAAATTTGCATCCAAGCATCTCATATTTTTGCACAATCACGCTGGAGAATTGGAATTGAAGAATCAAAGCTCTTGCGAATCGACATCTTTGTGAGATCAATCTTATTTTTGTATTCATATTGCATATCATTGTTAGATTAGCATTGCATATCAATTTTCAATAGCATTCATAGCATATCAATTTCATCTAGCATAGATTCATATCAAGTTTTCATTCTTATTGCATAAAAAATCCAAAAAAATAGATTAATTGCATTCATATTTCATATCTAGATCAATTACATTCAAATCCTTCATTTAGGTGTCATCTAGGTCACTGATCTCGATTACAATCTGAGAACATTAATCTCACACCTATTAGAAGATAGTAAATCGCTTAGTTAGATAGTTTTCAATTTTGCACGATTTTGATTATAGCTAACCTCTAACGTTTTACTAAGTGTTGTGTCTACAGATCAGGTACAAAATTCACACACACATTTTTGGCACCCACCGTGGGGCAACCCACCTTTGCATGCTGGTTTTGATTTTTTTTGGGAGCTAAAACCCCTAAGTTTCAAAGATTTAATTTTATCTCCCAAATGGCTTGGAATTTTGAGCTGAAATGTTTTTTGTAGATTGGTGACATATCAGGGAAGCTTCAATAAAAAATTCAAAATTTTTTGAAATGTTTTGAATTTTTAATAATTTTTTTTCTATTTTTCATAAAAAATTAATTTTCGGTGCAAATCAGAATATTTTTTGAAAATGTTTACATTTTCAGAAATCTCTTCAAATTATACAGGGGGTCTATTATTTGTGTTTTAAATTTGGATGCAATTTATTAGCTCAAATAGTCAATTTGCAAAAATTGGTCTGTTTTGATAAAATAGGTCTCTAGGGCACAAATGAAGAGATTTTTCTAAAATTTTTGTATTTTTGGAAAGATATCTATTTTTTAGTAGGGGTATCTATTCTGAATTTCTATTTTTGTGGTCAAAATCATATCAACAAAATCAGATCTTGTTGACTAGGTCAAATGCAGCAAAAAAAAATAAAGTTTTGTGATGGGTATGCACTTATTTTTTTTTACATGGTTCAATGAATGATATGAGTTGTCATTTGAGTTAATTGCTGGTTATTATTGCTGATAATAATTTATTTTTAGAGCTAACCCTATGGTTTTCATAAGTTGAATATATTTTGCATATCTTGTTTGCTTGTTTGCTTGTTGGAGAGTTTGTCACTTGCTTGCATGGAAAAGCTCAACAAAAATTGCTAAAAATTAGGTAAAATCTACTAAGTGCATTGCAAGGATCCCAGGTATTCTCCTTCATCTAATAACATTTCAATTTGGCCTTAAAATAAATCTCTCGTGTGTCTAGCTTGGGTGATTCTTTTCATACTTTTGTTCTACACACTTGCATAATTGATACTAGGTTGTGACCCCTTAAAAATTCATTAAGTAGTCTTAGATACTTGTGATTGATCTTGATTTCTATCTTGGGTTATTGGACTTGCTAATCTACCGGCCCCTCATTTCCGCCCCATGGTTGCAATCTCAGTGTCATAAAGGGGAGGGGTCAACATGACAGAAGCGTTAAGTGTTCCACTTGGCAACCCTTTTGTGCTTTTAGGAACTCACTTGTTTTCTAAGTTGGGGACTCATTTTCAGCTTCTGTGAGGTGTTAAATGTTCCACCTTGTGGACTCATCTCATATTTTATTTAAGCGTTAAGTGTTCCTCTTTCTTCTTTTTGGGTAATTTTGGTAGATTTGCTTTCGAGAATATATCTGTGCTCACATAGTAATTAGGCCCTATGAACAGTATTCATGATTCTTGAGAGATTGGATTCCTAGAGAAATCTTTCTTGACAACAAAATCCTTGTAGGTAGGGAGGATACTTAGTGCGTTTCACATTCAGCTTGGTTAGTGTGTCTTCTCTTATTGATCGACACATTCTCTCTCCGGAGAGGTTGATAGATCACGTGGGGTTGATATCACGAGCTTTGGTGAATCAAAATTGGTTAGTGCATCTTCTCTTATTGATTGATAAATTCTCTCCCTGGAGAGGTTGATAGATCACGTGGAGTTGATATCACAGACCTTGGTGGAACAAAACTTTGTCTTAGCGTGTCGGATTAATCTGCTTGCTTTGTTTGGGTTAAAAGTGAAAAGGTGTCAAAAACCTTGAATCGGGAGCCAAGTCCCCTTGTGGTATAAATCTGTGAGTCACCTTTAGAGAGGGTTAATCGTAGCGAACAATCCCTTCACAGGGAAAACTGCGTTGACAGAACCTCAAGCGGTAATAGCCATTTTCGCCATGGTAGTGACAGCCGCTATATAAATGTCCTTGTGGAAGAAATCTCCATGGGTATGGTTCATTGTTGGGTTGTCAGATCTCCCTAGCAGTTCTTGAAGATTAAGTTCTCAGACTGTGTCAAAACCCTGGTGCGCCGGGATTGGAGTTCACCCCTTTGAATCATAAAAGTTGCAGAGTCAAACCATTACTAAAAACCCTAGAGAGGCCAATTTTTCATTCTCAGGTATATGTGTGTTATTGCAAAACTTTTCAGAACATACACAATTAGTACTCTCAAGGATTAGCACAATTTGGTCACTTGATTGTTCATGTGCAAGGTTGCTTTTGCCCTTGTTCATTGTTTTTAGACGTGCTTGGAATCACTTGCTTGTTGTTTTGCGCACTTGTTTATCTACTTGGCTATTAAAAATGATCAAATCTAGTATAACCTTCAAAATCTGGACAGTGCAATTTGCAAACAATCCAAAACTGAAAACCTTAAGTTTTGCAAAATTTGATGTAAAATTCTTTCTGGAGTCAAAAGTCATTTCAGGAAGTCAAAAGTTGTACAAGTTTTGTCAAGTGTCGTTTTAGTATTGCCCATCTGTCATATGATTGAGAACCCAGTGTCGTACGAGTTTTCAAACTAGCAAATTCAAGAAAGTCAAAACCCTGTTAGCAACTGTCGTATGATATTGACAACTGTCATTTCATTGCTACCCAACTGTCGTAAGAGTTTAGCAATCGAACAAGTCTGCAGAGTGTCATTTGGAAAAATTTGAGAGAGTTGTAAAAAATTGTCAAATTACAAGATATCCAATGTTTTCAGCCTAGTTCCAGAATCTATCGAACAAAATCACTGTGTCAAGAACATATCAGTAGCTATCGAGAATTAGTACACATGTCTCAAAGAATCAGTACACATGAGGAAGAAATTCTGATCGCTGTTGTGATGAAATAGATACATGCTATGCAAGTCTAGCTTGACAAACTTGAGAAAGAAAAGGAACCTAAAGAGTTCTCCATGGAATCTCTATACTCTTTTCCATTTGATAAAGACTTGTACATGTCACCATGCCCCCAGACAAAATTTGAGCAATATGATACCTCTTCCACAGAGAGTGACACATCCAGCTTTGGAGACTATGATGACTATGATGACAGACAATGTAATGATACCTATGACACCTCTATTCCTAAGAGTCCTCCTCGTCATTTGTTCCTATTTACTACAAATGGGCCGTCACATTGGATAGATCGTGATGGTGATCCATATGATTCTGATTTTGAAAGAGACTTTGATGACTTTTGTGGACAAAACCTTGATGATGATCCATCTACTACTGCTAAGGACTATAAAATGCATCGTGTTAGCTTGAAACGTCAATACTATAAGGATCTCTCCTCTAAGAACTCTCCAGCTGAAAATAAAGATTACACTCTCAAGCAAGATCATGTTAATGTTGGACCTTTGTCTTGTGATGGTTCCCTTCCATCCCCTACTTCCTCCAATACTCGTACATTTCCTAAAGCTTCTGAGTCTTTCAAATCTTTCATAGAACCTTCATTTGACACAAGCCCTGATACTTTTCATGTGGTTCCCTATAGTTATCCTCCAGGGCTACCTCTTAAAGAAACTCAAGCTATCCTTCACTTGGCTGCAAATACTTTCAATGATGATAAACCTAAAGAGCCTAAGCCTTCATATGCTATAATCCCTACTTTAGTTAGTCCTCCACCATCTCTTCCAAAGTCTTCCATACAATCCCAACATGCTTCCTTGTCCTTAGAAGTGGCTCCATGTCAAGAGGATTCCAAAAATTATGAAGAAAAGAACATAAAGAAAGATCAAGATCAAGAACCCTCCATTTCATCCACTCCTTTTCCCGATGTCTCTTATCCGCTTCATGGTTCTTTTGATCCTATACACCTTTTTTCATGCATTCCACCATGTCTTAAGTCTTCTCCTAAGCAAGATCAAGCTACTACTCACACTGTTGAGCTTATTGACAATCAAAATGACCTTACTACACTTGTGCTTTCCAAAGATGATACTTCCATTAAGGTTGGTAAAAATAGTGTTGTTACTTCCAATGTTAAGCCTATTGAAAATCAAGAGACAAATTATGCGCTGGTGCTATCCAAAGATCCTTGTCAAGATCAAAGTCTTCCATCTTCTTATTCTACCACTCCATGTTCACTTCCACTTTCTACTCTTCCTAAGTCTTTGCAAGCTTTGAACAATCCTATCAAAGAAGGTGCTCATATTCAAGATGTATTTGATTCTATTGAAAATTCTCATGCTCACTCTAAAGATGCTAATATCCTTGGTTGTCATATAGATGTTGATGAACTTATTGATTATCCTTTTGCATCTTCCACTTCCATCCTTGGATCTCTTCCACCACTACTAAGGGCTTCACGTCTACCTTCCATTTTGGGTCCTTATGTCCCTTCACTTTCCCCTCCTAACTCTCTTAATTCACCATCCATCTTGGGTCCTTACGTCCCTCCATCTCCCATCTTTCCTCAAGATCAACATAGATGCATACCCTTAAATCCTTTTCATCCACCCACCCATCTAAACCAGTCATATCCTTTTTCTTCCACAAGTCCCAAGTCTTTTGGAAGTAACTTGAATGTTCAATACAAGAAAAAGAAGCAATACAAGAATCTATCAAAAAAAGAAGATCACCATGTCTCCTCTAATAGACATGGAAACATAAAGTCAAAAGAGATATCTAAGAAAAAAACTACAAGACAAGTATGGGTTCCAAAATCCATCATTGAAGATATTCTCTCTAAATTACCAAAAAGAAATGAAAAGCCTACAGCTATATGGATTCCAAAGTCTCTCTTGAAAGAGTCTCATGTTGAACAACAAGTGAAGTTGACATTCAAGCTTCCAAAGACTTCCACTTCATCTCCTTCCAAAAACATTCTTCCATTCCATGTGCCTAAACCGCAACCTCTGCTATCCATTCACCATATTCCTTCACGTATTCCTTCATTCATGTCTCCTCCATCCTCTCACCACCCTTCAAGGTATGTGTTTACGTTGATCTTGCCTTCCTTTCCATCTACCCTTTCACAATCCTTCCATTCATTAACCTTCTACCTTCTATCCTTTTTCCTCATTTGCCTATTCCTCCTATCTTCCAACCTCACTCGCTTTACATAAAATCCTATCCTCCATTTTTCTCTTCCATGTTCCTTTCCCTATCAGCATCTTTGAGCATATCATTTTGAATCCTTGGCATATCATGGTTTATCCTTTCAAGGAGCATTATCTAAAAATCTTGCCTTCTTCCAAAAAAAATAAAATAAAATAAAATAAAATTGAAAATGTGCCTTGGTGAAAACCTGGAAATAGGCACCTTGGTAGCAAAAGTAAAGAGAAATAAATTCATCCTATGGTGAAAACCACTCCCTTGTGGCACCTTGGATAAGTACCATGATGAAAACCTGGCAATTAGGCATCATGCGTAGTTCTTCTACATATTTCATCCATTTCATCTTCTCTCTTTGATCTTGACAATGTTGATCTATACACAAACATTTGGCTATCTTGTGAGCTGTCTTACGATGATTTTGTTTTCATTCCCTTCCTATTTAGCCTTCATATCCATCTTCCTCCATTCATTTTTTCCTATCGCTATCCTTTTCCCCTTTGGTCTTGATCTAATAAAAAAAGAAAGAAAGAGTAAAACACAGTGCTATGAAGCCTCTTGACATGTCTACTCTTTTGGATTGCATTCTTTCCTGCTCTTGCACTACACTTTTGTGACTTATCCTATACTAGTCTTTCCCTACTTATCGAAATATGCTTTACATGACAATTTTTTCCTAGCTTGAGTATTCTTGAGGAGTTTTCCCTTGAAAATTTCTCCCCTTCATTCTCCTTCATTCTCTTGTCTTCCATCTCTTCCACCAGCTTGCCAATCCCTCTTGTTCTCCACCTTGCTAGACATTGGGACTGCACGATATAATCTTGCTTGGGAGTTTGCAATGGAAAAAGATGCTATCAAGTATACCAAGTATCAGGACTAGTATTAGAACAATTATTAGAATCATTATTAGAATCAGTATCAGAATCAGTATCAGAATTAGTATCAGAACTAGTATCAGAACTAGTATCAGAACCAGTATCAGAACAAGTATCAGAACGCCTACAGGGGCTACACCTTTTGCTTTAGTTTATGGGTCTGAAGCGGTACTGCCTATTGAGGTTGAAATCCCATCACTCAAAATCAGAATGCATGGACTTGTCATTAATGAAGACTATAAAGTGTCTAGGTTATATGAACTTGAATTACTAGATGAGCGCAGACAAGCAGCATATGATCATCTCAGAGTGTATCAGAAAAGAATGTCTAGAGGCTACAACAAGAAAGTCAGACACAGAGGATTTCAGGTTGGTGATCTAGTGTTGAGAGAAAATCCTAAAAATCAATCACATCGAGAACGCAAGGGGAAGTTCGAACCCAATTGGCTGGGTCCCTTTGTAATCATTGCTACTTTTGGCTCTGGTGCCTATCAAATCTCAACGACTAAAGGAGAACAGCTCCGAGAACCAATCAATGTTCTCCATCTGAAGAAATTCTACGCCTAAGGCATTCAGTGTTTGGTAAATGTCCTGAAAAAATCTTAAAAATCAGAAAAAGTCCTAAAAAATGAACATCTTGGTGAAAACCTAGCAATAGGCACCTTGATGATTCACAAAAAAAATTGAAAAATATCAAAAATACAAAAAAAATGAAAAAAAAGAAAAAGTGCCATGGTGAAAACCTGGAAACAGGCACCTTGGTAGCAAAAATAGAATCTCTACCAAGATGGTGAAAACCTGGAAACAGGCACCTTGGTAGCAAAAATAGAATCTCTACCAAGATGGTGAAAACCTGGCAAATAGGCACCACTTGTTTCAAAATGCTCCATCTATCAGCACAATCTTGGTCTTTCCCAGCTTTCAGTCTACTTTAGTCTGTATATATCCTTGTTTTGATAAAGTCAGTTTGTACACCAATCAGCTTGCACATCTATATCCTATCAATATTCAAACTTGGGGGCAATCAATGTCATATCCTATGGCCTCCAATGTATCTTAGACGTATCCTATCCAGTCAAAGTCCTTTGAAGCTTCATGTGAGTCAGTCAATCAGTCTTGTCTCCAGAAAGGATTTTGCATCTACAACAATGCAATCAAACATCAAAACTCAACTGAAAACAATCTATACTTTTTACATGCTTTTATCTCCTTGTATGCTTACTGATTCGCATTGAGATTTTTGCATATTGTGTCCCTTTGAGCTCTTCGATGATGTCCTTTATAGGATTTAGAGAGTGATGACTGGGGGCATAATCTTTTCTTTGTCTTCTGCTTGTATGTGAAAATCTAACAACTTTGGAAATTTTGGATTGAAATGGTGTCCGACTATAAGAGCCTCTATCTCGAATTGGATGGCCATGCGTACCTCGACCATTGATACCCAGATAATTCAAGGAAGTTTGATCTAACTATTGTCTTTTTGAGTAAGTTATTTCTCCTACTATGGAATGCAATCTTGCCTAAGGATGTGAATGATAAAGGGTCACTACGGGTAATTCACATTGGATTTAGAATGATCTCTTGATTGTTTGATGTGTTTGCAATGCAAGGTGTACTCAGGTCATCATGACGTTTATGTTTTGATGCTTGTACAAATTGCTATATCAAAATGGACATGATATTTAGGTCATCCTGGCGTTTGTGCCTTGGTGCTTATATCTGATCCAACATTCTGAAAATAAATCAATATTCATATGTCCATGGTTGTATAACCAGTGGGTGTTGTATTGATTCTTGCGCATACAAATCGATATTCATATGTCTATGGTTTCATGGCTAGTGGGCATTGTATTGATTTATCCGGTTACCTAAAAGTTCAATGATGATAACAAATCGACATATGATCAGTGACTAGGTCCTAGGTCTTAGGTTGCATTTCATTTTGCATGTCTCATTGCATTTTGTATGTTTGCATGATCTCACAATGATTAAATGAACTTCAATGCTTAAATGATTCTTCAAATCGCATCTTCAAGTCTAACAAGAACTGAATCTCACACAAAGGTTCCTCCAATGAAATAGCAAGTAGAATTCTTTTTCAGGATCAAAATTCAAATCTGAGATCATTCATATTATTAACTACTTGCATAATCGACCTTCAATCATCACAGAAATCTAGTATTCAACTTAACTGATTATCTAAACATCAAACTATCAAAATTTCAACTTGGTCAACCATGGTCAACTCATGGTCAAACCTAGTCAAATTCGGTCTCCAGGACCTCCAAATGATGCAGAATGCATTCTTGAACGTATATAACCGCTTTTCAAATCAATTAACATGCTTCTGAACTCTCAACGTTGACTTTTCTTGTTAGATTTCAATTTTAATCCCGAAGGGGGCATGGTATTGCACATCATTCAAAGTCTGTAAATCAAATTCTATCGATCAAGTCTATCAATATCTTTCATCAGTGATCAAGACAACAATCACGTCTAGTCGCTGATTCATCAAAAGTCCTCATCGCTCGGGGAAAATCTATCATCACTTGGGGCATATCAGATTCATTGATCCATATCAATCTGGTATTCTCCTAATCTTGTAAACTGTATCAGTTTTTGCAACCATCAGATCATAGTGTTCTTTCTTTGGTTCTTCGGCAACTGAAGGATTTGGATGTGATACCTGCTAGTTCTGCTAAGACAATCGAGTCTAGAACAGGTCACTCATTTCTTATCAATCCTAAGGTTCAGAATCAGGCATTTTGACACTTTTTCATAATCATAGGTTCATTTTCTGTTATAGTGAACATTATCTTTAGTCATTCAGGACCTATTATCTCCATATCAATTCAATATCAATCAACTCCTATCTCAATATCTTTCAATCGATTTCTATCTTGAGATCGGTTTATCTTTTGAATCAGTTTCATATCTTTATCAAACACAGACTATCTTTGAACCACTGCGCTTCGCACAGTAATTCAAAGAGGGGAAAAATGTAATACCCCAAAAATGGGCTATAAGTTCATTAACCTCCTACATCGACAAATCGAACAAAATTGACATCAAAGTCCTAACCTAAGGCACATCTAAACATCATCGAATCCTAATTGATTATCTTAAATTCTGCATCGGGGAATATTCCTAGCAATATTCCTAATTATCTTAATTATCTTTAATTTAATGATTATTTGACAATAAATCACATTTATCCTAAATTTGATTAATTGAATATTTTCATATTTAATTAATTAGATTTAATATTTGCCACTTAATTGTGTAATTAAATTTAATTATATCTATTATTAATTGTATTATTTAATTTTGACAATAAATCAAAATTCCTATGAATAATTGATTAAATTCTTATTTAATTAATTAAAGTATGTTGTCATTATTTAATAATATAATTTTTAATAAAAGTTTGGTAAAATAGTTAATTAACCCATAAATTAATTATTTTATGTCAAAAGGCAGTTAAGTTGGAAATAAATCACTTTATTATTAAATTAATTCATAAATAAAACATGCACAATCATAAAAGTAGACAACTATCAATTATCAATTAAAGCTAAACTCTATTTTGAGTTAAAACTTAGCTTTTGCATGTTTTTGTGAGTTAATTATCCTTTATTTAAAAATAACTCAAAAATCAACCTGAGTTATTTGAGTGATTTATGGCTTTTTTTTTCATGCACCTCCAAAGCCCTGGATTTCTATAAAAACAAGACTCAGCTCTTCATAATTCATCTCTCAATCATCTCTCAAATTTGCATCCAAGCATCTCATATTTTTGCACAATCACGCTAGAGAATTGGAATTGAAGAATCAAAGCTCTTGCGAATCGACATCTTTGTGAGATCAATCTTATTTTTGCATTCATATTGCATATCATTGTTAGATTAGCATTGCATATCAATTTTCAATAGCATTCATAGCATATCAATTTCATCTAGCATAGATTCATATCGAGTTTTCATTCTTATTGCATAAAAAATCCAAAAAAATAGATTAATTGCATTCATATTTCATATCTAGATCAATTGCATTCAAATCCTTCATTTAGGTGTCGTCTAGGTCACTGATCTCGATTACAATATGAGAACATTAATCTCGCACCTATTAGAAGGCAGTAAATCACTTGGTTAGATAGTTTTCAATTTTGCATGATTTTGATTATAGCTAACCTCTAATGTTTTACTGAGTGTTGT
The DNA here is from genome assembly GCA_027943335.1 of Chamaecyparis obtusa. Lineage (NCBI taxonomy): Eukaryota > Viridiplantae > Streptophyta > Pinopsida > Cupressales > Cupressaceae > Chamaecyparis > Chamaecyparis obtusa. Next base: position 1,547,520 of record BSBK01001881.1, on the reverse strand, counting down.
GTCTACAGATCAGGTACAAAATTCACACACACAGATATGGCATCACATTGTTCAATGCTACCATGTAAAGAAGATTCTAAAGGAAGTATGTGTTTGGTCAAAATGTAGTTGACCCCTTGACACAAAATTATATGTAATTCATTGTATAGGTTGATGTGGTCTTGTAAAATTGTTTTGTACATTGAATTTTGTTTTGTGGTGCATTGGATCTAACTGGGATATTTGAAATTAAAATCTATTTTAGATTTAGGGCTTGATTAAGGTGGTAGACTTAATAGTTCAATATATGATGGATGAAGTTGGAATTTAAATGTATTGATCATGTGTTGGGTAAGTGTGGTTGTAAAGTAGAATTTGTGATCAAGCTAGGATAGAGTTAAGTGTATTGTAAAGATATTGTGTTCTTCAATGGATCTGATCAAGAAGATGTAGTGCTATTCTACAGATCATTCTTTCTATTTCTCCCTAATAGTTGTAACTATCAAATCCCTTAATTGAGTGGAACCTAGAAGGTCCTTATTGTAAATCCTTTAATAGGGTGACACATTAGCTTGTGTCTAAAGTCCTCTAACAAGGCTACTCTTGATAGGGTAAATCTCCTAACAGGGCTAAAGGTAAATCTCTTAATTGGGTAGCACCTAACAATGTTGTTGTAAACTCCTAACAGGGTTTAAATCCTCATAGGGTGTACTTTAGAAGAGTACATCATATAGTGGGTACTAATTCCCATTGTGGTTTTATCCCAAATTGGGTTTCCATGAGATAAATATGTGTCAAATATTTCATTGTTATGTGGATGTGCTTATGGTTATGATTTTCATTTGTTTTTATTAAGTTAATCTTGTAAATTTTGTTATAAAGCTTAAGAGGTTTAAAAAGTTTCATAATTGGTAGATTATCAATTCTCCCCCCCCCCCTCTCACTATCTTCATCTTACTTATTTTGATCAAGTTATCAAAATTTACATGACAAAACCTCTTATGTCATAACCAACAATCTTCCACCCTAGCAATAAGAAAACTCTTAATAGTAAAATTTAGATAGAACAAGCTACCTTTAGTTTGTTCATCGTTACCAATTGATTCTCTTGATTTCCCAATAATCCTGCATATACCTTCACTGAATACTAATCTATATCATTTTTTATTCAATTGAGCAACACTTAAGAAGTTTTATTTCAAACCTTCAACCCAATAGACATCATCACAATTTGTTTTATCATTCAAAGAAATAGATCCTTTACCTTTTACCAAATAAGGAGCATCATTCCCGAATTTTACTGAGCCACCATCACATTCTTCCATCTTGATAGATTTTCTTCTATCATCAATCATATGAGTACACCCATTGTTAATAATCCAGTCACCACTATGATTCATTTTAGAAACTAAATCTTTCTCACCTTCTTCTGAGGGTTCTTCCTTTACTACAAAAAAAAAAATTTCTTCTTCATCTCTTCCATCAAATTATTCATTAGTAACACCTTGATCACCATACTTATACTTAGCAACATACTAGGAACACTAGGTCAATACTTGACATCAATGACAACCCAATAATTGATCATCATGCAATCAAACCTTTATTATGACAATACCATAAATCACTTACCATCACTACATCAATTATTCCAACATTAGGATCCAAATCCCCTTTGCATTTTTCACCCCTTCTTCAATTCAAATAGATACAATATCTCTTGATTAAGGCACTCCTTCACTTGAAAAATTTCTTGTAGAATATGATTGGGAGTCATTAGATTTTACTCCTTTTATTGTGAGATAATTTAATATGCCACCTTTAAAGTCTAATACTAAAATGGAAGACATGATAGTATCTGCAACAAGTTCAATTTATTTGAACAAACTTAGCAAACACTTTATTCTTGATTCTAATTTAGCTAATAATTCTACTTTTTCTTCCTATTTAACATTAATATGTATGAAGCTTTACCATATCTTTCATAATATATACTCTCTTTATGGTCCTAGAATTCAATATCCTAGCTAAGAATGGATATAAAGACAATGGTTGTGGCACAAGTGAACTAGTAATTACATCTCCTTTAGTAACCTATGCATGTGAGGCTTCATTTGGACTTGGTTATGATCCTTTAAAGCTCATTTTTTATATTTCAAGTCACCCTTAAGTCCACCATTTATAACCAATCATAGATATCATATAGTGAGCCTATTAAATCATGTGAAGAGGTCCCTTTTCTCACTCACTCTTTTGTTGTATAGCTTTATTTCTCATTGGAGAGAATTTTTTCTATCTCTTTGACCCCCAATGAACATGAGTGATCATGATTGAGGATTCAAACACCATCGAAGAGACTTATCTTGTCAAAGAAGGGATCCTTTGGTATATTTGATCTGTAATGTGGCTTGGTCACATGAGGAAGGACAACAAATTTTGAAGACATCGTAGCCATTGAAGAGACATTTTTATAGTCTCCTCAATCCTCAATCAATCTTGGAAGGTGAATGATGAAATGTTGGGGAATACCTCTCCATGTTAGAGAGATGGTTATAAAATCTGTTTGATATCCAATCTATTAACAAGAAAAGGTGACAAAACATGATGGTCCTACACCTATCAAAGACATATCAACCATTGGAGAGACATATATTTTATCTTCAATTTTTTATAAAGGTCATTTTCTTGTGCAGAGCTACAAAAGGTATTGGGCATCAAGAGGACACTTCTTTGGTCCTTCTGATATTTGATGAAACTTCTTAAATGATTCCATGTATTTTCTCATCAAAGAGTTCCTATTTTGGTCCCTTTGATGTTTGATGGTGAATGACTCCTAGTGGATCTTGACTATTTGATAATGCACTATTGCTCTTCATCAACAATCATGGTGGGATTCTACCAAGAAGTGATATTGAAATTAAATTCCTAAAATACCTCTTACAACTCATATATAGATCTATCAACACTAGAACAACACCATAACTCTTAGGCTCTACATACACAACCGTAGGATAGTCTCCATGCCCATTTATGATCTTTAGGTGGATTTTCACTAATAGAATGAGAAATCTTGGCTTGATTTTCTTTTGAGTCATTCTATTTAAAGGGTTTCTCCATTGACTAAAGAGGGAATTTATTATGGCCCCTTCCCATCACTTCTAAAGATCAATTTCTCACCAAGATTTGATCTATCTGATTACAGGTTCTTGCAACATAACCCTTTTCTAGCTAGGTTTTTGTACTCCAATGATGTAATTATCGTTGGGATTAAACAATAAAAAATTTGTTACATATTTTCTATACATTATCCTCATTTTCTTTTATAAATATATGCATTCTTTAACTATAAATGTTTCATTTCCTTAAAAATATCTTTGAACTCTACAACTACTTAAATTTTGAATTTTTGAACTATTTCAATCCATGGTCAATTCCAGAAGGGCACCCTTGCCACTAAACCCCAATCTAGTTCTTGATGGGTACCCCTTTTAGTCTCTAACTAAGGGTACAAATGGAGGGGTACTCCAATATTTCCTAGTTTTGGTACCCACTAACTAGCTTACAAGTGGGGGTGAGGAGGTGATGTTAAAATTACCAAGTTTGGTAGTGTATTGGGCTATCACTTCTTAGGATAGAGTGCTAGTTGGAAAATTTTTCCACTTTTAGACCATCTATTAAGATGGTTTTGAGTTTGATATTAGGTTCTTAGAAACTTAAGGGGAGTGTGATCTTGTCCACTCTTATGAGGGGTCTTTTTCATGTTCAACTTTACTTTTGATGAAGATATGCTAGTCATCCTAAAGGGTTCATGGTTCTTTTGGATTCATCATCTTTCCTTGTACAATTGTAATCTTAGTTTGATCCAAAATAAAATCTCAATAGGTTGGTAATGGTGTGGATTAGGATTTTGGGTTCACCTCTAGAGATGTGGGAAAACCTCATATTTAAGTGGATTGGGGATTTTTTTGGATAGTTCATTGTATCATAAAATATTACAATGACTAAATCTAGGTTTGTCTTCATGATATTTGTGTCTATGTTGAGGTGGGTAAACCTCTCTTGAGCTTTATTATATTTCACTTTAAGCATGGTAGTATTATCAAGTCTTGGTGTATGAAAATGCAGTCATTTTATGCCAAAAATGTGCCAAACCTAGGTACATTATTACATAATGTAGTCTAAATTTGGTCAATACGGTTTCTCCCTACACAAATATTTGACCTCTCAGATTGGTGGTGGAGGAAGCCTTGATGACAAAATCCATGTCTTCCCCCCCTATGGAGGGGTATAAAGAAGACTCTAAGATGTGTACAAATAATGTAGGGACACTGGGGGTAGAAAGGTCAACTAGTTCTCCCCTAGATGGAATGGGAAACATGAGTTCAGATTCACTACCTTATAAGCAGTGCTCACCTAATAGGGGAGATACTATTATTATAATAATATTTAGGAAGATCAACCAAAGAATAGAGATTTAGATGGAAGGTGAATGCATCCCTCAATGCCCTTTGGAGAGTACTCTTCAATTTTGGAAAGTACTCTTCAATTAATACTTTTGTAGGAACATTGGGAATGATGGATCAAAAGAGAGTCACTAGGTCCAAAAAAAGGAGATTCAATGACATCATTTTGTGGAGGTTTGAGAAATGGAGGTGTTGCCAAACTATTAGGAGGTTCTATCAAATAATTACCTAGACTTTCAAAGTATAAAGAAAGGGAAATGGAAATTTATAGGAGGCAATTTAACCTTGAGCTAACCCAAAAAATAAAAAACGAGGATTCACTCATGGAATGAAAGGGGACTGAACAACCCCAACAAATATTATTTTATGAAAAATAGTATTTGGAATTAAAAAATTGAGGTTCTACTCCTAGAGGATGTTAGGTTTAATTTTGATACTTTTAGGATAGATGTTGACCACATGTGGCCACATGCTTCTTTTTTCATGAATGAAGCTATTGGGGTATTAGGAGGTGTTGTTACAATGTGGGATCCTATCAAAATAAATAGGAGTCTAATGTTGAGTAATCCTTATTCTTTGACTTCTTCCATGACTTTTGGTAATGCTACCTAGAATTTGATCAACTTGTATGCTCCTAATTTCTAATCTAGAAGGAAGATTTTTTGGGAAGCGATATTAGATCTCATGCAAGGATTGCATGTACATTGGATGATGGATAGGGATTTTAACACTATCTTTTAGATTCTATGAAATTGGGGGGAATTTTTGACAACTTTGAGAGAATGTCTAACTTTGTAAAATTTATAAGTAGGAATGGGTTAATGGATATTGAACTTTATAACTAGATCTTTACTGGGAGAAACAATAGGAAGGGAGAGGATCTTGTCTAGGTTACCCTTGATCAATTCCTAATTTGTACCAACTAGGATGGTGGATTAAATAAAAGTTTGAAAGAACTTTGTACACTTTTTTTACCAATATTATCTTCTACTTCAATGGCTCCACAATATCCCCAAATGACCTATACCTTTTAGGTATGAGATTATGTGGAATTTTCACCTTGATTTTGAACATTGCATTCTCTAGTGGTGGAACACTTTGATCCAAGGGACTAAGATGTTCAAATTATCTCAGAAGCTAAAATTGATCAAGGATAAGCTTGTTCCTTGGAATAGAACTAATTTTTAGGACATCTTCAACCACAAGAAAGAAATTACTACAAGTCTCAAGGATTGCTAGGATTTGATGCCCAAGAGAGTTATGCGTATGGAAATTTATAGAGAATGGGAAACTCTTGGAGCTAGATGGAAAGATATAACAATTAGGAAAGAGATATACTAGAAGAAACAGTCTCATGCTAAATGTTTGAAAGAAGGGGATAGGAATTATACCATTTTTTTTCATAAATTGACCTATAAGCACAATAAGAGGAACACTATAAAAGGATTGATGGATGACTCTAATCAATATGTTATATAATACATAAAGCTAGGGGAGTTGGTCTTAAATCATTTTAGTAGAGCCTATAAGGATGTGATTATTAGATGAAAAGAGGTGGAAGACAAGCTTATCCAATGCTTTCCCACATTGGTTATGCAGGATGAAAAAAATTCTATTCTCACCCAAGTAACTCGGGAGAAAGTTAAAAATGTTGTTTTTTCCATAGGATCCTATAGATCCCTTGGCCAAGATGGATTCCCCCCTTCCTTCTACTATCATCACTGGGACATCATTCAAGTATGATGTCATGATGATTGTTAAGGACTTCTTTAGGGTAGGTAAACTATTAAAAACCCTAAATCATAACTGCTTAGTCCTTGTTCCCAAAGTCCCAGGTTTAAGGAAAATAATTGACTTTAGGCCTATTAGTCTCTATAATACTTTATATAAGATATTTTCCAAAGTTTTAGTAAAAAATTTGAAACTTCTTTTGGCCTTCATTATCAATAGCAACTAGAAAGGCTTTGTCCCTGGAGAATAGATTCTTGATGCAATGATTTATACCCATGAGGTTATTCAATCCCTGGAGAAGAAGAAAAAACTTGGTATGAATTTGAAGTTAGATATTTTTTAGGCTTATGATAGAGGTAGATGAGATTTTTTGTACAAAATCTTGCTTAAATTTGCATTTAATTTAAGAATTGTAAACACAGTGAAAACCTACATCAAAATTGTCATGTTTTTTGTGATGGTTAATGGTCTCTCCACATGCCTCTTTGAGCATAAGAGGGGAATTAGAAAAGGTGACCTACTCTCAACCTACTTATTCATTATCCTTATTGAGGTATTGGTGAGGATTTTTTTCAAGTTAATTGTGCATGGTGTTTTTTATGGGGTTAAGGTTTCATCCACACTCTTGGCAATGATGATTCAACAATATTTTGATGATATCATAATTTCTAGAAAATATTTAGTGGTTGAAGCCAATATCTGGGGTTCTTATTTGGATGATTACAGGACTACATCTAGTCCATAAATGAATTATGAGAAGATCATTCTGAATTTCTTAAATACTAACAAATACTTCCAAAAAAAGATTTGCAAGATTTTGGGTTGTAGGTGTGCTACCCCCCAAGTGTTTATCTTGGAATACCATTGATTTTTAAGGAGGTTACATCTTATTTCTAGGGTTCCATTGTTGAGAGTCTTCAAAGGAAGATGGCGGGATGGAAAGGAAAACTTTTAAGTAGTGTTGGTAAACTTCAACTTCTTGCTACTTTCCTTCAAGGTATTCCAATTTAGTTTCTCTCCACTTCAAAATCAATGGGAATATGACTTCAAATATTGAGGCTATTTAGAAATCCATCTTATGTCATGGGATGGAGGAAAAAAGAGGATTTCACTGGTTAACTAGGAGATGGTGGGCATGCTAGAAAAATGGGAGGATTGAGATTGAGGAGAATAACCCATATGAGCATAACCCTCATGAATAAGATGATTTGGAGGTTGGTTACCCACAATTTTGACTAGTGTAACATTATGTGTGTAAAATAATCAATATTGAGAAGTTTTTGGATAATTTATTTATCCCTACCCTCCCCTCATGATCTAAAATCTGGAACAACGTTGTTTGAGGTAGAAACATTTTATAGATAGGCTTGAAATGGCTTTTGGGAGATGGTGATACCATTAGATTCTAGGATGATCCTTGGATCATGCACTCACCCTTTAATTCTAGAAATCATTTTAGATGCTTATAGGGGTTAGGATTCACTCATTTTAAGACTATGGTGGCCAACTATTTTTCCTCTTAGAGATATTGGAAGGACTTAACCCAATTATATCAATCTCAATCACATCTTAGTGTTATGGAATGAGAGCTACAAAAGATTTTTCAATATATAATAATCTATCTTTACCCCCGCAAAGATAGATTTTTTTGGAAGTGAAGTACTTCAAGGGAATTCTCAATTAAGTCATAATCTATTACCTTTGTGGGAAATTATTAAGTTGGCTTTTGTGGGTAATTATTAGCTTAGGAATTGTACAAAGAGGTTTGGAACCTTCATTTGATCCCTAAGATCAATTTATTTTGATCAACAGTCATGCATAATAGGATATTAAATCAAGATAATCTTGTCAAGAGAGAATTCCAACTCCCCAACAGGTGTGTGCTATGCAAAAAGGTTGAGGAATCTATCACATTGTTGTCAATCAGGATTGTGCCTATAGCTTGATGTGAAATCTAGAAATCCTGTTGAAACATGGAAACTTTGTCAAGTGGTGGGTTTTCCTAAAATGAGAGAAGAATCTCTCGATGAGTTTAGTTCCTAGATAGTGCTCACCTAAAACTAAGTTGTATAGGGGAAATGGATGAAGAGATATGAGTTTCTAAAATCTAAGTGAGGTGATACACCAATGAATTTATTGTAGCGTTAGTAACTCAACATCAAATATCCAAAATACTATTGATTCACAATACCCAGACAAACATGCAGCTACAAAAGTGATTCTAATGCAAGGATCTAGAATTCTTTGCTTTGAAAGGAAAATCTTAGTTTTACCAATTTTCTATAAAAAGATAAAGTTCACAAACATAGACCCGCAACTACAAGTATCAAGATTCACATATGCAATAATGAATAGGGCTTAAATGAATATAAAAACAACATAAAAGAAAGAAATTCATAGTACTGCAATAGGAACCAATGAGAAGGATTAACTGATGTAGCTATATAATCAATGCTCAAAGACCTCTACTACAAATTGACCTTACAATCCACTCAAAAACTTTTTCAATATCCAAAAAATAATCAAGAAAAAGAATATCCTCCAAAATGAGGTGAAAATACAATATGTAGGGATCAAAACTCTAATTCGGATCCAAAAAATAATGCATAAAAATGCATGTCAAAATTGTTCTAAATTGTGAAGAAACCCATCAAAATTGTCCTTAAGTCCATGTCCAACTAATTCAACTGCATGAAAAACTCCTCAAAAAATCCATAAGTGATGATAGGAACAATAAGAACTCCATCTCCTCAAAATGAAACTTCAAGTCAAAACTGAGAGACTCCAAGTTACCATGTTGATCTCTATTATTGCATTAAAATAATCAATTATTCTAAGTGTTTTATAATTTCAACACCTTAAAATAATGATTTTACAAAATGATGCACATGCAAGAGATTATTATTTGATCTATTATAAAACTTAATATCTATTAAATAATAATATTTAATAAATATTAAGTGGAATAATATGCATGAATAGATAAAATAATAATAAAATTTTATTATTATTTACATATGCTAAGTGATAAATAAAATCATTTATCATATGTAAATAATAATAAAGTTTATAATGGAAAGGACATATTATATCCCCACATAACCCGGACCCGAAAGCATAATATGTTATATTTTAAAGAAAAGAGGGGTCCGGTTCTAAACTATGGGGAAAACCCTAAACATATGTTTCATTTGCATTATGTTGTTTCTCTCTGGCACCGCCATGTTGAGATGGAACTCAGCTAGGGTTTCTGTGATATGGGAAATAGGTTTTCTCGAAGGCTCTTTTATTCTTTGACATTGACATAGGTACCTTGATCTTTCTAGTTTTCTTCTATGTATTTCTTTGTCGACACTAGACACAAGAGTTCTCAGTAAATGTTATTTCATAAAGAAATTTCATGGCACTTCAGAATGCATAAGGGTTTTTGTAGCTTATGAAACTACATTTTTTATTCCTTCTTTTCTCTGAGCCGCGGTCCTTGAAAATGGATCTTTATAGTTTTGCATTACCATTATTAAATCTCTTTTCCCATGGCCTTGAAAGTGTTGAGACGCTATAAATGACCATTTTTTATTGAATATGTCGAGCTTCTCTTTTATTATACTTTGGATATTTTTCCCGTTCATATAAAACTTACCATATTTTAAAGCTTGTCGTGGCTTGAGTTCTGGATTCTTCCTCCCTGCCACAAGCTCTCTGTTACATTTCATGTTGTAGAAAAAGGGCTCGGTTATAATATCTTCTGTGAAAAACTAATGAAAATATTTTTCCTATTCTGGCACATGCTTGGCTACTCAAACCCTTGTGACTTTTTATTTTTTTCACATTTACTTGATGCCACTAT